>CM053028.1:92882821-92901567 GCA_028564925.1 Lithobates sylvaticus
TAATTCAAAGCAAACCCAATCTATCCATGTCTCTATGCTTTATTTTGTTGAGAAATCACTTTGAAAAACACCCCCTAGCATTTCTAGCCTTGGCCATCTTGAGTTAGGCTCCTTTCACACTAATGCGTTTTTTGATGCTTTTTGCATTTAGCAGCAATGCATTTAATTTTTTTAACATGGGTTCCTATGAAACACGTTCACATCAATGCATGTTTGTGCCTCTGCATTTCAAGAAAGGGTCGGGAACTTTTTTCCTGCAAAATGCAATGTTTTGCATGTAATAAACTTCAATGGACCCACATCCAGAACGCAAGTACTGCGTTTTTACCGTGATTTTGCCACGATTTGCGTTTTGCCATTTGTGGGGGGATTTTTACATTCACTGGATATAGCTGGTTGCTAAGGAGGTGTCAGAAAGCCAGCCGCCACGTTCTTTACAACCGATGAGTCCAAAAATAAATTTGCCGACTAAAAAAATTCACCAAAAAAACTGCGCGCCCCCCCCCCCCCAAAGACCCTTCGGTCTGGTATGGATTTGGAGGGGACACCCCCACACTAAAAAAAAAATTAAAATGCCATGGGCCCCCCCCCCCCTCAAAATCCATACCAGACCCTTATCCAAGCATGCAGCCCGGCAGACCAGGAAAGGCAGAGGACGAGCGAGTGCGGCCCCCTCCTGAACTATACCAGACCGTATACCCTCAACATGGGGGGTGGGGGCTGGCTTTGCTCCCCCACCCCAAAGCACCTTGCCCCCATGTTGATGGGGACAAGGGCCTCTTCCCGACAACCCTGGCCAGTGGTTGTCGGGGTCTGCGGGCGGGGGCGCTTATCATTATCTGTAAGCCCTCTTTAACAAGGGGGCCCCCAGGTCCCCCCTATCACCCCAAAAAGCAGTGAACAGTAAAAGAACATGTCCTTTATCAAAACAATTGCTCCGAGCCGTCTTCTCCCAGAGCCGTCTTCTCCTTGCTGCTGTCTTCTTCCTCGCCACTGGTTACACGCAAAAAAAAAGGCTGCTCTTGTTCTGAGGCTGTCTTCCTCCATTGTGATATCCCCGCTGTGTGACATCTCTTATATAGCCATCCGATGACGTCACCTGGAGAGCCCGCCCCTTGTGACATCATGTTGAGGGCATTCAGTCTGGTATGGTTCAGGGGGGCTGCTCAATCCCCTCCCCTTCATGACCTGCAAGGCTGGATGCACGGATAAGGGTCTGGTATGGATTTTGGGGGGGACCTCACACCATTTTTTTTTACGATTTGGCGTGGGGCAGTTACATTCGGTGTATTGTGCCACCTGCACAGTGTACACCTGAAGCTACCCCAATTGCTGGTGTTGTTCTGTACCTATACCACAGGCAGCTGTAGCAGTTACAATCAGTGTATTGTGCTACCTGGACAGTGTACACCTGAAGCTACCCCAATTACTCATGTTCTTCTGGTCCTATACCACAGGCAGCTGTAGCACTTACAGTCGGTGTATTGTGCCACCTGCACAGTGTACACCTGAAGCTACCCCAATTGCTGGTGTTGTTCTGTTCCTATACCACAGGCAGCTGTAGCAGTTACAGTCGGTGTATTGTGCCACCTGCACAGTGTACACCTGAAGCTACCCCAATTGCTTGTGTTGTTCTGTTCCTATACCACAGGCAGCTGTAGCAGTTACAGTCGGTGTATTGTGCCACCTGGACAGGGTACACCTGAAGCTACCCCGATTGCTTTTGTTGTTCTGTTCCTATACCACAGGCAGCTGTAGCAGTTACAGTCAGTGTATTGTGCCACCTGCACAGTGTACACACCTAAAGCTACCCCAATTGCTCGTGTTCTTCTGGTCCTATACCACAGGCAGCTGTAGCAGTTACAGTCGGTGTATTGTGCCACCTGGACAGTGTACACCTGACGCTACCCCAATTGCTTGTGTTGTTCTGTTCCTATACCACAGGCAGCTGTAGCAGTTACAGTCGGTGTATTGTGCCACCTGCACAGTGTACACCTGAAGCTACCCCAATTGCTTGTGTTGTTCTGTTCCTATACCACAGGCAGCTGTAGCAGTTACAGTCAGTGTATTGTGCCACCTGCACAGTGTACACACCTGAAGCTACCCCAATTCTTGTTCTGTGCATCCTATCCGTAGGCAGCTGTAGCAGTTACAGTTGGTGTATTGTGCCACCTGTTCTGCGCATCCTATCCGTAGGCAGCTGTAGCAGTTACAGTTGGTGTATTGTGCCACCTACACCTGAAGCTACCCCAATTGCTCGTGTTGTTCTGTTTCTATACCACAGGCAGCTGTAGCAGTTACAGTTGGTGTATTGTGCCACCTGCACAGTGTACACACCTGAAGCTACCCCAATTCTTGTTGTTCTGCGCATACTATCCGTAGGCAGCTGTAGCAGTTACAGTTGGTGTATTGTGCCACCTGCACAGTGTACACCTGAAGCTACCCCAATTGCTTGTGTTGTTCTGTTCCTATACCACAGGCAGCTGTAGCAGTTACAGTCGGTGTATTGTGCCACCTGCACAGTGTACACACCTGAAGCTACCCCAATTGCTGTTGTTCTGCTCATCCTATCCGCAGGCAGCTGTTGCAAATACAGTGGGTGTATTGTGCCATCTGCACAGTGTACACGCCTGAAGCTACCCCAATTGCTGGTGTTTTCACAATAATAATACTACAGGCAGGCAGTTGATTCTGCTAGCTGCAGTATATCGGTATATACGTCCAAGCTTTGTGCAGCTACATCTCCCTGCAGACCATTAGTATGTCTGGAAGGCCAACAAGGAGAGGCAGACAGTCACAAGGCAATAAAAGAGGGCAAGCAGGCTCTGTGTCTTGAGGCAAAAATGCTGGTCGTGGACACGGTGCATCCTTATCAGCATGGGGCCATGTGACACGCTCGTCCTTTTTTTCAGCAGCTGGACGTGTTGAGCCGCAACATGCCGAAGACTTGGTAGAGTGGGTGACCAAGCCGTCCTCATTCTCCCCAGTCCCCATCCTCTCTCACCCAGTCTCAGGGTACTGGCAAAGCAGCTGCCAACCCGGCCTCTTTCCTAGGCTCAATGGCATCAGTCACTCCTTCCCTAGCCCCATCAGGTCCTCCTGAGGAGTCCCCCGAACTGTTTGAGCACAGTCAAACACTGCAACACCTCACAGAATTTCTAGTTGGAGCGCAGAAATGAGCCCTGCTGCAAAGTATTGCATCAAAAATTGTAATTACACGCCCCTGAAAAGGGGGCTGAAAAATTGGGCCTTAGCCACCGGTGGTGGTGCGTAGAACCAAAAATTTTCTTACAAGCTATCAACATGATCATTGAGGGGGAAGAGGATAGTCACTCAGCATAACAGGATAGTCACTCAGCATCAGCATAGGCAGTCTTGAAGGGATATGAAATTTAAAAAAAAAATATTCGGTTACATCAGCATCAGGTGCTTTGTAGCTGGTGGTGATCCAAGACTGATCAATTTTTTATGAAGGTCAGTCAATCAAACGAGTCGGTGGACAGGCGCACCCTGTGATCGGTTACAAAGCCTCCAGCAGCACTGAATGTGCGTTCCGAAAGAACGCTGGATGCAGGACAGGCCAGTAGTTCCATTGCATACTGTGCAAGCTCTGGCCAGTGATCCATCCTCAAGACCCAGTAACCCAGAGGATTTTCGGTGAGAAAGGTGTCCAAGTCTGACCTTGCCCCTAGGTATTCATGGACCATGTATATCAGATGCTGGCGATGGTTGCTGGAACCGATCATACCTGGGGCTGCGGACTAAAAAATTGTTTGAACGCATCGGTCAGACGGCCACCTTCTCCACCGCTCCTTCTGTGACTGACCGAAGCCTCAGCAACACGTTGTCCAGGACCAGGAATTTGTAACCTCCCAGTCTCTGGGAACGCGTTGCACAGACCTTTCTGCAAGGCTTCCGGAAGATGTTTCATCTTCTGCTCCCTCTGCGACGGCAAGATAAGGTCCGCAACCTTACCCTTGTAACGTGGATCAAGGAGGGTTGCCAGCCAGTAATGATCCCCCTCCTTGATCCGACGAATACGAGGATCCTTCCGCAGGCTTTGCAGGATCAGGGAGGCCATGCAGCGTAGGTTAGCTGAGGCATTCGGTCCGGAGTCCTCTGGGTCACTAAGGACGACATGATCCACAGCCACCTCCTCCCAGCCACGTACAAGTCCACGGGTTTCTTGGGACTGTGAATGATCCCTAAAAGACTGCTGCTGAGTGCCAGGCTCCACCTCCATGCTGACACAATCCTCCTCCTCCTCCTCCTCCTCTTCCTGTGTGATCGGCAGGCCAGCAGGAACACTGTCTGGATAAAGGGGGCCTTGAGAGGTAAGGAAGTCCTCCTCTTCCTGCCTCTGTTCTGCCTCAAGTGCCCTGCCCATTATCCCATGCAGCGTGTGCTCCAACAGGTGGACAAGAGGGACAGTGTCACTGATGCATGCACTGTCACTGCTCACCATCCTCGTGGCCTCCTCAAATGGTGACAGGACAGTGCATGCATCCCTGATCATGGCCCACTGGTGTGGGGAAATAAAACCAAGCTCCCCTGATCCTGTCCTGGTGCCATAGTCGCACAGGTACTCATTGATGGCTATAGGGGCGATTTTAACCTCAAAGAAATGACTGCCAGATTGCTGTCCTTCTTGGGCATCCCCTCTCTCTGGGCTCACATTACTGCCTTCCTCAGGCTGGGTATCATCATCAGAGGGGTTCTAAAGTTCGCACAAATTTTTGGTCCGTTCGCAGGTTCTGGTGCGAACCAAAACCGGGGGTGTTCGGCTCATCCCTAGTGAGCTACAGTTGTCACTTTAGGAGTGAAAGTATTACTGGCACTGTCAAGCAGTGTTAGTACCTGAATTTATTATTTTATCCTTTTGCAGTCCCTGTGCAGCGGCGCTAAGAATGAAAGAGGGAAAAGCAGCTAAAGTTGCAGTTGTGCTGCAATGTTCTAATAAGGAGCATGCTGATAGGAGGAGAACTGGGAGAAGGGAAAGACTGCACAAGTGTCAAACTGGTGGCCCTTCAGCTGTAAGTCCCGTAAGGCTTTGCAGGGCTGATAGTTACAAGCATGATTCCTGCAGGCGGAGGCATGATGGGATTTGTAGTTCCTCAAAAATTGAAGGGCAGCCAGTTTGACACCCCTGTGTAAGAGTAAGACCCCCCCCCCCTTAACACTAAGGCGGTTTTCAGGCATTTTAGCGCTAGAAATAGCCTCTAAATAGCGCCTGAAAACCGCCTCACATTCATTTCGGGCTGTTAGGAAAAGTCCTGTAAGCAGCACCTTTGGGGCGGTTTAGGAGCACTGTATTTAGTGCTCCAAAAACGCCCTGCCCGCTTCGGAAGGGCCGCAAAATGGGCATTTCTTAACCCCCTTCTTTGGGGTTAAAATCGCCCCTATAGCAGGCGCAAAGCGCTGCTTAAACAATGCTAAAGCGCCGCTAAAAGGAGCGGCGCTATAGTGCTAACGTGGCCGCGGCCCCAGTGTGAAAGGGGTCAGCGCGGCTCACGCATGCGCAGTGGGTGCCCGGATGTGAAGCCACAACCGGGCGCCCACAGTTACAATGCCGGCGCCACAGAGCAGAGGGGGAGACGAGTGGGGCTTCGATCCCCCGCATCGCTGGACCCTGGACAGGTTCCAGATCAAATCAAATCGCATGCCCTGTCAGACAGGGCTTTGCTGTGTGAGAGAGAGCCATAAATTTCAGAAGTGGATAGACAGAAATACAAATACTTTAGCAGGTAAATCTGGTCTGATAAATGTATTTTATATATGTATTTAGCAGTTTTAGGACTCATGCCCACGGACGTTTTTACAGATGCTTTTTCGAGCATTTTTTGCAGCTTAAAAACGACTCTCCATGTTAGCCTATGGCCTCATGCCCACCATGCCGTTTTTAAGCTGCAAAAAAAAACCCAGAACCAGTGCGTTCTGAGGCTCCAGCGCTAGAGCTGTAAAAACATCAGACGCTGGCAAAAGGTGTTAAACGCGATTTAGCGAGGCTTAACGCTGTGTTAAGCTTCGTCCGGCGTTTCGGTCTCTATTCAAAATCAGTGGTTCCCTATGGGAGCCCATGGATTTGAATAGAGGTCTCACCAGAAGTCGGATCAAGAGTATCCGACTTGCGCGCTGAGAATATTGAGGGGGGAACCCAGCGAAAATTAAAAAAAATAAAAATGGCGTGGAGGTCCCCCCAAGATCCATACCAGACCCTTATCCGAGCATGCAGCCTGGCAGGTCAGGGAAGGGGGACGAGCGAGCGCCCCCCACTCCTGGACCATACCAAGCCACATGCCCTCAACATAAGGTGGTTGGTGCTCTGGGGCAGGGGGGCCCTGCGCCCCCCCACCCCAAAGCACCTTGTCCCCATGTTGATGAGGACAAGGGCCTCTTCCCGACAACCCTGGCAGTTGGTTGTCGGGGTCTGCGGGCGGGGGGCTTATCGGAATCTGGGAGCCCCCTTATACCCCATACTCATTCACATAGGGTGGGGGGAGGGCAGGATCTGGAGGCCCCCTTATTAAAGGGGATTCCCAGATTCCGATAAGCCCCCCCGCCCGCAGACCCCGACAACCAACGGCTAGGGTTGTCATCAACATGGGGACAAGGTGCTTTGGGGTGGGTGGCACCGGGCCCCCCCTGCCCCAAAGCACCAACCTCCCCATGTTGAAGGCAGGTGGCTTGCTATGGTCCAGGAGGGGGGGGCGCTCACTCGCCCCCCCTTCCCTGACCTGCCGGGCTGCGTGCTCAGATAAGGGTCTGGTATGGATCTTGGGGGGGACCCCTACGTCATTTTTTTTGGTCTGGGGGTTCCCCTTAAGATCCATACCAGACCAAAGGGCCTGGAATCGTCTTGGGGGGGAACCTCACCCAAATAATTATTTTTCAATTTTCGCTGGGTTCCCCCCTCAAGATTCTCAGCACGCAAGTCGGATCCTCTTGATCCGACTTCTGGTGCGACCTCTATTCAAATCAATGGGCTCCCATAGGAAACCATTGATTTTGAATAGAGACAGAGAAACGCGGCTGAAAGCCAGCACGGAGTAAAGTGCATTGAATTCAAATTGAAAGCCAGCACAGAGTAAAGTGCATTGAATTCAAATTGAATTCAATGTAAAATACGGATAAAATCGTGTTTTTAACGCCACTTTTTTCCTGGCGTCTGTACTGGCTTTACAACCCGTTTTTTTAAAACGTCCGTGGGCATGTAGCCTTACTGGTGTGTAGCTTTAAAGTCAAATCAGTATAAGATGCATTTTGATTGGTTGCTTTGGATTAGTACTTACCAGTGAGGAGAGAGAGAGAGTTGGTGTTATGATGAATACAGCATCCTAGCGAGTACACTAAATAAATAGTAAGGTTGAAAAAAAAGAAACACTGTAATGTGAAATATGAAATCTAAAATGAAAAAAGATCATAAATAGCTTTCGTATATATTTTTTACTTCTTCCAGCTGTTATTATTTGCTTATGAGAGAAGCTTAGGATTTATTTAAGCTTGCTTTAAATTTTACAGCTGTTATAAAACTGAATAGTCCACTATTTAAACTCTAAGGAAAATCAAAGGCCCCTTTCACACTGGGGCGGTTTTCAGGCGGTACAGCGCTAAAAATAGCGCCTGTATACCGCCTGAAAAAACCGGCCCCATTCACTCCAGTGTGAAAGCCGGCGGGCTTTCACACTGGAGCGGTCCAGCTAGCAGCATCTTTGGAGCGGTTTATTTACCGCTCATATACCGCTCCTTCCCATTGAAATCAATGGGAAACCGCGGGGATACCGCCCGCAAACCGCCGCTGCAGCGGCACTTTGCGGAGGTTTTTAACCCTTTTGCGGCCGCTAGCGGGGGTTAAAACCACCCCGCTAGCGGCCGCATACCGCGGGTAAAACGATGGTAAAGCAGCGCTAAATATAGCGCTGCTTTACCGTCGCCGCCCCGCACCGCCCCAGTGTGAAAGGGGCCAAAGAGATATTTGAACAGTTAATTTCAGATTAAAGGAAATATTATGAGGAGCAGTGCTAAATTAGTCATTATTAGCCTTTACATATGTACTTAAAATGATTTTAGATTTTTTTAATGAATGTGTAACATGGGGGAAATGTTCCTATGTACCAAACAAATTTATTTAACAATTATATTGATCTATAAATCTTTTCTAAATGTTTTATAGAAAATTGCAATCATAGTCTCAGCTGGAAAGTCACTTAATTTATAGATTGAATAAATACAACCTCTAATATAGGAATAGTTGGGTTACCTATACATCCTAAAAGTCCAAAGAGTGTAATTATTCTGATGATTTACTTACTATATAATACTTAAGTCTTCTTGTTTCAGCAATGAATGTAGATTTTCTTGACAATGGCCAGCATGAGGCAAACTCACCTACTTGGCTGAAGCAGAAAGACACAGGCTGGAACCATTGGAGAAAGCAATATTGCTCTCAACTGCAGACGCTGGGCGTGGGCCGTATAGTGCAGTGACCACCTTCCATAGGTACAAAGGTAATTATTTTAGTTATGGCTTCACTCCCCACCCTGGACTTACTGGGGAATGCAGAATTTGGTATCTGTCTGCCACCAATGGAAAAGCAGAGTGAAGAAAACCTGTAAGTTCACCCGGAAAAAAGGAATGTATAATTCATTTTCTTTTAAGGCTGTAAGTGTTCTCCTATGGTAAGTAAATGTTTCCGATGAGGAGGGATACTGGGCCTGGAGTTGGGTTTTAGACACATACAACAAATCATTTTTATACAATGTCCACTGGGGATATACAATGTCCAAGGGGATATACCTTGTGGATCTACGTAATCACTTACAGACTAAGACCCCTTTCACACTGGAGCGTTTTGCAGGCACTATAGCGTTAAAAATAGCGCCTGCAAACCACCCTAAAACAGCTGCTCCATTCACTCCAGTGTAAAAGCCCGAGGGCTTTCACACTGGAGCGGTGCGCTGGCAGGGCGTCAGAAAAAGTCCTGCCAGCAGCTTCTTTGGAGCGGTGAAGGAGCCGTGAACTCACCGATCCCCCAACGCTCCTCCCCATTGAAATCAACGGGGCAGTGCCGCGATACCGCTGGCAAAACGCCGCTCCGGCGGTGTTTGGTGGGTCGATTTAACCACTTTTCGGCCACTAGCTGGGGGGGTTAAAACCGAATAGAGCCGCTAAAACGATGGTAAAGCGATGCTAGAAATAGCGCTGCTTTACCGCTGACGCCAGTGGAGGCACAGGGTGAAAGGGGTCTTACAGTGAAGCACTCTCTCCCATATCGTTGCACACCTTGTCTTCCAGAAAGTAGTATTTAGAGGAGGAAACTGTTGTGCCTGTGTCCTGTTCCACTGGTCCAGCTTTCTTCTGCCACCTCACTCCCAGTAACAGAATGGGGTCCTGCTGTGCACTAAGCGTGGACCTCATGCATGCACTTAATTACTCCTTCAACTCTCCCGTACTGTGCAGCTAGGTTCATGGGGTCTCCGTACCACGGGTTTAGTCCCGATTGCTTTTAGGAAAGAGACTGATAGGGAGGGAGGGAGTTAGAGCAACAGCCCCCTCACTACCAGAGCACCTGCCACCCATGCCTGGTATCACCCTTTGTTGTCTGGTTGCCATTACATTCCCACCAGTCCATTGTTACCTGTAGCAACTACACACTTTCCCACAACCTTTCTGCTGAGTTAACCCTTTGTAGTGGCCTTCTGTTCTTCCCTCTTCACCCTTGTATTTGCTTTATAAGCTCTGTTTATCTGATATGCCATGTACTTCTATGCACCTCTTTGAATAACTTCAGACCGGGCAATAAACAGTTGATCAGACTTTACTGGGCAGCTTGGTAATAAAGTCCAACATTTCAATACAGTTTCTTTCTAACTTACTAGATAGACCACAGGCCGCCGGTTTGTACCTTCCCCATAGATGAGAGTCCATCAGCAATGGGGAGAGCTCAAAAAACCCTGGGAAAAATTTAAAGTTTAGCTTAAAGTTATATTTTTTAAATAACAAACATGTTATACTTACATGCTCTGTGCAGTAGCTTTGCACAGAGCAGCCTCGATCCTCCTCTTCTGGGGTCCCCACCACCAGCGCCCCTCCCTCCTGCCGAGTGCCCCCCATAGCAAGCAGCTCTCAAGCCACTGCTTTGTGTGTTCGTTCACACAGCGCATGGCTCAGCCCCACCCCCGCTCTCACTTTATTGGCTTACTGGCTGTGATTGACAGTAGCAGGAGCCAATGGTTCCCACTGCTGTCTCAGACTATGATGAAGAAGAGACCAGGGAGAGCGGCTGCTCTTGGGCACATTGGTGGATTGAGCTCAGGTAAGTGTTAGCGGGGCTGCTACACACAGAAGTTTTTTTACCTTCATGCATAGAATGCATGAAGATAAAAAACTTTGAGCCTTTACCTTCACCTGAGCAGCCTAGAGAACTAACTATCACCATACAATTAATCTATAAACACCTACTTACAATCTGATCATTGTAAAATTTTGCAACATGTCCCTTCAACAGGAGTCGATTTAACAATCAACTTCTGTTGGGGGGGAACATACACATCTACAGGCCTGATTTGGCCTGGAGATCTGTCAGTTTAAAATATATGGAATTTACATATATTGAGAGTCATTAATACAAGATCTCTTTTTCAAAAAGCACAAATAAGTTTTATTAGATGAATTACAGCCCAAGACCAGCCAAAAAACCTTTTTATATTGTTTTGGATATACTGCCTGTCAGGATTTAATTGCTGCCTGTGACTCTATTGGGGAGACTTTACCACACTGACTATATGGACAGCAAAGGATAGGAAATATCTCAAATGCTTAGTAGTGTGGGGGATCCACATTTATTGTCGCATTGAGACATGTATAGGAAGTGCTGAAAATCTCCCCAGTGTGCTCCAGAGAAAAAAACAGTTTCCTGACATTTAAACTTTTCCACACTTAATCCAACACCGAAAAAGTAATGCTTTTATTAATAGATGGATTCATTTTCTCTTAAAAGGGAAGAACATTTGCCAATGACCAATTAACAAAATGTGGCTATCGAAGACAGTTAGCATCTTTCTCATAGCTAAAACTAAATTGAGCTGAAAAAGGCTGAGCAGAGTTGAGCATCTCAGCAGCCCAAGAACTTCTTATTTATGTACTGGAGTAAAAACTGATGAGTTATGCCGCGTACACGCGATCGGAAATTCCACCAGCAAAAGTCTGATGAGAGCTTTTAGTCAGAAAATGCGACCGTGTGTATGCCATCGGACTTTTGCTGGCGGAATTCCAGCCAGCAAAAGATTGAGAGCAGGTTCTCAATTTTTCGGTCAGAAAAAGTTTTGATCGGAAATTCCGATCGTCTGCACCAATTCTGACGCGCAAAATTCCTACGCATGCTCGGAAACAATTTGACGCATGCTCGGAAGCATTGAACTTAATTTTCTCGGCTCGTCGTAGTGTTGTACGTCACTGCGTTATTCACGATCGCAAGTTCAGGGAACTTTTGTGTGACCGTGTGTATGCAAGCCAAGCTTGAGCGGAATTCCGTCGGAAAAACCATCCAAGATTTTTCCGACGGAAAAGCCATCCAAGATTTTTCCGACGGAAAATCTGCACGTGTGTACGCAGCATAAGGGGTCTGTTTTTTTATGTGGAAACCTCCACTTTAAACGAAATGTATTTTGCTTTAAAAATGTATATATTATAGTCAGCTATAAAAAAAAAGTGGAGGTGAAGCTGACTGGAGCAAGCGGCATCTGCTGTGATATCACATTCACTTTAGCTGCACCATGGTTTTCTAAGGATCCTTTCTCATGTATCAAAAGCTTACTTTGATATACATAACACTGCAAAAACAGCTAGAATAGAACCAGAAGTAGTATAATTCTTTAATATTTACTATAACTACCCATGGAAATTATTTAACATCCAATAATGTTTTTACCATTCTTTGAAAGCTATTAAAAAAGAATGTTTAAAGTGGTCTTAAACTCTAAAAGATTTTTACCTTAATTCATTTTCTGCATTAAAGTATAACTAAAGGCAAAACTTTTCTTTTAGGTTTGGATAGAGTGGAGATGGATTAAAATGCTTGTCAGTTTGTATTGCTGTCTGTGCCCCCATAAAGGAGATTCCACCCCTTTATTTGTCCTGTTTACAATTATCGTTAAAAGTGAAAGTAAATGAAAATCCCACATTTTGGGTTGTCCCCAGAAAAGTAATAGATAGGAAATATTCCAATGGGGGCAATAGTTCTGGTGACCTAGGGTCCCCAAGGAATTCCTTTAATTTGCAGGGATTTCATCTCACTTCCTGTTTGGCTATGGGACAGGAAGTGAAGGGAAATCTCCCCAATGGGACACAGATGGTGAAAAAAAATCTGACAGGGGTTATAACCCTCCCTTGCCCTATGTACCCTCTCAACTTTTAAACTTCAGAATGAGGGACACTTGAGAAAGAAAGTAACCTTGCATAGTGCAGCATGACAAATGTGGGCATTGTCAAACTTCTGACAGTGGGAGGAGCTTAAGGGGCGTCATTAAACAAAACTCAGGCTTCTTTGTACCTATAAAATATGTTTTAATTATTGTTCCACAAGCAAGAGTCTCATGAATACATACAAACCCCAGCACATTCATTAAAAAAAAAAGGATTAAAGAATGCAGGTTTTTGGAGTGTATTACGTACAAAGTGTAGGGTTCTGGGATGAGCTATGTACAGAGTGCAGGGTTCTGGGATGAGCTATGTACAGAGTGCAGGGTTCTGGGATGAGCATTGTACAGAGTGCAGGGTTCTGGGATGAGCTGTATGCAGAGTGCAGGGTTCTGTGATAAGCTGCATGCAGAGTACAGGGTTCTGGGATGATCTGCATACAGAGTGCAGGGTTCTGGGGTGAGCTGCATACAGAGTGCAGGGTTCTGGGGTGAGCTGCGTATAGAGTGCAGGGTTATGGGATGAGCTATGTACAGAGTGCAGGGTTTTGGGATGAGCTATGTACAGAGTGCAGGGTTTTGGGATGAGCTATGTACAGACTGCAGGGTTCTGGGATGAGCTATGTACAGACTGCAGGGTTCTGGGATGAGCTGCATGCAGAGGGCGGGGTACTGGGATGAGCAATTTACAAAGTGCAGGGTTGTTGCCAGCTGTGTTGAGTTATTTTGAAGGGACAGCAAGTTCACACTGTTATACAAGATTTACACTCACTATTTTACATTGTAGCAAAGTGTAATTTCTTCAGTGTTGTCACATGAAAAGATATAATAAATATTTACAAAAATGTGAGGGGTGTACTCACTTTTGTGAGATACTGTGTGTGTGTGTGTGTGTGTGTGTGTGTGTGTGTGTGTGTGTGTGTGTGTGTGTGTGTATATATATATATTGTGAACTTTGGGGACAATAGCTCCACGGGATTAAGTGCATAAACCGTCAGTTTTATAATAAAAGACATTTATTTGTAAAAAATCAAAAATAAGGCTTTCTTCAGCGCACAGGAAAAATACAAAAACAAAGTCCGCTTATCCTCAGCATAACAGAAAATCAGCTTATCTTCAGCACAAAAAATAAAGTTTTAAGGAAAACACATACAGTTTTGCAGCAGCCTCCAGACATCCACACAGCTCAACCAACAGGTGTAATCACCTACTCCTCC
The DNA here is from genome assembly GCA_028564925.1 of Lithobates sylvaticus. Classification (NCBI taxonomy): domain Eukaryota; kingdom Metazoa; phylum Chordata; class Amphibia; order Anura; family Ranidae; genus Lithobates; species Lithobates sylvaticus. The sequence continues at coordinate 92,896,452 of CM053028.1, forward strand.
TCAACAACTCTTCCCTACTTCCTGTCTTATGAGCTGTCTTCCTGGAGGCCCTTAACCCCCTGTGCGCTGAATCACTGTGGTCAGGGAGGGAGGCTCTTTTCCCACCCGAATATCTCTTCAGAGCCTCCCAAATTCCGGGTCCCAAATAACTTATTATTAACCTAGAGAGGACTGCGAATCAGTCCTCTCCTGCTCGGCTACTCCCGGAACCCCTCACCCATTTTGGGTGACCCCCTGAGCAACGGACCCAACCTTGGCGTCCTGTACATATCCCCCCCCCTCTGCCTCAACGCGGAGGTGTTGGAGGCACCACTCGACATCATACAATGGACCCGGGAGAGGGCATCGGCGTTCTGATGCTGTCTCCCTGGTCTGTGCTCTACCACAAAATTGAACTCCTGGAGAGAAAGGAACCACCTTGTCACCCTGGCATTGGTGTTTTTGTTTTGTCTCATCCAGGTCAGTGGGGCATGGTCGGACACTAGGCGGAACCTTCTACCTAGGAGGAAATACCGTAAAGAGTCTAAAGCCCACTTGATGGCAAGACACTCCCGCTCCACCATTGCATAGTTTTTCTCCGCTGCCGTCAGCTTCCTACTTAGAAAAACTATGGGGTGCTCTTCCCCATTGATCACTTGAGACAGGACTGCTCCTAGCCCTTCACTTGAAGCATCTGTCTGTACTACAGAATCCTTAGAAAAATCTGGAGCCACAAGCACTGGGTCCCGGCACAATGCCGTCTTAAGCTTCTGGAAAGCTTTTTCGGCATCGTCATTCCACTGTACCATCACTGACTTTCTGCCTTTGGTCAAGTCCGTCAATGGTGCAGCAATGGTGGCAAAGTTGGGGACAAACCTCCGGTAGTAGTCAACTATGCCCAAAAACGCTCTGACCTGCTTCTTGGTTAGGGGGCGGGGCCAGTTCTGTATGGCTTCTACCTTACTCATTTGGGGCTTCACCAGCCCTCTACCCACAATGTACCCTAGGTACTTGGCTTCCTCTACCCCAATCGCGCACTTCTCCGGATTGATGGTGAATCCTGCTCTTCTCAAGGAGTCTACGACTGCCTGAACTCGGGGAAGATGGGACTCCCAATCAGTGCTGAAAATGACTATGTCATCTAGGTAAACCGAAGCATACCGTTGATGTGGACGCAAAGTTTGGTCCATGGCCCTTTGGAATGTAGCGGGGGCAGAGTGTAGATCAAATGGCATTCTTTTGTACTGGAAGTGGCCTTCCGGGGTAGAGAAAGCTGTTTTCTCCCTGGCTTTCTTGGTCAGGGGAATCTGCCAATACCCTTTTGTGAGGTCTAGCGTGGTTATATACCTGGCTGGACCTAACCTCTCAATTAGCTCATCTACCCGTGGCATTGGATAAGCATCAAACTTGGAGATTTCATTAAGTTTTCTAAAGTCGTTGCAGAAGCGGAGGGTGCCGTTGGGTTTGGGTACCAACACGATTGGACTCGACCACTCGCTCTGCGACTCTTCAATGACTCCATGCTCGAGCATTCTCTTGACCTCTTCTGACACTGCCACTCTATGAGCTTCTGGGATACGGTAAGGCTTTAACCGGATTTTTATACAGGGTTCCGTCACAATGTCATGCTCGATGACGTTGGTGAGACCGGCAACCCTGAAAACATGTCCCTATTTCTTTGCAGAAACTCTTTTGCTTGCTGGGTTTGGGGCCTAGTTAGGGTAGCAGCCACCTGCACCAGGTCGATTCCTGCCTGGTCCCCTGACTGTACCGCTACCACAGCGGATACCTGTTCTCTGTCTCTCCAGGGTTTCAACAGATTTACGTGATAGATCTGGTATGGTTTTCTTTTCCCTGGCTGGTGTACCTTGTAGTTCACCTCACCCACTTTTTCTATTACCTCAAACGGGCCTTGCCACCTGGCCAAGAACTTGCTCTCCACTGTGGGTATTAGGACAGCCACCCGGTCTCCTACTTGAAACTGTCTAATTTTAGCCGATCTGTTATACACCCTTCTTTGGGCATCCTGAGCCTTCTGCATGTGCTCCCTCACCAGCGGCATCACCTTAGCCACCCTCTCTCGCATTTGAGAGATATGCTCTACCACGGTCTTGTGTGGTGAGGATTCACTTTCCCATGTTTCTTTGACTAGGTCAAGCAACCCCCGGGGCCTTCGTCCATACACTAACTCAAACGGTGAGAAGCCCGTGGACGCTTGTGGAACCTCCCGGATGGCAAACAAGAGGGCAGGGAGTAACATATCCCAATCCTTCCCTTCTTTCTGGACCACTCTTTTTAACATGGACTTTAGAGTTTTATTAAACCTCTCAACTAGGCCATCGGTCTGCGGGTGATAGACGGACGTCCGCAACTGCTTGATCTGAAATAGTCTGCACAAGTCCGCCATCACCTTTGACATAAAAGGGGTGCCCTGGTCCGTAAGTATCTCCCTGGGGAATCCAGTTCGTGAAAACATTTGGAATAACTCCTTGGCAATGGCCTTAGAGGAAGCTTTCCTCAAAGGAACTGCTTCTGGATACCTGGTTGCGTAGTCTAGGATGACTAATATATATTGGTGCCCCCTTGCCGACTTTACCAGGGGTCCCACGAAATCCAATGGCGATCCGCTCAAACGGAACCTCAATAATCGGCAAGGGTACCAGAGGGCTTCTATAGTGTGGCCCTGGGGCAGTTAACTGGCAAATGGGACAAGATGCACAATATCTTTTAACCTCGGCCTTCACCCCTGGCCAGTAAAACCGGTCGGTTATCCTGGCCTCCGTTTTCTCTGCCCCCAAGTGTCCTCCCAGTGCGTCATTGTGGGCTAGGTCAAGTAGCATCCGCCTATATGGTTGAGGAACCAGTAACTGCTCTACAGTTTCCTCTCGGCTTTCAGCCACTCGATAAACCAAATCCCCCCTTTAATGCAAAATGAGGAAACCTTTGATCTGCCCCTGGTATTTGTGGGACCCCATCAACAACAGAAACCTGCTCTCGAGCATTGACCAAGGTAGGATCCTGCAACTGGGCGGTGCCAAACGCACCCCTGGGTATGTCCAGGTCTGGATGCACTGACCTTGAGGATGTTTCCCCTTCACCCTCCTCAACTGGGAACTGCAACGGGGAGAGCTCCTCATCATCCTCCCCCAGCATAACCTGTAATGGGAAGGCTTCCCCCCCCCTCAGAAGTCAACTCGGTATTGAGGCCTGAAACAGAAACATTGTCATTCAAATTAACATTCTCTGCAATATCCTTATTAGTGACAGGTATCTCTGTTTTAGAGGGGTGTGTTGTGGGGGTTTCAGGCCTAGACCCCTCAGACTCCATCTCTTCCAGGCCAGTGTCCCCAGTTCTCCTGGCAGCCCCATCTGTGCCTGGTTCCACAGTTCGAGAAATAGCGGACAGTCCCGCCCCACTATAATATCATGTATTAAACTGTTTACTACCCCAACCTCTTGTGTCACTGAGGTACGTCCATAAGAAACCGTCACAGGAACCAGGGGGTACTCCCTGGTATCCCCATGGATACACACTACGCGCAGAGTTTTATTTACGGGGCCAAGTCTCCCAATCACCCTGGCATGTACCAGTGTTACCATGCTCCCGGAGTCTAGTAGGGCCCTGGCAGGAAGGTGGTTCACCCAATCTTCACACTCGAACCGTCCTTCAGCCAGATCAAGATGAGCGGTACACGCTCTTTGCACATAGAAGGAGCTTCTCCGACCAGTCCCGCAATCCATCGGCTCCTCCTGAAGTGGGCATTGTGCCCGGGTATGCCCCCAGGACCGACATCGCCAACACTGTAGGCCTCCCATCCTAGGGACAGGAACCAACCTTCGAGGTTCTGCAGAAGATGGTGCAGGGTTGCGGGTTCCAATGTCTAGCAGGGCTTCTCTCCTAGGTGCTGTGGCCGGTCTTGTTGCCCTTGGTGTGGGTTCCCGACATTTGGCAGGCCCAAGCAGGTCCTCCACCACGGTGTACCTTTCAACCAACTCAACCAGCTGGTCAGCGGTTGCAGGGTCTCCATGGCTTACCCAGCGCTGTAGGTCATCTGGCAGGGACCGCAGGTACCAGGTCCATCACCACCCGTTCCACCATTTGTGGGCCTGACAGTTTTTCTGGCTGCAGCCATTTTTTAACCAGCTGTATCAGTTCATGCATTTGGGACCTGGGTGGTCGGTCAGGTTTGTACCGCCAGCGATGCACCCTCTGAGCCCGGACAGCCATGGTCACTCCTAGGCGGGCCAGGATCTCTGCCTTCAGATGCTCATAGTTGCTGATATGTTCAGTTGGGAGGTCAAAGTAGGCCTTTTGCGGGTCACCGGTGAGAAAAGGAGAGATAATGCCGGCCCATTGGTCACGGGGCCACCCCTCTCTCTCTGCTATCCTCTCAAAGGTGGTGAGAAAGGCCTCTACGTCATCGCTGGGTGTCAGTTTTTGTAAGAAATGGCTGGCTCTCACAGACACTTGGTTGCCAACGGCAACGACCGATTGTTCTCGTCCCTGAGCCAGCCGCTGCACTGCCTCCTGTAAGGCAGTCACCTGTGCTTGAGTGGACTCCTGCTGAGCAGTAAACTGGGCGGCTAGCAACCGTGTGTTTTCCTGCTGTGCAGCTATAGCCTGTGCCAGGGCCTGCTGCTGCTGAGCCATCGCTTCCTCATGGCGACGGTTTGCGTCTGCTGAAGCTTGCTGCTGGGTCACGGTGGCTTGCACCAAAGCCCTGATGACCTCCTCCATGCCTTTACCTGCTGTTTGCAGCGTCTGAGCTGACTTCACCCACGACATGCCATTTGTACACTGTCTCTTTAAATGTCAGTTTAGTTTTAAACGTTTTTTTGCGGCTGCAAATGCACTTTTGCCAGCATCCAAGACACCAGTTGTGAACTTTGGGGACAATAGCTCCACGGGATTAAGTGCATAAACCGTCAGTTTTATAATAAAAGACATTTATTTGTAAAAAATCAAAAATAAGGCTTTCTTCAGCGCACAGGAAAAATACAAAAACAAAGTCCGCTTATCCTCAGCATAACAGAAAATCAGCTTATCTTCAGCACAAAAAATAAAGTTTTAAGGAAAACACATACAGTTTTGCAGCAGGTTCTTTTAGCAGCCTCCAGACATCCACACAGCTCAACC
>CM053028.1:92902067-93289567 GCA_028564925.1 Lithobates sylvaticus
TCCTAATCAGTGATGTAAGTAACTGAGTTAAAATAAACTGAGTTACGTAACTCAGTTACTTTAGAGGGTAACTAGTAATCTAACTAATTACTTTTCCCCGAATGGTAACTCAGTTACCATTACTTTGGCTTAGTTACCCCAATTACATCTACCGCCACTAGATGGCAGTAGTGTAATTCCGGTGTCCTGCCGAAAAAGTTCCCCCGCCGTATAAGGACCCCCTGTACTGCGCAGGCGCAGGGCTTGCGCAGTACGAAGGACTACGGAGCTTCCCGAAAATTGCCGAACCTAAACAGCTCTGAGTGAACTCTACACCGCGCAGGCGCAGTTAACATGTAATTGTACGAGGCGATGCCGCACGCTCCCGATGCTCGTGCTACTCTGCAAGGGGCGTCTATCGTGTAACTAAGGGGCGGGTCTAGTATTACTGTAACCAAGGGGCGCATTTATTATTATTGTTATATATCGAGCTCTGCCCATTAATTTAACATTCGCCCTCTTCTGTAGCCATCCGCCCCTTACACGATATAATAATAATAGACCCGCCCCTTGCTTACACGCTATAACAGATCTGCCCCTTGGTTAGAGTAATAATAGAGCAGCCCCTTGGTTACACGATATATAACAATAATAATAAATGCACCCCTTGGTTACAGTAATACTAGACCCGCCCCTTAGTTACACGTATAGAATATTTAAAAAAAAAAAGTCACAGTTACTTTGCTGAGTAACTAATTACTTTTCCAATGTAGTAACTGAGTTACTAACTCAATTACTTTTTGGGAGAAGTAATTTGTAACGTAACTAATTACTTTTTTAAAGTAAGATGACCAACACTGGTCCTAATATATGTCAATGCTATGACTGCTTTCTTCTCTATGCAATGCTGGCAGATCATGGCTGGTGGGAGGGGTTCTATACATAGTTTCCTGAAAAAAATCACATAACCCTGCCTAGGTAGTCCTCCGAAGAGCCCTAAGCCCTGATTGCACAAGCAGTGGACTGGCTATTGGAAGGAGTTATGCAAATACTAAAATGCCTTGATGGGTGGATGTCGGTCTGAAGGAGTGGGAATTTCTAGGCAGACTGTATTTGCCTGCAGACTATCCCAGGGAATGCTCACCTGTGCTGCTGAGCCTTCATGAATGAAAGAACTAAAATCCAATGAATGAAACGGTTTGGGATAATCAGGTTACAGAGGAACGTAAGGCTGGAGTTCAGCTGTAAAGCTCACCATACTTGTTACAATCTCACTATACAATCTCTGTACAATCAACTAAACTAGCTAATCAACTTGTATCCAATCAGGCAGATCCTTGCATACAATACTTGTTGGTAGCCCGAACTTGCCCTAAAAGTCTTGGGGAGGAGGACATGTGGCCTTTTGGTCAGGTTCTTTCCCTACCATGGGGTCTCCCTTTGGGGAGCCCCGCCTAGCACTTGGGCTGGCCTTGCTTTGGCCTCTCCTGAAGAAATGGGTACGTCCGGTTTCGGCTGGATAGTCCACGAGTACCCCAGTCCCTGTCTGGAGCCTTGTGCCCTAGGGTATCAGGTCCACCATCCATTATCTTTTGAAGGAGGACCATGTATACACCCCGTACCCTTTTTTTGCGTGCACGTTTTTTTTTTTTGCACCTGATGTTCTGCTTTGAGTGTGCATACTGCACCGCGGAGATTGTACAATCAGATTGCAACATGTGTGGTGGGCTTTAAGCTGGGAAGTTTCCTGAAGCTTTTACCAGCCCAGAGATAATCTCAGACAGGCCTGTTGCTCTGGCAATGGCCTGAGTTGCTAGACTGCAAGTCCGAGCTGTAAGAGACACAGGAAAATATTTTTTTACAGAGCGCTTTTCTTTGAGTTCTGAATGGCTCAGTGGTTACAAACTTACAAAATCAGAGTGACAATTAGACAGCCATCATTTTTAGAAGGGAACGCAATGATCACCTCTCTATTTCTCAGAGAGATTTTCTAAATCAGCTACATATTAAATAGCTAGAACGTAGAAGGAACAGAAAGAGCAGTATAAATATGATGCCCTGCCTTTATTCTGGCTCCAGGCTCTATTTGTGAAAACAACAGCATCCCAAGGGGCAATACCTTTCCTGCCCTCGTGCCAGTCCTTTCCAGACTCCATGATACTATTAATGACTATATGATTACAATGGGTCTGAGTTCTACTCATGAAACATTTCAACACCCCTAATCTAGAGAAGCCAAGACCTACATAATATCTTTTTTTTACAGTCCTATGTGAAAATGTGGTTTTCATTATTTTTTTATACACGTAAAATACTGCAGGGGATATATTATATTTTTTTCTTAGATACACATGTAAGAGTTTACATTGATAAGAATAACCTCATCAGTGTGTGTTAGCATTTTATAATCATGGTTGTATGTATAATCTGGGGATAGCCATGCTCTGCTCTGCTGCCTGTTGTAGTGCTACACAATGGTTCACTCCAATGCTCCTTCTCACAAATCAAGTCTATGGGGTGTATTTATAAACAAATTTGCTATGCGACTGTCTTAAAGCAGAACTAAAATCAGCGATACTTACCTTTGTTTCAGCGTCACTCACTGTCACCGGCCTCTTCGGACACCTTGATTGGCTGGTGCAGGTCAACATCATTCCCACACATGTGCAGGATTGCAGTCATCCCAACACACAGGCATGTGCTATAATTTAAACCGAGCTGGCCATACACAGATCGAGGTACAGACTACTGTTAGCAGGTAGGTTTATTTTATTGCAGAAGAGACATTGGGGGTTATTTATGAAAGGCAAATCCACTTTGCACTACAGGTGCAAACTACAAGTGCAAAGTGCACTTGAAATTGCACTTGGAAGTGCTTTTGCTGTAAATCTGAGGGGTAGATCTGAAATGAGGGGAAGCTCTGTTGATTTTATCATCCAATCATGTGCAAGCTGCAATGCTGTTTTTTATTTTCCTTGCATGTCCCCCTCAGATCTACAGCGACTTTACTTCCAAGTGCACTTTCAGTGCAATTTCAAGTGCACTTTGCACTTGTAGTTTGCACTTGTAGTGCAAAGAGGATTTGCCTTTTGTAAATAACCCCCATTTTGTGTCTTTTTTGCAATAAAGAGCCTGCCGGCTCACAATTTTTAGTTCTACTTTAAGCATCTGCAAAACCATCACAAATAATCTCTGTATTTTGCTTAATATGTTTATTTCCTATGATCACCTGCTCCATCTAGTGGCTTTAATCTAGGCTTTCCTGAAATACCTCAATCAAGAAAAGAACATATTATGGTCACTAGATGGAGCCGACAATGACGGGAAATAAACATATTAGAAAAATTACAGGGATTATTGTTTGCACAGCTAATTTTTTTATAAATGGACCCCTATGGGTCTACCAAACCTAATGAAAACAATGCATCCATGTGTAACTGAACTGTGAATGTGGGTCCCTTTAAGGGGAGGTCTTACATAGGCAGTTGCCAGGCAGCACTCCCTGTCAATCTTTGTTGTTTACCTTTGGGTATATAATGTTAGTGGGAAGAGCCTGAGTGGTTGGTCATGAGATAGGTAACAGTGGGAGGAGGACTTCTGTTACAAGAGAGAGGAATAGCTACTCTGTCACTATGTGTTACACCCAAGACTGGGGCTCCCCCTGAAAATGGGGAGCTGGGCGTACTCCCCATATGGAGCTAGATTTTAATATGTGGACTGTGGGCACTATATTTCCTGTGAAGGAGAATTAAACTCTTTCAATGGAGAGGTGATTGTTGTATCTTTAAAGCTGTTCTGTTGAATAGACTGTGCACATTCCTTTGCGTTCAAGTAAAAGTTATTTTTGTTTCAATACAATGCAGCCTGGACATCCCCTTCTTTCTAAGAAGTATGGAAGTGTGCAATGTACCAGGCTAAAGTGAGAAGAGGTTTGAGTTCTTGAAGAAATTAGAGATAGTTGATCTGCTACTGTATGCACACTGATGTTGGGTGAAGTGTATGGGCCCTTCTTCCCTTATTTTGCTAATTGGCAACCTGGGCCTTCTGACTTACAGTAGATGTCCTGTTTGGACTTCAGAGCAGTGGCCTGGGCGCTACCTGTAAGTGTGTGGCCTGTCATGGGAAGGGGATCCCCTTTGGTACAGTTTCTGAAGTTAGAAGAAGTTTTGAGGTCTGGTCTTTGGTCTCTCGTTACTGCCACTGAACTAGAAGTGATGGTGGAAGACAAACCTGCCGCCAGGGGTAGTGTATGGGTTATACAGCATCATATCTCAAGAGGACGAATGACTACAATGAATTCAAAGGTCCCTCTAGCAGCAAACCTACAAACCTCTATACTTTATTCAGTAACAAAAAATATGGAAGAACATGCATTTCAGATGTCAAAGTAAAAAAAAATGTATCTTAAGTCAAGAACAAAAATGTAATACAGTATATTGCAGGTTATCAGTACCCAGATGTGGGGTCTACATTTGTTTTCTTTTTAGCAGCTTTTTTTTTTTTTATCTGATAATCTTGTTAGTAACACACTCCCTGTCCTATGGTGACAATGCTCAATCACTATATGGAGGAGCAGCATTGTCACCCTCAAAATGAGTATAGTAGCTAATAGCGTCCCCATTTGTCCTCAGACCTGGCGATTGTCCACACATCTTAATCCCAGTATCATAGCTCTTTGTAGTCTTTGGGATAGACTCCTTTCCCTTTCCTATTGATTTTCTTATCCACACATTGACCCAAAATAGATATTGAACGGACTGTCATGAGTGAGGTTCACATGTTCAGTAAAGATATACAGGTGGTGTAACACTATATTCTCGCCACATAAAATTATTTTTCATGACCATTGGTGACTGTATTTAAGAGCACACATAAAACTTTCCAGTTTTAGCACACATCCCCACTTATCCACGGAGAATCACCTGACCCCAATGACTCACTGTTTGGGCACTGGTCTGGACGCCCCTCATTTCCTTATATACAGTAAATATTGTCACCCTAGGACCGGAAGTGTGTTGAGAGTACAGAATACCTTCCTCCATAAAACATGGGTGAGGTGTTCTGTAGTACAGAGGTCCCCAACCTTTTTTGCACCGGGAACCGGTGGGGCAGTGGCTGGTGTTGGCGCTTCAATCATAACGGCACCTTGGTTGATATGGTGTCAGGATGATTGAAGCGCATTGTAATATAAAATTAAATAGTTCAACTCACCATAATGCAGAATCAGTTGGAGCCCTGAGTGTGTCACTTGCCACTGTCGCCTGCCACCAGATGCAGCTTGTCACTTGCCACTGTCGCCTGCCACCAGATGCAGCTTGTCACTTTCCACCGTCGCTTGCCACCAGATGCAGCTTGTCACTTGCCACTGTCGCCTGTCACCAGATGCAGCTTGTCACTCTCCACCGTCGCTTGCCACCAGATGCAGCTTGTCACTTGCCTCCATCGCCTGCCACCAGATGCAGCTTGTCACTTGCCACGTTACTTGCCACAAGATGCTGAGTGTCGCTTCCCACATCGCCTGCCACCAGATGCAGCTTGTCACTTGTCATGTCACCTGCCACCAGATGCGGATTGTCACTTGTCATGTCACCTGCCACCAGATGCGGATTGTTACTTGTCACAAGATGCCTGAGATTTCAGTGCAGCATTGTTGCACACCACAGCAAGTTAGGAGCTCAATGGATTTCTGGCAGGTATTTTTGCACCTATCCAACTGATAAATAAAAAAATAAAACACTTTCAACAGTATATAGACCAAAAGGGATCAAATAAGAAAAGTTCATTGTTCAGGTTTACGTAAGGCAAACGCTATAATAATAACTCAAAATATGGGCTCGCTAAATATACACTATACCTACTTTTACGATTTTTGTTAGAGATAAATCTCAGTATAAATGCTTTTGATTCTTGATAGGAGGCAAGAATGTTGTACTTCAAATGTGGCATCTTTTGGGTTGGGTCAGGGATACTTTAGTATTTATTTTCTGGAAATTAGGGTAGGGGTTCAAGCACTGGGTTGTCAACAGAAAAAAAAAGATTAAGAACCACTTTTCTAGTGGCAGAGCTGTTTGGAAACCTTAATATTTTTTACTTAATTTCTGAAACTGAGTGAGCTTTAAATATGGAACCTAACTGATGACCTAAACTGGCCATGTAGAATATTTTTTATCTGTGCTAGCATCACTTTAATGTGCAGTTCTGAGCAACAAATGAAACCAGCCAGCTTTAGAAAATTGGGTGTACCCTTCCTCATATGCTGAATTGGTGTATAAGCCCCCTGAGACCTGTTTTATATAACTTTCTCTCTCTGCTTAGTTTAGCACAAAATACATTAAAACTTCCAAGGCCCTATTACTCCCCCTGACACCAAGGATAGGGCACTACTCCTCCCATTTTATCCAACGATAGAGCACTATTACTTTCCCTAATACCAATAATGGTGCATTGTTTACTCCCACTGATGCCAGGACATTTTCTACTTCCACTGGCCACAGTCCGGCCCTCCTAAAGTATGAAGGACAGTAAACTGGCCCTTTGTTTAGAAAGTTTGGAGACCCCTGGTGTAGACTGATTCCCAACAACAGCATCAGGACAGCCCAGCACCCTGAGCGAAGATGGGTAACTGACCCCTCTTTCAAGCTGCTTACACATGAAATAGATGCCCTGTATGCTCACCTGTTCTTCTCACCATTGGCATTGATAGAGCAATGTGCATATTTAAAGCGGGATTCCACCCTAAAGTGGAACTCCCGCTTTTCGGAACCCTCCCCCCCTTCCGGTGTCACATTTGTCACCTTTCAGGGGGAGGGGGGTGCAGATACCTGTCTAAGACAGGTATCTGCACCCACTTCCGGCATAAACTCCCACGGGAGTTTACGCAAGTTCCTGTCCCAGCGCGCTGTCTGCCGGGACACACACGTGTCCCGGCAGATAGCGCTGAAGATTCTCATTGCGTCGCGCGACTCGCGCATGCGCAGTAGGGAATCGGGAAGTGAAGCCACTTCCTGATTCCCTCACCGAGAATGGCGCCGGCTACAGCAGAGAGCCGAGCGATCGATCGGCCTCTGCTGCCGGCACCGCTGGACCCTGGAACAGGTAAGTGTCCGTTTTTTAAAAGTCAGCAGCTGCAGTATTTGTAGCTGCTGGCTTTTAAAAAAAAAAAATTTTCAGTACAGTCCCGCTTTAACTGATTGTGAATGTTTATAATCATTTATGATCATCTCAGATGATCAGACATTTCTGGTGCCAACCTGATCTTGGAGAAACAATAGTAATCATCCAGGAAAAAATTATTTTGGGTGATTACATTTTTTCCATTAGATTGGGTAGCCAGGGGGTGTCTGCAAAAACATAATGGAATGTTTTATAGTTTAAATTCACCCTTAGGCCCCTTTCAGATGGGTTTTCTAATTAGAACCCTCCAGTCTCTTTTATGGAGCAGCGGATGTCAGCTGATACCCTCCACCATCAGATTCGATCCTGTCTGCCCAAAACAGACGGATGGTGGTCTTATTCCCCATCTGTCCCGTAGATCGGATGACATCGGATGTAAATGGATAGGCGGTCCTTTTCCATCCGATTTCCCCATAGAGGGGAGCAGGACTGTGTCCATGTCCACTCTGTATAGCGGAGCGAACAGAGACCTGTCATCCGCCTGTTCAGCGGGGACCGGTGGAGAGAACCCCCACTTAGCAGAGGCACCCGTGTGAAAGGGGCTTATTAGACAAGGAATGCAAGTCACCAAGCACAGCCAATTTAACCAGATCTGTTGACAATCTCATGTTTATGGTTCCAGCAGACATCTGCCAGCTAACTGTTCTCAGGTGTAATGATCCGATGGTGTTTTCATTCTTTAAACTAAGGAACACCATCAACAATGGCCTCTCCTCCCTCCATCCCTATGTTAGGGATAGACAGGGAGGCTTGGATGAAACTATTGGATGAGTGTTTTTCTCTAGGGCAGTTGGATCATGGCTGTTTGTCTGAGCAGCCTCCTAAATCAAAAATAGTGTAACATCCAATCTACAGTACTAGTCTAGAAAAAGTACCTCCCTCCAAATATTAAATTGATTTCTTCCACCTACGTAGTGGTGACCTGGTACCTGGAATGACTTACGACTTTCACTTGCATCTTGTTCTTAGAATGAAGCAGTCATTGGCCTCACTTCCTCATTCTTTTAAATTTTTCTTATGGTAAATTAGCACATTTCCTACACTTCCTGCAGTATGGAGGCCAATAATAATAAAAAATAACTGACATTATATTCAGCATAAAGTGTTCATAGATGATAATAAAATGTATTATTTAGTCCTACAAAATACAGCAACCTTGACCAGCAGTGCTCAGGTATCAGACAACAAACCTATAGATTTGATAAAACTGTTGGTTGCACTTTTCTCCTTAAAGTGTAGTTCCACTTTTGCAAACAAATTGGGATAACATCTCCTTTATATCCGTTACAGGTTCTCATTCACATAGCATAACTTTAAAATAATATTTAAAATTGTTGCTTGCATTTTTAAATGTTCTTTTTTGCTAATTCTAATTCCCCGTACACACGGTCGGATATTCCGATGGAAAAAGTCCGATCAGATTATGTTGTCTGAAAATCGGATCGTGTGTGGGCTCTAGCGGGCTTTTTCCTTCGGAATTTCCGACAGAAAAAATTTGAGAGCAGGATCTAAAATTTTCTGACAACAAAATCTGATCGGACTTTTTCCGATCGTGTGTAGAGAATTCCGACGCACAAAGTGCCACGCATACTCAGAAGAAATTTTGAGACGAAAGCCACTGGCTACTGGCCTCTACGTAGTCCCGTCGTACGTTTTATACGTCAACTTTGTCCGACCGTGTCCGACCGTGTGTGTGCAACACAAGTTTCGGACAAAATCCATCATAAAAAATCAGACGGATTTTGCGGTCGGAATGTCCGACCGTATGTACAAGGCATTAGACTGAAAAATACCACTTAGCTTTTCTTACTCTGTAATTATTATGAGGGGGCTGTGGAATCAATGTACACCATAATTAACCCCGTCTGTACTGTGCTGACAGATCTCTGTATTAGTTGTAAACTAAATTCAAATCCTGTCTAGCCTAACAAAGGGTTAAAGACCTAGAAGCTTGATTTCTGCATTGTAAGGCAATGAGATGAAAGCCAGTAGGGTTGATTTACTAAAGGCAAATAGGCCTTTATGCCAAATAGGCCCCTTACAAGGGAAGTTGCACCTTGCAAAGGAATTTTCCCTAGAGTTTAGTGAATATGGTAAAGTTTCCCTTTGCAAAGCATACCCAATAACGGGCAAAGAAAAAAATATATATTTTTGTTTGCACATGATTGGATGATAGAAGCTAGCAAAACTTCAACTTATTCACTAAGCTCTGGGGCAATTTCCCTTGCAAACTCTACTTTCTAAGTAAACCGTCTATTTGCCTTTAGTAAATGAACCCGAGTGTGTCCCCAGTCTGTGTGGAGACAGGCTCAGTGTGAAGTGTTTCAGAGTAGCTTGCCGTCTGCTCCAAACACATAAAGCCAATGTATAACTCCTTTATAACCATAACTGACTGTTCACTTTAGAGGTTCCAGCAGACATTCTGGGGTAGGCATGGCCCAGGTGGCACGGACATATACACAAGTGCTCAGTTGGGTTAGCATTCTTGTAAAAGTCTAAGGAAATGGAAGAGATGAGACGTTCAAAATGAATGGAGGGAGAACATTTCTGACCTGGACAGGTTCCCAAACCTGTGGAATTATGTTTCCCCAGAGATCAGTAAACTGGCAGGAATCTGGCTGCTCACATAGACATGAGATTACCACCTGATCTGGCTTGGGTGGTAATCTCATGTCTATGTGAGCCGCTAGATTTACAGCTCCCTAGGGGAACGCTAATTCAACAAATTGGGAGAGTCTATGTCTATGGGCAACCCAAAAACGAGCTGATGTTTGCTAGAAACATGCATATGCAATACATATTTTACCTGCACACAAAAGATCTACTGTATGTTTTGGTCAATGCATTATAAAATCTAATTATTGAATTAGGTGCAGTAGGCAGGTGTGTAAAAACTACAGGGAAGGAAAAGTGAGGATTTTGTTCATGGCAACCAGCCAGAGACTTTCATTTTGTTAACAGCAATGTAAATATAACTACTGTAATCAAACTGACTGCTATGATAATATCTACACATTATTTGTTATAAAACCTTGTCCATTGTACTTTATGCCATAGCTGGAAAAAATAAACCCAGAATCTGGGAATCAATAAGTTTAGGGAGACAAAAATACATTTTCTACCATTAGCATCAGCTGCCAATTCGAAACAAACAATGTAACGAATGAACTAAAATGAAAAATGGAACTTCACCCAAAAGGGGAAGTTCTGCTTGTTTGCCCCCCCCCCCCCCCCCACATTTGGTGTTTCTTTTTTGGGGGGGGGGGGGCGGGTACCTGGCCTTGCAAAATTCTTCTGATCCAAGAAGAATTTCACTCCTCCTTTTGCCCACAGCCTCTGGGACCCATCACAGATCTCATGAAAACTGTGGGACCATTCACAAAGCGCAGTGTGGCTCGCTCATGCACAGAGGGAGGCTGGCTGTAAAGCTGCAGGGCTTTACTGCTGGTTTCCCTTAGGTAAGATACCAGCACCTGCACCCGAAGCCCATTGAAGAATCAGCTCGGGTGAGGACAGCACTGGATCCCTGGAGAGATAAGTGTCCTTATATTAAAAGTCAGCAGCTACAGTATTTGTAGCTGTTGATTTTACATTTTTTTGTGAGAAACTGAAGATTCTCCTTAAGTGCTTTGATTATGAATTCTCATTGAAGGATCTGTCCCCTTAAAGTTGGTCATACAATGATAGAAAAAAAAAACATTCAACCTGCAGGCTGATCTAAAAAAAATCTAACAGAGTCCTCCATCCACGCTGACAAATCCTGCATGCCAAGCTGTTGTATTGTATTCTATTGTATTTTGACCTCCAAGGGCAGCTGTCAGAATACCAAACAACAGTTGTATCTGATTAGATGCAATTTTATGCCCGGCCAGCTCCTTCAATTGAAGGATGTCGGGAGGAAGGGGGCCTACAATATCACCCACTAAGCAAATTGTGGCTGGTTCTTAAAGAATTTGCACAGTGTATAGCAGGGACATGCGGTGAGGTCAGTGGATGGTGAGGCCCTGGCTAGTATCAGAGCCAGATACACACAGGTTACATATGCCACGAACATTAGAGCGAGAGCAATAATTCTAGCACTAGACCTCCTCTGTAACTCTAAACATGTAACCTGTAAAAAAATGTACAGCTTCACTATGGAGATTTTTAAGTACTGAAGTTTGGCACCATTCCACAAGTGTGCATAATTTTAAAGCATGACATGTTAGGTATCTATTTACTTGGCATAACATCATTGTTCACATTATCCAAAAAAAAATCTAAATTTGTATTCATGAAACAGTTTCTTTAAAAAAAAGAACGACCACCATTTTATTCCCTAGGGTGTCTGCTAAAACAATATATATATATATATATATATAGATTCTGAGTAATTTTCTAGCAAATACATTTTGATTTTTACACGTAGGAGAGAAGTGTCAGAATTGGCCTGGGTGGCAAGGGGTTGATTACCATAAGTACCGGTAAGTAATGTACAAATAATTATTTTTTATATATTGTTTTTAAGGTAATTTACTATATTTTCAAAAACTGTTCTCAAGTAGGTGACTTAATGGAAGTTTGAAGTTCAAATCAGTAATTTCACAGTAAATAGATAAATAATAAACTATTATGTTATAACATATACCGTATTTGCCGGCGTATAAGGCGACCCCCTAATTGTCCAGCTAAAACGTTGGTTTTAACATATACTCACAGTATAAGACGACCCCCTTCCGACTAGTCTGACTAACATACTGAAGCAGCAATAAGTGCAATTTAATTACAAGCTTTGTGAAGCAGTGCTGTGGTAGTAAATACCTGATGTAGGGTCAGATGCCTGATGGAGGGTCCGGTGCCAGATGGAGGGTCCGGTGCCAGATGGAGGGTCGGGTGCCAGATGGAGGGTCGGGTGCCAGATGGAGGGTCGGGTGCCAGATGGAGGGTCGGGTGTTTCAATTTAAAGCTCCAGTGTTGAATGGCGAGGAGCCGAGGGGTAGCTGCATTTAGTAACATACCGGTACTGTATACAGGCATGGTATATGGATGTCAGCATGGATGTCCGCATTAATGTCCGTGCTGATGATATTCCAACCTCTGCCAATCCGAGCAGGCTTTGTATTCATTAATAGAATACATCGCTCGCCGTGATTGGCAGAGGTTGGAACATCATCAGCCCGCGCCTCTCTGACTCTGAAAGCCAATCCGTGCAGGCTTTGTATTCATTAAAAGAATACATCGCTTGCCGTGATTGGCTCAGCCAGACATTAATGCGGACATCCATGCTGACATCCATATACCGGCGTATAAGACGACCCCCGACATTTGGGGGATTTTTTTAAGTATAAAAGGTCGTCTTATACGCCGGAAAATACGGTACATATAAATATATGATTTAGCTTGATTAAAATACTGTAGTACCTTTTCAGCAACATATTCTTATTCTCCCTTATAACTGTGTGAGAAAAACATAGGATTGTGAGTAAATCTTTTACCCATAAACCCATGTTTTTTCCTTGTAGTTAAGAGGGTTGGGCTGGAAGGGAACATTTGTCTTTTAGACACATTCCCCCTTCTATGACACTGCAGTGAGAGGCGTGCCTCCACTGCAGCATTTTTATTGGACAGCTTGGGCAATGGTACTTTACCATTGGTCCAAGACTCCAAGCTGTCCACTGAGCTCAGTGCCTCTGACAAGAAGTCAGAGGCACTGTAAACTCATCCTCTCAGTCTGCTGCAAACAGAGTGTTGCCAACTTGTATTTAAACTGGCCGCTCTGTATGTAGCTTCTGACAGGCTGCACAAGAGCCCCGTATCTCCGGAACCATAGGTGGTAGGAGCCCCAAATTTTGACCAGTGGTGGGGTAGGACTTTAGCTACCTACCCCGCTCGAAGCTCGATCATTTTTTTTATTTTTTTTTTCTATTCGTTTTTGGATGTTTTATGTTCATGGCAGGTGAGGTTGTGCCTCCCCTGACTGCACGTCCATGGTGTATAGCTGACTAAAGAGTTACATTTAGGCGGGTTCTTCCATCATAGGCATCTGTTCCCTCTAACTATGGGGATATTTCCACTTCTACTCTTGTATTATCCACATTTAAACCCAATCCATAATTAAACACATTGGTGTTGATTTACTAATAGCAAATGTTCACTTTGCAAGGGAATTAGCCCCAGAGCTTAGTAAATGAGGTGAAGCTCTGCTGATTTCCATCATCCAATCATATGCAAGCAAGAATGTTTTTTTTTTGTTTTGTTTTTTCTTGCACATGATTGGGTATTCGTTGCAAAGTGAAACTTCTCCACATTCACTAAGCTCTGGAGTAAATGTCCATGTAAATGGATGGCACCCCTGGGCGTCTGCTAAATGTGAACCTAGATGTGAACCTTTCCTAATATCTCTACAAAAATCGAATAGCAAGTGGGATTTTTCAGTGCATAGCATATATGATAATAATCAAAATTAATAGGCAAATCTTTTCTAAACACAGGGTCACAGTTGCTATCAGAATGAATAACCTACAATGGTTTAGATAGAAATGGATCACAATAGAAAGAGGTATATTTCAACTGTTACCCTATGCTTAGGGATAAATGTGTTTTTATGTATTGGTATTGTGGGCAATCTAAATTCCTTCTCTATAAATATTAGATTTGATATATTGATTTAATTTTATTTATTTATCATATTGTATGTCCATTAAAAAACACACTTTTCCAAACTTCTGTTTAATTCATTATGTCCTGAACGCTAAGGTCTCTCATTTGGATCTATGTGATTAAAATATGGAGAATTACATAGATAAAACCACTATTTGTGTTTTTGTGCAATGTCTCTGACTTTGAACTCCTTGTTAAATTGTTTGTCTCTGCTCCTCAAAGTTACTAAAGACCTTCTTAAAAAAAATTCCATACTTGCATCCTAGCAACATATCAGATACAAACCAACAAGTGAAATTCAGAATTTTGTAGCCATGAATAATATTTACTTTAGTTGAAAAAAATGATTGGCCAGCTTTAAACTGAACTCAAGCATTTCCTCTAGTCTTGTGTAGTTGCACAGGTTCATCTCCTGTACTGAAATTGCTTACTCAGATTTCCCTGCACATAGTGAGCATTTCACAGTGTGCATTATAAACTTAAATAATTCAAATAGACCTGGCTCAATTCCTGACTGAACAACATTCGGCATCATCTACATGCTTCTCCTCCCCAGCCTTAGGCCCTGTTCACGCTGATGCACTTTTCCCTCGCTAAAACACACCTAAAGTGCAACAAAAGCGCATGCTAAATTGTATCCTTTAACCACTTAAAGTATACCTAAAGGCAAAACTTTTTTTTAGTTTTGGATAGAGTGGAGAGGGATTAGAACACCTTTTTACCATTATCAGAAATTACCCATATTTTGGGTTGACCCCAGAAAAGTAATATAAGGGAAATCTTCCAATGGGGACTTTAGTTCAAGAAATTCCCTTTATTTACAGGGATTTCCTCTCACTTCCTGCTTGGCTATGGGACAGGAAGTGAAGGGAAATCTCTGCAATGGGACACAGATGGTGAAAAAAATCTGACAGGGGATTATAACCCTCCCTTGCTCTATCC
Organism: Lithobates sylvaticus; assembly: GCA_028564925.1. Classification (NCBI taxonomy): domain Eukaryota; kingdom Metazoa; phylum Chordata; class Amphibia; order Anura; family Ranidae; genus Lithobates; species Lithobates sylvaticus. The sequence continues at coordinate 92,916,801 of CM053028.1, forward strand.
AAGATGAAAAAAAAAGTTTTGCCTATAGTTCTACTTTAATGACCACCCCACGTACATGCACTGCAGCAGAGCAGCCCTTAAGCACAAAATAACATACCTGCACGTGATGTTTGTTGTTGGCTCTGGGGCACGTGCCGCCGTAGCCACGTTCCTGCTGTGATTGGACACAGCAGGACCCAATAAGCGGGTCCGGCAGTCGCTATGTAAACAAGGCAGACCACCGTTCTGTCAGAGAGGAAGACAGAGATTTTGTGTTCCTGCTAATCAGGAACACAGATCTCTCTCTTCCTCCAGTTAAGCCCCCCCCCCCACACAGTTAGAAATCACTCCTTAGGAGCAAACTTAACCCTTTGATTGTTCTTGATGTTAACCCCCTCCCTGCCAGTGTCATTTATACAGTGATAGTGCAGTTTTTTAGCACTGATTACTGTATTGGTGTTACTCGTCCACACTCCGTGTCAGATTTGTCCACTGCAATGTCGCAGTCCCACTAAAAATCACTGATCGCCACCATTATTACAAAAAAATATAAAAAAAATAAAAAGTCCCTAAATCTATCCCTCCCATAGTTTGTAGACACGCAAACCAATAAATATATGCTTATTGGTATTTTTTTTTTACCAAAAACATTTAGCAAAATACATTTTGGTCTAAACTGATGAAGATTTTTTTTTATTGGATATGTTTTATAGCAGAATGTAAAAAAATATATATTTTTTTTAAAAATCTTGGTCTTTTTTTTGTTTATAGCGCAAAAAATAATAACCGCGGAGGTGATCAAATACCACCAAAAGAAAGTTCTAGTTGTGGGAGAAAAAGGACAAATTTTATTTGGGTGCAGCATTGCACAACCGCGCACTAGTGTGCTGTGTTTTTCTGCATTCTGCATTTTTGGTGTGCTGTTTCAAAAGCGCACAAAAAAACGCCCCCTACCAAAAATGCCTCTACCATAGAAATCAATGGGAACACATCAAAACACACCACAGTACATATTTGGTGCTTTTTTTGAGTAACATGTCAATTTTTACTTAGGTGATCAGGGATGAAAATGCATGCAAAATGCATACAGAACGCATTCAAAATGCATATTCTTTTTTAATGCCACACATTAAAAACATGTTAAAAGTGCAACATGCAGTTTGAAAAACAGTACATCACGTTTTTTTTTAAGTGCACCAGTGTGAACACAGCCTTACCGTCTCTGGTTAGTGGTTTCATTACTATTACTTGTATTTCAGTCCTTTCAATTAAACATTATGATTGCTTATACCAGTGAAATTTCAGTGGTATAAGCAACTATTTTTTATTGAATTATACTGGATTCATTCAGTGGTTTACTAATGTGGTTAGTTGGTGATTGCTGGTCGATGGCTGTGGATTGCCCTGACTGTAACATGTGATCACTGTGACCAATCACAGCTAGCAACACAATTGTACACAACGCAGTGCCGTATTCTCAAAAAATGGCCTGGTCATTAGTGGAGTAAAACCTTCTGGGGCTTAAACCCTATGTAACTTTTCACAACACTGCACTAGTGTGCTGTGTTTTTCTGCATTCTGCATTTTTGGTGTGCTGTTTCAAAAGCGCACAAAAAAACGCCCCCTACCAAAAATGCCTCTACCATAGAAATCAATGGGAACACATCAAAACACACCACAGTACATATTTGGTGCTTTTTTTGAGTAACATGTCAATTTTTACTTAGGTGATCAGGGATGAAAATGCATGCAAAATGCATACAGAACGCATTCAAAATGCATATTCTTTTTTAATGCCACACATTAAAAACATGTTAAAAGTGCAACATGCAGTTTGAAAAACAGTACATCACGTTTTTTTTTTTTTTAAGTGCACCAGTGTGAACACAGCCTTACCGTCTCTGGTTAGTGGTTTCATTACTATTACTTGTATTTCAGTCCTTTCAATTAGGCCCTTGCGAAGTGAGCGTATAGGGCGGATCGGCTCTGTGTATATATATATATGTATGTACTCTGCATTTAGCATAGACTATATATTCAGTGTTTACTCTATATTCAGTCAGTGTAATAATAATATATATATATATATATATATATATATACAGTCTCGTATATAGCTATATATATATAAATATATATATACTTTGCATCCAGTGTAACCTATATCTACAGTGCATTCTGTGGTGTACTGTTTCTAATACACTGCAGGCGGTGTATTTTATATATATATATATATATATATATATATATATATATATATATATATATATATATATACACATACAGTCTTGTGTATGTATGTATATGTATATATATATATATATATATATATATATATATATACACACACAGTATCTCACAAAAGTGAGTAGTACACCCCTCACAGTTTTGTAAATATTTTATTATATTTTTTTATGTGACAACACTGAAGAAATTACACTTTGCTACAATGTAGTAGTAGTGAGTGTACAGCTTGTATAACAGTGTAAATTTGCTGTCCCCTCAAAATAACTCAACACACAGCCATTAATGTCTAAACCACTGGCAACAAAAGTGAGACGTGAGACTGAAAAAACTGACGTTTTAAAAACTTTTTTTGCATTGATACATGTCCCCTGGGGCAGGACCTGGGTCCCCAAACACTTCTTATGGCAATAACTTGCATATAAGTCTTTAAAATTAGCACTTTTGATTTTTCACGTTCGTGTCCCATAGACTTTAACGATGTTCGCTTGTTCAAACAAATTTTTTGCCTATTCGCATGCTCTGCATTAGCGGCCACCACTGTTAATTTGCATCTTGCCAGGATAAAATCTCCCTTCAGAAACAGGATAAAATCTCGATAGTACATCAGCAGCTATTTTTTACTTTGGGCTGAATCTGTGTGGGAATGTTTGGGCAAATCTTGGGTTAAAGTTGAAAACTAGTGAAACTTATTTTTTTCTTTTCATTTTCCAGTGGGGTCACTAGTTCTGGTGACCATTGCCTCTCACTTCCATTGGAGATTTACCCTTTCTTTTTGTCCTGTTTACCATTATCATTAAAGTGAAAGTAAAAGAGAATCCCACATTTTGGGTTGTCCCTAGAAAAGTAATAGAGAGGAAATCTTCCAATGGGGACACTTGGGGGTCACCAAGAGATTCCCTTAATTTGCAAAAATGTCCTCCCACTTCCTGTTTGGCTGTGGGACAGGGAGTAAAGGGAAATCTACCCAATGTAACACAGATGGCAAAAAAACTGACAAGGGTTATATCCCTCCCTTACTCTAGCATTTAGCCTTTAGGCCCCTTTCACATGGACGGACCGTTCAGATCCGCCTGTCAGTTTTGACGGCGGATCTGAACGGGCGCTCCATGTTAGTCTATGGAGCGTCGGATGTCAGCGGAGACATCTCCGCTGACATCCGACCCGGTCCGATCCGCCAAAAGCAGACGTATGGCCCCACGTCCAGATCCGTCGCTGGTGGATCGGATCGGGTGAGATCTGATGAAAATGGACACACTGTCCGTTTTCATCTGATCTCTCCATAGAGACCAGCGGTGCTCGCAAGCCCCTCCCCGCTCAGTGAGCAGAGAGGGACTTGTCATCCGCTGGTTCAGCGGAGATCAACGGAGAGATCTCCCGCTGAGCCGGTGGACAGAGGCGGACTCCGTGCAAGCGGAGTCCGCCTCGTGTGAAAGGGGCCTAAGTTCAGATTTATTGACATCCTTTTGAAATCTTTTGCTTACAACAGGAATAAGTGTATTCAAAAATAAAAATGTTGAGCTATTCACATCAGTCTCTGTCTTCCAAAAAAGCTCACAATCTAACGTTCTTACGACAGTCACGCACATGCTTGCACAGTAACGACAGTATTTCTGTGTACCTTTGGATTGAAACTTACCTGAAGGGGCTCAGCCTTTCTGCTCAAGTCCAACCCTTATGCCTAGTACACACAATGAGAAAATTAGATGAAAAATATCGCTTTCGAAATCTGATCATTAGTAAACAGCTTTTGAGATGCCGATCACGATATTTCATATGAAATTACTCGAAGGGACAAGCACAAAAAGGAAATGAATGATTTTCGTTTAATCAGTACAGTATTTGTCCAAAAACAAATTAGAAGACCAAGACCACGCATGCTCAGAAATGAAAAAATACATTACAATACAATACAATACATGACATCACTCCTGAAGTTGTATTCTGTCGCACAAGAATTTTTATAACTTTAGTAACCTCTTAATTTCCAATATGAGACTAGCATGCAAAAATAAAACGAATGCTCATTCGTCCGATATTCTCATCGTGTGTATGAGGCTTAAGGCTTAGTTTACACCTGTGATGCGCTATGAAAAGTGATCCACGTTAAAACGCTTTTTCAGAGAGCGGACAGGTATGGCTAAAAGGCATGATGATTCATGACATGATATTGCCAGCTCCTACATTTTTGATAGTAATTGCAAATACTGTGCTGTATCGGCGAGCCTGAGATTTGGCTCCTGGTTGCAGCGTAACCCCATTCACTCGACAGGCGATGTCATTGTTGTTGTTTTTTTATTATGTGGATTTCCATGTACAAACCTCCACAATTTAGGACTATACTTAGAAATCTGAGCAGTTGGAAACTGTGCGGGTAAAACATTACACTTGTAGTATTATGTAGCACTCTCCTAGATAGGCACCGGGTTAGGTAAATTTAGTTACTGGCTCGCTGTAATCAGTTTAGCTGCATGTGATTGTTTTGGTCTGTTCTGTGTTTCACTAGCTATAGGGTTGACTAACTCCCCCTGTCTGCCTGGAAAGGTTTTGGAAGAGTAAAATCAGCAGCTGAACATTTATGTAGCCCTAGCTAATCCCTGGGGAGAGGTGCCCAGATGGTGGCTGGGAAGGAGCATAAATACTCTGAAACTGAGAGCAGAGAGGTATTTTTTCGAGCGCACAAGATCCTGGCCTGGAGGGCTGCTGCCCCTTCCAGACAGGCCTGCCATGTGTCATCTAGGCTAGCTGGGGGAAACCGTTCTGCTGCAAGTTGCTGGAGCTGACTGGAGATTCAGCCTGGTATCACTAGAGAGGTGTTTGGAAGATATTGGAAGGAAGCGTCCAATTATCCAAAGACATAGTGAGTACAGACTGGAGTGAGAGGTCCCTGAGACTGTGTGCTATTGTTTTCCCTTGGGAAAAGTAGTATTGCTCAAAGGGGATGCTGTGCCTTGTGTCCTGGTATAGCTCAGTCCACTATTGGCTTGTGCAAGGACAATATTAGGAAGAAGATTAGTGTCCTCAAGTTGCTACTAGAGTTACTGGAGTATCCCACAGTTACCCTACTCCTATCCAAGTTCATGTTCTGCAATAAAGCATCAGAAAAGCATACCCCTAGACCAGTGATGGTGAACCTTGGCAACCCAGATGTTTTGGAACTACATTTCCCATAATGTTCAACTACACTGCAGAGTACATGAGCATCATGGGAAATGTAGTTCCAAAACATCTGGGGTGACAAGGTTTGCCATCACTGCCCTAGAGTATTCATTGATCCGAAAGAGTGACTGTGCCTGTGGGGTTGATTTACTGGTGCAGCTATGCATGGTAGCCAATCAGCTTCTAACTTCAGCTTGTTCAATTAAGCTTTGACAAAAAAAAAATATGGAAACTGGTTTCTATTCAGAGCTGCACCAGATTTTGCACACTCCAGTTTTAGTAAACCAACCCCTGTGTGCCTGGTTGTGGGTTCAACAATGGGAAAGGACCCTAGGGACCCTAAACTGCAGGCTCCTGCAGGAGTGACTGCTACAATTATAACAGAATACTTTATACAGCCCTCAAAAATTCCACTTGCCTGGTCGAATTTTGCGAGTGGAATATGAGGGCTGGCGAGGAAGGGCTGCCTGGGAGCGGGAGGGGGGGCAGTGAGCACCGCTGGCAGGCGGGGTTGAAAGGGAGTCCTTCTCCCAGCGATCACGGAGGGGAAGAGAGGAGAGCCGCCCGGATTATCAGAGCATGGGGAATACAGCGATAACAGCTTTTATTTCAAATACTGTGTGCCCCGCCGATCGCTGTCACATACAGCCCCTCCTGGTCCCGGGACTTTGTTAGACAGATCACCCGTCCAAGCTGTCTATCAAGGTTCTTCGGACAGGAGGCGGGCTGTATGTGGCAGCAGGGACCTACATCAATTAAAATGAAAGATGTCATCGCTGTCTTCCCCATGCTCTGATCATCCGGGCAGCAATCCTGTTTCTCTCCTCTGTTCCCCTGCACAAGCAGGCTGCATTGGTGGGCACAGGCTGCATGGTGGGCACAGGCTGCATAGTGGGCACAGGCTGCATTGGTGGACACAGGCTGCATTGGTGGGTACAGGCTGCATTGGTGGGCACAGGCAGACTGCATTGGTGGGCACGGCAGGCTGCATTGGTGTGAACGAGCAGGCTGCATTGATGGACACAGGTGAGGTAGCATTGTTGGGCACAGGTGAAGCAACATTGATGGACACAGGTAGACTGCATTGTTGGGCATGGATAAAGTTGTTGTTAATATTTATTTTTATAACTTAATTCTGCATGAAACATTTAAGTGCCATTTTATGACATAATTTATAAGGGTGTGTTTAGGGGTGGAATTATGGGCGGGGTTGGGGCGGGGAAACTGGTGGCGAGTAACCCTTGAGGCCTGGCTAGTAGCTTAGGACTTGAAATTTTGAACCCTGCTTTATATGTAGGCTGGGTTCACACCTATGCGAATTGGATGCGAGTTTCCTCGCATCCAATTCGCATAGCAGGAGAATATGACCGTCTCTCTATGGAGCCGGTTCACATGTTTCCGGGCGGCTGCAGAGAGCACTGCACACACTGTGCGTCTTTGCCTCCGTTTCAGGGCCGTTTCAGGGCCGAATTCAGGCAAAGATTCTGCCCTGATTTGTCCCTGAAAAGGAGAACAGGGACTGACAGCATTGCTGTGCGATCCGCGGCTGGTTTTGGTGTGAACCGAGCCCTAATGTTTTGCTTGCAGTCAGCTGCTACCTGTTTTCACATCAGATTGTTGAACCATTTTTCCACATATACTGAAAAAATACTGTACACAAAAATGTTGAATTTCGTTTGGAACCCTCCAAACTATATATTGCATCTATAGAAATTAAATGTTGTAGTGTTCATTTTGTATGACCTGTGAAAGATGTGAAAAACTTTATCTAAACAATATTTTTAAAAATACAATAAAATCATTATTAATACCTTAAAAAAATATGTCTAAATGTAAAATTAAATATAAAAACAAAAAATCTAAGAAAAACAAAAGATACACAAAAGTGTAAACAAACAACATGAAGTCAATTTTTTTTTTAATTAGCCATGTAGCATTATACTATATTGGTGCCTCTTGATGTGTCAGATGACTTGCAAGTTTCATTGTCAGTAACGGGACTTAAAATCCATGTTTTGACCACACTCTTTTGAAGTCATACTAGTACTTACAGTATAAGGACTGGTGATAGTGAGGATTTTGACAGTCCACTGAACAGGGTCTGGGGAAAATCGAAACAACTTTTTGGGGGTCTTTAATTATAAAATGGTTAAGAAGTCCTTCAGGTTTGACGTGTGTGGGATTACCTAATGTATGACAGGATAGTGTAATGATGTATGCTAGTAGTGCAAAAGTGTATATCTGTTTATGGATGTGTTATTTCTGTGTATGTTTTTATTTCATTTTATTTTATTTGACCTTTTTTAAATGTTATTTTGTTATTGTTAGAAGAAGGCTGACAAGAACCATATGATGGTATACACAGACAGGGACAGGTCCAAATTTTAAGAAAGCCTTCCTTTGCAAAACTCAGATAATTACAGAGGACACAGGGTCCCCAGTCTCCTTCGAACTAGCCCCATGAAGAAGGTTGGACTGCAGGAGCGTGGTGCCCTCTTTTAACCACTTTAACGCTGGAAGATTTTGCACCCATTCATGACCAGACCATTTTTTTTGCTATTTAGCACTGTGCTACTTTAACTGCCAATTGCTTGGTCATGCAACACTGTACCCAAATTAAATTTATATCATCTTTTTTTTCCACACAAATAGAGTTTTCTTTTGGTGGTATTTGATCATCACTGTATTTTTTATTTTTTATTATATAAACTAAAAAAGACCAGAAATTTTGAAAAACAAAACAATATTTTCTACTTTCTTTTATAAAACATATCCAATAAAATCTAATTTCTATATAGATTTAGGTCAACATTTATCTTGCTACATGTCTTTAAAAAAAAAAATATCCCCCAAAGTTTTGGGGACACTATACTATACTATTGGGGACTCTAGTATAGTTCTAACCATGACCAGGATAGTGATCCAGACAGACAATATACTAGTAATGGCAGTAATCAGAGACTTATGGTGTGACTGTGATAGTGTGGCGGGAAATCAGGGACTGGTGCTAACTAACTGATACTGCCTGGAAGGGACACTATCTGAATTTGATTGACATTATTTGCCATTGCTATTGACACTAATGCAGTGATCAGTGATAATTCTGTATGCCGTCACTGTACTAATGACACTGGCTGGGTGACAGGGGTGATCAGGAGGGCAATTAATGGGTTAACTGTGTGCCTAACAAGTGCATGTGTGCTGATTTTACTCAGACTGGCTGGCTTTTCTTCTGATTTCAGTTCTGAGCGGTGAGTGAAATCAGGGAGAAGAACCAGCCAGGTCTGTGTTGTGTGTTTACTAATACACACAGATCTCTGTGCTGTGGTTGGCCACAGCCATCAGCAGGTTCACAGTCAAAATCAATGGCTGCAAGCCTGCTGACAAACTCATGCTGTGTCCAACCACAGCACGAGAATTAGATCGGAGCGCACATGTGCCTGTAAACCAGGAAGTTTGACGCAGGGGGAACAAAGCTGCCAGCCAGCAGTATATGATAAACTGCTGGTCGGCAATTGGTTTACGTTTTTAGAGATGATGAATGACTTCCCAGTTTTAACAGAGAAACCCTATGATCTAGTCACTAGATGTCTCTGTTCCCATTAGTTCCCTCCCCCTGTAATGGGTGGAGTTAGTGCCCAAGTAAGTGGCAATGGGGGGTGGAGCTCAGGGTAGATGGAGCATGGGAGCTGTCAAGATGTAGTCTCCTGTAGAACTGATCTAAAGGGCACTTTGCAGGGCTAAATTCCCCTGACCTTCTTCTGCATGTGCTTCAGTGGGGTGCTTAAGGCCTTGGAGGCCTGGACAGAGTCCACTGATGTGAGTAATGTTGAAGCCTGTAAAAGATAGGACAACCACCCACCTGGCTGGGCGGAGCTATAGAAGGGACACTGAGAAGAGAATGGTGTAATGGTCAAGTGTGCAGGGTTTACAAATAGCTGACTATGTAGCAGCCATTTTGTTCACATTCAGCCATTACATTGTATTTGTCATTAGCTTCTCTGTTTTAAAACCAGAGATACAGCAGTTCTGATTCTTCCCCCCTCCTTCACTTTATACAATACACAAACTGTTACCTAAGGCCGAGACCTTATCAATCCATTGATCAGACACACAGACCTTTCCATTACCCAATCCACACTTTAAGTTTAGAAACCCTGATAAAACTGTCATCCTCTCGCAAGCTTGAGCAATACAAAGAACCAATAGATACTGGTCGCAAATAGATTAGTTGGCTGGGATGGGCAATCCACATAAGTGCAGACAGGTTAGCAGTAGGGATGGGCCCGGTGCTCGATGCAAACCCACGTTCGCATCGAGCACCGGGCGTTCGCTCGCTCGGCGAGCCCAGAACTATTTTGGCCGCTCGCATCACGTTCGTGTGATGCGAGCGGCCCCGCAATGCATTGCGGCCGGCGCGGCCGGCGCAGTGCATTGCTGGCTGATGATTGGCCAAGCATGCACTGTGACCCCGCATGCTTGGCCAATCACAGCCCCGGAAACTCGAAGAGCCATAATTGGCTACAGGCAGGACGCCTGTAGCCAATTACAGCTCAGGGGCTGTAGTACACACCCCCCCCTATAAAAGGCCGCCACGCCGTCTGCGCCGGTCACATGCTGTTCCGGCGCAGATAGAGCAGGCTAGATCTGTGACACTCTGCTGGATTTAGTTAGATAGATTTACTGAGAGAGAGTTAGGTTGGATAGATTCATTTAGAAGGATTGAGTTAGAAAGAGGGGCTTGTAGTGTGTTCGTGGCAGGCAGGCAGAGCTCCTATATTTTGTTCCCAGAAGCACCTATAGGACTTGTAGTGTGTTCGTGGCAGGCAGGCAGAGCTCCTATATTTTGTTCCCAGAAGCACCTATAGGACTTGTAGTGTGTTCGTGGCAGGCAGGCAGAGCTCCTATATTTTGTTCCCAGAAGCACCTATAGGACTTGTAGTGTGTTCGTGGCAGGCAGGCAGAGCTCCTATATTTTGTTCCCAGAAGCACCTATAGGACTTGTAGTGTGTTCCTGGCAGGCAGGCAGAGCTCCTATATTTTGTTCCCAGAAGCACCTATAGGACTTGTAGTGTGTTCGTGGCAGGCAGGCAGAGCTCCTATATTTTGTTCCCAGAAGCACCTATAGGACTTGTAGTGTGTTCCTGGCAGGCAGGCAGAGCTCCTATATTTTGTTCCCAGAAGCACCTATAGGACTTGTAGTGTGTTTGTGGCAGGCAGGCAGAGCTCCTATATTTTCTTCCCAGAAGCACCTATAGGACTTGTAGTGTGTTCCTGGCAGGCAGGCAGAGCTCCTATATTTTGTTCCCAGAATCACCTATAGGACTTGAAGTGTGTTAGTCCCATCACACAGAGATCATATATTTTGTTCCCAGAAGCACCTATAGGACTTGAAGTGTGTTAGTCCCATCACACAGACCTATATTTTCTTCCCAGAGGCACCTATAGGACTTGAAGTGTGTTAGTCCCATCACACAGAGATCATATATTTTGTTCCCAGAAGCACCTATAGGACTTGAAGTGTGTTAGTCCCATCACACAGACCTATATTTTCTTCCCAGAAGCACCTATAGGACTTGAAGTGTGTTAGTCCAATCACACAGAGATCATATATTTTGTTCCCAGAAGCACCTATAGGACTTGAAGTGTGTTAGTCCCATCACACAGAGATCATATATTTTGTTCCCAGAAGCACCTATAGGACTTGAAGTGTGTTAGTCCCATCACACAGACCTATATTTTTTTCCCAGAAGCACCTATAGGACTTGAAGTGTGTTAGTCCAATCACACAGAGATCTTATATTTTGTTCCCAGAAGCACCTATAGGACTTGAAGTGTGTTAGTCCCATCACACAGAGATCTTATATTTTGTTCCCAGAAGCACCTATAGGACTTGAAGTGTGTTAGTCCCATCACACAGAGATCATATATTTTCTTCCCAGAAGCACCTATAGGACTTGAAGTGTGTTAGTCCCATCACACAGAGATCATATATTTTCTTCCCAGAAGCACCTATAGGACTTGAAGTGTGTTAGTCCAATCACACAGAGATCATATATTTTGTTCCCAGAAGCACCTATAGGACTTGAAGTGTGTTAGTCCCATCACACAGAGATCATATATTTTCTTCCCAGAAGCACCTATAGGACTTGTAGTGTGTTCCTGGCAGGCAGGCAGAGCTCCTATATTTTGTTCCCAGAAGCACCTATAGGACTTGTAGTGTGTTCGTGGCAGGCAGGCAGAGCTCCTATATTTTCTTCCCAGAAGCACCTATAGGACTTGAAGTGTGTTAGTCCAATCACACAGAGATCATATATTTTGTTCCCAGAAGCACCTATAGGACTTGAAGTGTGTTAGTCCCATCACACAGAGATCATATATTTTCTTCCCAGAAGCACCTATAGGACTTGAAGTGTGTTAGTCCCATCACACAGAGATCATATATTTTCTTCCCAGAAGCACCTATAGGACTTGAAGTGTGTTAGTCCCATCACACAGAGATCATATATTTTCTTCCCAGAAGCACCTATAGGACTTGAAGTGTGTTAGTCCATCACACAGAGATCATATATTTTGTTCCCAGAAGCACCTATAGGACTTGAAGTGTGTTAGTCCCATCACTCAGACCTATATTTTCTTCCCAGAAGCACCTATAGGACTTGAAGTGTGTTAGTCCAATCACACAGAGATCTTATATTTTGTTCCCAGAAGCACCTATAGGACTTGAAGTGTGTTAGTCCCATCACACAGAGATCATATATTTTGTTCCCAGAAGCACCTATAGGACTTGAAGTGTGTTAGTCCAATCACACAGAGATCATATATTTTGTTCCCAGAAGCACCTATAGGACTTGAAGTGTGTTAGTCCCATCACACAGACCTATATTTTCTTCCCAGAGGCACCTATAGGACTTGAAGTGTGTTAGTCCCATCACACAGAGATCATATATTTTGATCCCAGAAGCACCTATAGGACTTGAAGTGTGTTAGTCCAATCACACAGAGATCATATATTTTGTTCCCAGAAGCACCTATAGGACTTGAAGTGTGTTAGTCCCATCACACAGAGATCTATATTTTCTTCCCAGAGGCACCTATAGGACTTGAAGTGTGTTAGTCCCATCACACAGAGATCATATATTTTGTTCCCAGAAGCACCTATAGGACTTGAAGTGTGTTAGTCCCATCACACAGAGATCATATATTTTCTTCCCAGAAGCACCTATAGGACTTGAAGTGTGTTAGTCCCATCACACAGAGATCATATATTTTCTTCCCAGAAGCACCTATAGGACTTGAAGTGTGTTAGTCCAATCACACAGAGATCATATATTTTGTTCCCAGAAGCACCTATAGGACTTGAAGTGTGTTAGTCCCATCACACATACCTATATTTTCTTCCCAGAAGCACCTATAGGACTTGAAGTGTGTTAGTCCAATCACACAGAGATCTTATATTTTGTTCCCAGAAGCACCTATAGGACTTGAAGTGTGTTAGTCCCATCACACAGAGATCATATATTTTCTTCCCAGAAGCACCTATAGGACTTGAAGTGTGTTAGTCCAATCACACAGAGATCATATATTTTGTTCCCAGAAGCACCTATAGGACTTGAAGTGTGTTAGTCCCATCACACAGACCTATATTTTCTTCCCAGAGGCACCTATAGGACTTGAAGTGTGTTAGTCCCATCACACAGAGATCATATATTTTGATCCCAGAAGCACCTATAGGACTTGAAGTGTGTTAGTCCAATCACACAGAGATCATATATTTTGTTCCCAGAAGCACCTATAGGACTTGAAGTGTGTTAGTCCCATCACACAGACCTATATTTTCTTCCCAGAGGCACCTATAGGACTTGAAGTGTGTTAGTCCCATCACACAGAGATCATATATTTTGTTCCCAGAAGCACCTATAGGACTTGAAGTGTGTTAGTCCCATCACACAGAGATCATATATTTTCTTCCCAGAAGCACCTATAGGACTTGAAGTGTGTTAGTCCAATCACACAGAGATCATATATTTTGTTCCCAGAAGCACCTATAGGACTTGAAGTGTGTTAGTCCCATCACACAGACCTATATTTTCTTCCCAGAAGCACCTATAGGACTTGAAGTGTGTTAGTCCAATCACACAGAGATCTTATATTTTGTTCCCAGAAGCACCTATAGGACTTGAAGTGTGTTAGTCCCATCACACAGAGCTCCTATATTTTCTTCTCAGCAGCACCCACAGGACTTCTAGTGTGTTAGTGGCATCACACAGAGCTCCTCTATTTGCTATGCAGAAGCACCCACAGGACTTCTAGTGTGTTAGTGGCATCACACAGAGCTCCTCTATTTTCTTTGCAGAAGCACCCACAGGACTTCTAGTGTGTTAGTGGCATCACACAGAGCTCCTCTATTTTCTTTGCAGAAGCACCCATAGGACTTCTAGTGTGTTAGTGGCATCACACAGAGCTCCTATATTTTCTTCTCAGCAGCACCCACAGGACTTCTAGTGTGTTAGTGGCATCACACAGAGCTCCTATATATTCTTCTCAGCAGCACCCACAGGACTTCTAGTGTGTTAGTGGCATCACACAGAGCTCCTCTATTTTCTTTGCAGAAGCACCCATAGGACTTCTAGTGTGTTAGTGGCATCACACAGAGCTCCTCTTTTTTCTTTGCAGAAGCACCCATAGGACTTCTCGTGTGTTAGTGGCATCACACAGAGCTCCTATATTTTCTTCTCAGCAGCACCCACAGGACTTCTAGTGTGTTAGTGGCATCACACAGAGCTCCTCTATTTTCTTTGCAGAAGCACCCACAGGACTTCTAGTGTGTTAGTGGCATCACACAGAGCTCCTCTATTTTCTTTGCAGAAGCACCCATAGGACTTCTAGTGTGTTAGTGGCATCACACAGAGCTCCTCTTTTTTCTTTGCAGAAGCACCCATAGGACTTCTCGTGTGTTAGTGGCATCACACAGAGCTCCTATATTTTCTTCTCAGCAGCACCCACAGGACTTCTAGTGTGTTAGTGGCATCACACAGAGCTCCTCTATTTTCTTTGCAGAAGCACCCATAGGACTTCTCGTGTGTTAGTGGCATCACACAGAGCTCCTCTATTTTCTTTGCAGAAGCACCCATAGGACTTCTAGTGTGTTAGTGGCATCACACAGAGCTCCTCTATTTTCTTTGCAGAAGCACCCATAGGACTTCTCGTGTGTTAGTGGCATCACACAGAGCTCCTATATTTTCTTCTCAGCAGCACCCACAGGACTTCTAGTGTGTTAGTGGCATCACACAGAGCTCCTCTATTTTCTTTGCAGAAGCACCCATAGGACTTCTAGTGTGTTAGTGGCATCACACAGAGCTCCTCTATTTTCTTTGCAGAAGCACCCATAGGACTTCTCGTGTGTTAGTGGCATCACACAGAGCTCCTATATTTTCTTCTCAGCAGCACCCACAGGACTTCTAGTGTGTTAGTGGCATCACACAGAGCTCCTATATATTCTTCTCAGCAGCACCCACAGGACTACCGACTACAATGGCTGGAAGACCGCCAAGGGGAGGCAGAGCGTGCAGAGCCAAGAACACAGGGCAGGCAGGCTCTGTTTCTAGTGGACGTGGCCGTGGACGTGGACGTGGTCGTGCATCGTCATCAGCACGTGGCCATGGGACACGCGCGTCTTTGTTTTCGGCAGCTGGACATGTGGAGCCGCATCATGCTGAAGGCTTGGTAGAATGGATGACCAAGCCCTCCTCATCCTCCTCATCCTCTCTCACCCAGGCTCAGGGTACTGGCAGAGCATCATCAGCCACCCCTTCCCTAGACCCAGCTTGTCCTCCTGAGGAGTCCCCCGAACTCTTTGAGCACAGTGTTGGGTACATGCTCCAGGAGGATGCCCAACGATTCGAAGGCTCGGATGATGATACCCAGCTTGAGGAATCTGGCAGTACTGTTCCACCAGCTGCAGCTTACTGCCAGGTTTGCTCTAGTGGTGAAGAGGGAGGGGATGATGAGGTCACTGACTCCACGTGGGTGCCTGAAGGGAGAGAGGATGAGGAGGAGGACGAGGAGGAGGAGGATGCGGCGTCACATGTCCAACGAGGCAGGGTGCCCCCTGGAGGCCAGGTAGAGGCCAGCACAGCAACTGTACAACACCGCAGAGCTCCGCCTGTGCAGGGCGCTGCCTCTGCACGTTATCAGAAAAGTTCTTTGGTGTGGGCCTTTTTTGAGACGAGTGCAGAAGATCGCACCACTGCTATTTGCAATATTTGTCTCAAGCGTATCTCGCGTGGCCAAAACATCAGCCGCTTGGGCACCACAAGCATGACCAGACATATGGCGACCTGCCATGCAGCTCGTTGGCAGGCACACATAAAAGACCCACACCAAAGAACTAAGCGGACCTCTCCTTGCTCCTCCTCAGCTGGGATCTCCATCCCCACTACACCTTCAGTCCTCTCTGAAAGCTGCTCTGAGAGGACTGAAGGTGTAGAATTAGGTGTGTCACAACCAAGTACTTGCAGTACACCGACGTCCGATTGCAGCAGGCAAATTTCCCTGCCCCAGCTGCTGGACCGTAGAAAGAAGTACACTCCCAGCCATCCACATGCCCAGCGGTTGAATGCTAGCCTGGCTAAATTGCTAGCACTTCAACTGCTGCCTTTTCAGTTGGTAGACTCGGTCCCCTTCCGTGAGTTTGTTCAATGTGCGGTTCCTCAGTGGCAGGTTCCCAAACGCCACTTTTTCTCACGGAAGGCGATTCCGTCTCTCTACCGGCATGTGGAGGGCAATGTCCATGCCTCGCTGGACAGGGCGGTCAGCGGTAAGGTGCATATTACCGCTGACTCATGGTCCAGCAGGCATGGACAGGGACGGTACCTTTCTTTCACGGCCCATTGGGTCACTCTATTGGCAGCTGGGAGGGATGCAGGACAAGGTGCAGTAGTGTTGGAGGTTGTTCCGCCACCACGCCTCCAAAACGCTACTACTGCTACTGGTTGTGACACACCTCTCTCCTCCACCCCCCTCCTCTTCTTCTTCCTCCAGTGCTCTGTCCTTGGAACCAGCGGTGCTCCGTAGGCGTACAAGGGGCTACGCAAGTACGCAGGCAAAAAGATGCCATGCCGTGCTTGCGCTGGTGTGTTTGGGGGACAGGAGCCACACTGGGCCAGAGGTTCTGGCAGCTCTGCAGGGGCAGGCCGAGAGGTGGTTGACGCCACGTCAGCTTAAGCCAGGAATGGTCGTTTCTGACAATGGCACCAACCTCCTCTCCGCCCTGCGACAGGGGCAGCTCACCCATGTGCCCTGCATGGCTCACGTCCTCAACCTGGTGGTGCAGCGGTTCTTGGGCAGGTTCCCAGGCTTACAGGATGTCCTGAGGCAGGCCAGGAAAGTCTGTGTGCATTTCCGCCGATCTTATAATGCCAGTGCTCGGCTGACTGAGCTGCAAAAGGAGCTGAACCTGCCCAAGAACCGCCTAATATGTGACATGCCCACCAGGTGGAACTCAACGTTGGCCATGCTGCAGCGACTGCACACGCAGCAGAGGGCCATCAATGAGTACCTTTGCGACTACGGCACCAGGACAGGGTCAGGGGAGCTTGGTTTTTTTTCCCCACGTCAGTGGAGCATGATCAGGGATGCATGCACTGTCCTCTCACCATTTGAGGAGGCCACGAGGATGGTGAGCAGTGACAGTGCATGCATCAGTGACACTGTCCCTCTTGTCCACCTGTTGGAGCATACGCTGCGTGGGATAATGGACAGGGCACTTGAGGCAGAACAGAGGCAGGAAGAGGAGGACTTCCTTGCCTCTCAAGGCCCCCTTTATCCGGACAGTGTTCCTCCTGTCCCACCCATCACACAGGAAGAGGATGAGGAGGAGGAGGAGGAGGAGGAGGATTGTGTGAGCATGGAGGTGGAGCCTGGCACTCAGCATCAGCAGCAGCAGTCTTTTAGGGATGATGTACAGTCCCAACAAACCAGTGGACTTGTACGTGGCTGGGAGGAGGTGGCTGGCGATCATGTCATCCTCAGTGACCCAGAAGACTCCGGACCGAATGCCTCAGCTAACCTACGCTGCATGGCCTCCCTGATCCTGCAAAGCCTGCGGAAGGATCCTCGTGTTCTTCGGATCAAGGAGAGGGACCATTACTGGCTGGCCACTCTCCTTGATCCGCGGTACAAGGGTAAGGTTGCGGACCTTATCTTGCCGTCGCAGAGGGAGCAGAGGATGAGACATCTCAGGGAGGCCTTGCAGAAAGGTCTGTGCAACGCGTTCCCAGAAACTGGGAGGCTACAAACTCCTGGTCCTGGGCGACGAGTTGCTGAGGCTTCGGTCAGTGGCAGAAGGAGCGGTGGGGAAGGTGGACGTCTGACCGATGCGTTCAGACAATTTTTTAGTCCGCAGCCCCAAGGTATGATCGGTTCCAGCAACCATCGCCAGCGTCTGATATACATGGTGCAGGAATACCTTGGGGCAAGGTCAGACTTGGACACCTTTCCCACCGAAAATCCTCTGGCTTACTGGGTCCTGAGGATGGATCACTGGCCAGAGCTTGCACAGTATGCAATTGAGCTACTGGCCTGTCCTGCCTCCAGCGTTCTGTCCGAACGCACATTCAGTGCTGCTGGAGGATTTGTGACTGATCATAGGGTGCGCCTGTCCACCGCCTCGGTTGATCGACTGACCTTCATCAAAATGAATCAGTCTTGGATCACCACCAGCTACCAGGCACCTGAGGCAGATATAACCGAATAATTTTTAATGTCACATCACATCCCTTCAAGACTGCCTATGCTGATGCTGAGTGACTGTCCTCTTATGTTCACTGACTATCCTCTTCCTCCTCCTCAATGATCCATGCCACCACACCAGTGCCTAAGGCACAATTTTTCAGCCCCTGTTTAACAGGGGCGTGTACATACAATTTTTATAAAAAAAATGCTTCGCAACACTGTGCTCCAAGTACAGTATCTGTGAGGGGTTGCAGTGTTGTGGCACCAGCACCAGTGCCTAAGGCACAATTTTTCAGCCCCTGTTTAACAGGGGCGTGTACTTACAATTTTTTAAAAAAAATATGCTTCGCAACACGTGTGACTGCTGTGCTCCAAGTACAGTATCTGTGAGGGGTTGCAGTGTTGTGGCACCAGCACCAGTGCCTAAGGCACAATTTTTCAGCCCCTGTTTAACAGGGGCGTGTACATACAATTTTTATAAAAAAATGCTTCGCAACAATGTGCTCCAAGTACAGTATCTGTGAGGGGTTGCAGTGTTGTGGCACCAGCACCAGTGCCTAAGGCACAATTTTTCAGCCCCTGTTTAACAGGGGCGTGTACTTACAATTTTTTAAAAAAAATGCTTCGCAACACGTGTGACTGCTGTGCTCCAAGTACAGTATCTGTGAGGGGTTGCAGTGTTGTGGCACCAGCACCAGTGCCTAAGGCACAATTTTTCAGCCCCTGTTTAACAGGGGCGGGTAATTACAAATCTTGATCTAATAGTTCACAGCAGGGCCCATTCCTGCGCCCACCAAGAGTAACTATGAGGGCCTACAGTCTTGTGGCAACACCGTCCACCACCACCGCCAAAGGCACAATTTTTCTGCCCTGTTCATCAGGTGCTTGCAATTACAAATCTTGATCTAATAGTTCACAGCAGGGCCCATTCCTGCGCCCACCAAGAGTAACTATGAGGGCCTACAGTCTTGTGGCAACACCGTCCACCACCACCGCCAAAGGCACAATTTTTCTGCCCTGTTCATCAGGTGCTTGCAATTACAAATCTTGATCTAATAGTTCACAGCAGGGCCCATTCCTGCGCCCACCAAGAGTAACTATGAGGGCCTACAGTCTTGTGGCAACACCGTCCACCACCACCGCCAAAGGCCCAATTTTTCTGCCCTGTTCATCAGGTGCTTGCAATTACAAATCTTGATCTAATAACTCACAGCAGGGCCCATTCCTGCGCCCACCAAGAGTAACTGTGAGAGCTTACAGTCTTGTGGCAACACCGTCCACCACCACCACCACCACCCCCAATTTTTCTGCCCTGTTCAACAGGTGCATGCAATTACAAATCTTGATCTATTAACTCACAGCAGGGCCCATTCCTGTGCCCACCAGTCTTGTGGCTACACCAACATCTAATAGGGCAAATTTCTGCAGAGTATATACACCAGGCCCCTACTTTCATACATCCAACTTACAAACGACTCCTACTTGCAAATGGAAAGAGAAAACAGGAAGTGAGAGGAAATCTACCCCTAGGAAGGGAAATTCTATCCTGTTAGATTTAATTTGGGAAAAAGGTATCTCCTCTCTACTGATACTTTATCACCAATCCTTGTTTCAATTAAAACCCCACTTTTCCAAAAACATTTGTCATTGGGACGGAAAGTGAGGTGACATGTTCTGAACAGATGTGCAAAGACAGCAAATGTTACAGGGGTGATAACCCCTCCCTATGTTCTCCAAAAAGCTTAAAAATAGATTTTTTTGGGATGGAGCTACACTTCATAATGTACCTGTTCAGATTCTACTTAAGAACAAACCTAAAGCCGCAAGTGGTTTTAAATGGCTTCTTTTTTTCCTTTACAAATGACATTTTGTGCAAGGACAGTTCTAAACACGGGAAACACATGCCACTTCACAGGCATACTTTAGACACCCCCCAGGTACCATATTTAAAGGAAAATTTCACTTTTTTTTTTTCACTTTATGCATCATTAAAATGACTGCTCCCGAAAAAACGTTAGTTTTTAAAAGTTCTTTTTGCATTGATATATGTCCCCTGGGGCAGGACCCGGGTCCCCAAACCTGTTTTATGACATTAACATGCATATTGGCCGTTGTAATTAGCACTTTTGATTTCGAACGTTCGCGTCCATTATAACGTATAGGGTTCGAAAATTCGCGCGAACTTTCGGTCGGTTCGAAGGTTCTGGTGCGAACCGAACCCGGGGGTGTTCGGCTCATCCCTAGTTAGCAGCTATAACTCTGAAACTTCAGCATGTTCTAATATAACAATAGGACAGCCAGAATATGGACATGTTCACTTTCTTCAGTTAATTTGTAACGTTTCAAGTCCAGACACCCCTATGTCTAACCATATAGGTAACCAGTGACATCCCTTATCCCTCCTAGGTAAAGTAGACATCTGAAGCCTGCCATATTTATAGTTATTTCAAAGCAAATTTCATGCTGGACAATAATTTGCTGGTTAGCAAGCTGTAAACTGTAAATATTCAGAGATATGAATACTTATCGAAAACTGTATCTGGGACGTGGTCATAAATGTGATGATTGCTCAGATGGTCTCTGTCAACACCCAGCTTGATGTGAAGAAAAGTGGAATGTATCCACATTTTGCACAGTTTTCATGCACCATCAAACAAGGAACATCTGTCAAGTTTGAGGACCAACACCTTGCTTATCGACTGAACTCTTCTAAAACCAAGGACACTACAAGTATTCTTCCTTTTCAACTCTTGACTGCTGAGGCGCAATGAGCCCAGGTACGATTAACTGTAACATAGATGTATAGAAAAATCTTCCCCCTTGCCCCCTTACCCCATTAAATAAACACACTTAAAACCATTAAGTTGGAAAGGGCAAGGCCACAGCTTTATTAACTCCAAACATAACATGTGAACACTTTTCAACCAGTGCCAGTCACAGTTGTACTGTGAGCACACAATTCCAAACGGGGGTCTGTCCTTACCATAAGTGCTAGACAGGTTGGCTACTTCCGATTTCCATCAAGGGCATAGCCCATTACAGCCATTTTATGCTGGCAAGGTCAAGAAACGGCAGCAAGCTGTTACATACCATAGAAAAAAGGGGCGGGAGGGTGGACAGCTCTTCCAACCACATTTCTTGAAAGACCCAGAATTCCCCGGGGCAATACTTTTACCGAGCTCAGGCCCAGCCCATCCCCCCTAACAACCAATCCTTGGTGACCACTCTGCCACCTTGTCCTGCACCTGGCCATGCCCCCATCAGTCAAGGCTCTCTTTCCGTAAGGGGCTCAAGAGGCCTTCATTTTCATTTCCCATTTCTTTATTGTCTCTTTATTGCTTGTAACACGCGCAATATTTTATTTGCACCCATCTGACATTTTCATTATTAAAACTTATTTTGAAAAACTGTCTTTAAGGCTTTTAATGCAAACTAAACTAATCTCTGTCTCTTGAAGAGTGTTACTGTATATTACAAATCCTCTGAATACATCTGTCTGTGGTGACAGCGTGTGTTGCAGACTAGGGGTGGTCCCGATGTTCAAATCGAACGTAAGTTAGACTCGGACATCGGGTGTTCGCTTGCTCACAAACGAACTGAACATATGGGGTGTTCGCGGGAAAACAGTGTATATACAGTGCATTCAGTGTAGACTATATATACAGTGCAGGCAATCTAGTATGTATATACCGTATTTATCGGCATATAACACGCATCGGCGTATAACACGCACCCCAAGTTTAGGAGGGAAGTTTAGGGAAAAAAACTTACATTTAAGCGTCATTTGCAGCTTGCCCAGCATCATTTGCAGCTTGCCCAGCGTCATTTGCAGCCTGCCCAGCGTCATTTGCAGCCTTGCCCAGCGTCATTTGCAGCTTGCCCAGTGTCATTTGCAGCATGCCCAGTGTAATTTGTAGCTTGCCCAGTGTCATTTGCAGCTTGCCAGCGTCATTTGCAGCCTTGCCCACGTTTAAATTTCCAGCCGCCGAGACAGACTGCGTGAGCGCCGCCGAAAAAGACCAAAGCTCCGCAGAAAAAGACAGAAGCGCCGACGAAAAAGACCGAGCCACAGTCCCGCCTCCCTGCTGTTTCTTGAGCGAGCGCAGGGAGGCAGGACTACGAGCGGAGCCGAACAGTCGTCTCGGTCTTTTTGGGTGGCGCTTCGGTCTTTTTCGGCGGCGCTTCAGTCTTTTTCAGCGGCGCTCGCTATTTTTGGAGGGATCGGCGTATAACACGCACCCACAACTTTCCCCTGATTTAAGGGGGAAAAGGTGCGTGTTATACGCCGATAAATACGGTATATTATATATATATATATATATATATATATATATATATATATATATATACACACACACAGTATCTCACAAAAAAGTGAGCACACCCCCTGCCATTTTTTTGTAAATATTTTATTATATCTTTTGTGACAACAGTGAAGAAATAAAACTTTGCTACAATTGGTGTAGGGGTGTAGTGTACAAGTGGTGAGTGTACAGCTTGTATAACAGTGTAAATTTGCTGTCCCCTCAAAATAACTCATATTTACAAAAATGTGAGGGGTGTACTCACTTTTGTTTCTCATGCGATGTTACGTTTCTCATGCGATGTTACGTTAAACGTTTCTCATGCTATGTTACGTTTCTCATGCTATGTTACGTTGCTCATGCGATGTTTACATTTCTCAGGTAAGTTTTTATGTTGCCCATGCGTTTTTTATGTTGCCCAGGCGTTTTTATGTTTCGTTTCTCAGGTTTCTCTTGCGATGTTACGTTTTCCCAGGTGATTTTTACGTTTCTCAGGTGATGTTACGTTTCTCAGGTGATGTTACGTTTCTCAGGTGATGTCCCACGTTTTTTTTCTAGGTGATTGTCACGTTTCTCAGGTGATGTCACGTTTCTCATGCGTTTTTACGTTTCTCATGCGTTTTTACGTTTCTCATTTGAATTGCTGGGTGCTAGACCATGGAAAAGAGCTGAAGTTAGACCTATCATGATGAATGCATCTTGTCGGGGACCAATCGCAGATGTGGGGTCATGTCAAACTTTGGGTGTTTGAGCTGAACTCAGTCACATGCGGAGGTTCTCATGCAATTTCTGGTTCTCTATGCAATTTTGCTGGTTCTCATGCAATTTCTGGTTCTCATGCAATTTCTGGTTCTCATGCAATTTCACGGTTCTCAGGCAAGTTACGGTTCTCATGTTTCGACGTTTCATGTTCTTTCTTGCGTTTCTCACGTTTTCTCAGGTTTTCTTACATTTCTCATGTTTTCCATGGTTGTTACGTTTCGCATGTTTTCCCATGTTTTCTCACGTTTCTCGTGTTTTTGTATGTTTCTCATGTTTTCTTGCGTTTCTTTATGTTTCTTGCGTTTTCTTATGTTTCTCGTGTTTTCTTACGTTTCTTTCTCGTGTTTTCTTACGTTTCTCGTGTTTTCTTACGTTCTTGCATGTCTCATGTTGTGTTCTCTAGTGCATGTCATATGCCTTTTCATGTCATTGCCTTTCGTTTGCGGGCATTTCCCGTTAGCTAGTGCTTACATCCAGGATCTGTCACGTCTACAGATCCATACGGGCTGAGGTTTTTTTTTGTTTTAATTGATTGTCGTCCCACAATCTTCTCGCCTGTAGTACATACGTCATACATGCACGTTCACCATTACACCTTTACTACTACCCACCACGTTTGTGAGATACTGTATATATACGGTAGGGGGGGTGGTCATTAGGTTCACATTCCGGCGCTGATTGGTCTTGTCATTTCTGCACCCACATCATTACACTATATATATAATATACTATATATATATATATATATATATATATATATATATATATATATATATATATATATATATATATATATATATATATATATATATATATATATATATATACAGTGCAGTCAGTGCAGAGTATATAATACAGCGCATTGAACTGTTTAAGGGGAAACCTATGACAGAATTAAGAAAAAAAACAGCGTGGGGTCCCCCCTCATAATCCATACCAGGCCCTTATCCGAGCAAGCAGCCTGGCAGGCCAGGAAAGGGGGGTGGACCTCCTGAACCCCCGAAAAGCACCTTGTCCCCATGTTGATGGGGACAAAGGGCCTGTTCCCGACAACCCGGGCCATTGGTTGTCGGGGTCTGCGGGCGGGGGGTTTATCAGATCCCAGCCCCCCTATGTGAATGGGTATGGGGTACATTGTACCCCTACCCCTTCACCAAGAAAAATAAAAAAAGAGATTGAAAACAAAAAGTGTCAAAAAGTAAAAACCACAATAGACAGTTTTTGACAATTCCTTTAACAGCTGTCAAAGCCAAAAGACAGCAGTCATCGGGAGGCCTCCCATGGAGGTGGAGTTTTTTCGTTTTTATTTTTCTATTTTTCAGGTCCCTCGGGCAGCATGATTGACAATGGATGTACATTGTCATTCCTTTTTAATAAAGGAATTGTCAAAAACTGTCTATTGTGGTTTTTACTTTTTGACACTTATTTTGGTGAATGGGTAGGGGTACCCATTCACATGGGGGGCGGGATCTTGGGGTCCCCTTGTTAAAGGGGACCCAAAGCACCCTCCCCATGTTTAAGGCATGTGGCCTGGTATGGCTCGCTCGCCAGGCTGCATGCTCAGAGAAGGGTCTGGTATGGATTTTGGGGGGACCCCACACCGATTTTTTTTTTTATTTTGACGTGGAGTTCCCCTTAAAATCCATACCAGACCCGAAGGGCCTGGTATGGACTGGGGGGGGGGGGCACCCCAATTTTTTTCCTTAATTCCTTGATTCTATATTGCCTGGAGCGAGCAATACATTATAGCCACGAGCAAGTTTAAATTACATTTTTTCCTTTAGAAATTTAATTTTGCTGTGGCACAGTTCTATACATTGCACAGATGCTCCACTTTACAGGCAGACTTTGGCTGCATTCACACCTGAGCGTTTCGTTTTCATGCAGAAAATTGCATGTTTTTACCGCATTTTACAGCGATTTTACCACAATTTTTACCGCAATTTTGTACAGGTCAAAAGGTCACCAATGTAAAAAGCAGAAAAATGCCTGTAATCTGTCTAAAAATAATCTTATGTACTTTTTGCTTCAGGGGACAAAACTCTCAGATGTGAACAGGTGTCATTGAAATTAATGGGATTTTGCTTGTTGGGCGTTTTTCAGGCATTTATCCAGGCGTTTTAAGAGCTGAAAACGCTCAGGTGTGAATGCAGCGATTTTTATTGTTTCACTTTAAGCATTATTAAAATCACTGCTCCTGAAAAAACGGTTGTTTTAAAAACAACATTTACATTGATACATGTCACCTGGGGCAGGACCCGGGTCCCCAAACACTTTTTATGGCAATAACTTGCATATAAGCCTTTAAAATGAGCACTTTTGATTTTTCATGTTCGTGTCCCATAGACTTTAATAGGGTTTGCATGTTCGCTCAAACTTTTTGCCTGTTCGCATGTTCTGGTGTGAACCGAATCGGGGGGTGTTCGGCTTATCCCTATTGCAGACGTTTATTTTAAAATCATAGTTGGTACTGCTTAGATTATTTGTTTCCTAATCTCTGTCAAAAGGCAGTGGTGGTAGCTTAAAGGGTTAATTGTTTAATTGGGGAGGTGGTCCCAACTCTGTGGTGCTCCCAAGAAGAGCAATGGAGGAGTAGATGGAACATGGCTTATAAGATGTGTACTTGTGCTTGCACTGAAATGACTGCTACAGAATATATAAACTAGCATGTGGAAATCCATGCCGAAGATTCTGCTAATATGTTGATATGCTATGTCACGCAAGAATTACAGTAAAGTGCAAAAAATGCATTTGTTTGTGCCTCAGGCCAGGGATGTGTTGAGTGGGCCTCAGGCCAGGAATAAGACACAATATGGCGGGGAGTTTAACTCAGCAACAGGTGGGTGGTTGTCCTATCTGAGAAGAAACCTGGCGGGGACTTGAACAGTTTGGCGTCAACACCTGCCAAGTTGTAGTCCCCTTACACCTATGCCCCAATCCACAAACTGATGTAGTAAGGTATTGCTCAAATGTAACCTTCAGGTTTTATGATCAAACAAAAAAGGTAAGTGTGCAGAACTAGAGGTGATGTAGGATAAGTAGCAATTTGTATCCTCTTCTGTTGTAGGTTCTGTGCATATGTAGTGTACTGCATTATACCATTTAGTATTGGTAGTAGGGATGAGCCGAACACCCCCGGGTTCGGTTCGAACCAGAACCTTCGAACGGACCGAAAGTTTGCGCGAATTTTCGAACCCTATACGTTATAATGGACGCGAACGTTCAAAATCAAAAGTGCTAATTACAACGGCCAATATGCATGTTAATGTCATAAAACAGGTTTGGGGACCCGGGTCCTGCCCCAGGGGACATATATCAATGCAAAAAGAACTTTTAAAAACTAACGTTTTTTCGGGAGCAGTCATTTTAATGATGCATAAAGTGAAAAAAAAAAAAGTGAAATTTTCCTTTAAATATGGTACCTGGGGGGTGTCTAAAGTATGCCTGTGAAGTGGCATGTGTTTCCCGTGTTTAGAACTATCCTTGCACAAAATGACATTTGTAAAGGAAAAAAAGAAGCCATTTAAAACCACTTGCGGCTTTAATGTCATGTCTTGTCCTGGCCGCCATATGGCTGAAAATCCTTGAGAAAAATGGCATGGCTACCCCATCACCCCCCCCCCCCCCCCCCACCCCAGCCCCTTTGGGTCTTGTATGGATATTAAGGGGGACCCCGCACCCAAAATAAAACCCTATACCTACAACCCTATATACTCTGAACAGCAGTATATAGGCGGTGCAAACAAGAGACGGACTGTAGGTTTGTTCTTAAGTAGAATCTGAACAGGTACATTATGAAGTGTAGCTCCATCCCAAAAAAATCTATTTTTAAGCTTTTTGGAGAACATAGGGAGGGGTTATCACCCCTGTAACATTTGCTGTCTTTGCACATCTGTTCAGAACATGTCACCTCACTTTCTGTCCCAATGACAAATGTTTTTGGAAAAGTGGGGTTTTAATTGAAACAAGGATTGGTGATAAAGTATCAGTAGAGAGGAGATGCCTTTTTCCCAAATTAAATCTAACAGGATAGAATTTCCCTTCCTAGGGGTAGATTTCCTCTCACTTCCTGTTTTCTCTTTCCATTTGCAAGTAGGAGTCGTTTGTAAGTTGGATGTTTGAAAGTAGGGGCCTGGCGTATATACTCTGCAGAAATTTGCCCTATTAGATGTTGGTGTAGCCACAAGACTGGTGGGCACAGGAATGGGCCCTGCTGTGAGTTAATAGATCAAGATTTGTACTTGCATGCACCTGTTGAACCGGGCAGAAAAATTGGGCCTTTGGCGGTGGTGGTGGTGGTGGTGGTGGACGGTGTTGCCACAAGACTGTAAGCTCTCACAGTTACTCTTGGTGGGCGCAGGAATGGGCCCTGCTGTGAGTTATTAGATCAAGATTTGTAATTGCATGAACCTGTTGAACAGGGCAGAAAAATTGGGCCTTTGGCGGTGGTGGTGGTGGTGGTGGACGTGTTGCCACAAGACTGTAAGCTCTCACAGTTACTCTTGGTGGGCGCAGGAATGGGCCCTGCTGTGAGTTATTAGATCAAGATTTGTAATTGCAAGCACCTGATGAACAGGGCAGAAAAATTGGGCCTTTGGCGGTGGTGGTGGACGGTGTTGCCACAAGACTGTAGGCCCTCATAGTTACTCTTGGTGGGCGCAGGAATGGGCCCTGCTGTGAACTATTAGATCAAGATTTGTAATTACACGCCCCTGTTAAACAGGGGCTGAAAAATTGTGCCTTAGGCACTGGTGCTGGTGCCACAACACTGCAACCCCTCACAGATACTGTACTTGGAGCACAGCAGTCACACGTGTTGCGAAGCATTTTTTTTAAAAATTGTACTTACACGCCCCTGTTAAACAGGGGCTGAAAAATTGTGCCTTAGGCACTGGTGCTGGTGCCACAACACTGCAACCCCTCACAGATACTGTACTTGGAGCACAGCAGTCACACGTGTTGCGAAGCATTTTTTTAAAAAATTGTAAGTACACGCCCCTGTTAAACAGGGGCTGAAAAATTGTGCCTTAGGCACTGGTGCTGGTGCCACAACACTGCAACCCCTCACAGATACTGTACTTGGAGCACAGCAGTCACACGTGTTGCGAAGCATTTTTTTTAAAAATTGTAAGTACACGCCCCTGTTAAACAGGGGCTGAAAAATTGTGCCTTAGGCACTGGTGCTGGTGCCACAACACTGCAACCCCTCACAGATACTGTACTTGGAGCACAGCAGTCACACGTGTTGCGAAGCATTTTTTAAAAAAATTGTAAGTAGACGCCCCTGTTAAACAGGGGCTGAAAAATTGTGCCTTAGGCACTGGTGCTGGTGCCACAACACTGCAACCCCTCACAGATACTGTACTTGGAGCACAGCAGTCACACGTGTTGCGAAGCATTTTTTTAAAAAATTGTAAGTACACGCCCCTGTTATACAGGGGCTGAAAAATTGTGCCTTAGGCACTGGTGTGGTGGCATGGATCATTGAGGAGGAGGAAGAGGATAGTCAGTGAACATAAGAGGACAGTCACTCAGCATCAGCATAGGCAGTCTTGAAGGGATGTGACATTATAAATTATTCCGTTATATCCGCTTCAGGTGCCTGGTAGCTGGTGGTGATCCAAGACTGATTCATTTTGATGAAGGTCAGTCGATCAACCGAGTCGGTGGACAGGCGCACCCTATGATCGGTGACAAATCCTCCAGCAGCACTGAATGTGCGTTCGGAAAGAACGCTGGAGGCAGGACAGGCCAGTAGCTCAATTGCATACTGTGCAAGCTCTGGCCAGTGATCCATCCTCAGGACCCAGTAAGCCAGAGGATTTTCGGTGGGAAAGGTGTCCAAGTCTGACCTTGCCCCAAGGTATTCCTGCACCATGTATATCAGACGCTGGCGATGGTTGCTGGAACCGATCATACCTTGGGGCTGTGGACTAAAAAATTGTCTGAACGCATCGGTCAGACGTCCACCTTCCCCACCGCTCCTTCTGCCACTGACCGAAGCCTCAGCAACTCGTCGCCCAGGACCAGGAGTTTGTAACCTCCCAGTTTCTGGGAATGCGTTGCACAGACCTTTCTGCAAGGCCTCCCTGAGATGTCTCATCCTCTGCTCCCTCTGCAACGGCAAGATAAGGTCCGCAACCTTACCCTTGTACCGTGGATCAAGGAGAGTGGCCAGCCAGTAATGGTCCCTCTCCTTGATCCGAAGAACACGAGGATCCTTCCGCAGGCTTTGCAGGATCAGGGAGGCCATGCAGCGTAGGTTAGCTGAGGCATTCGGTCCGGAGTCTTCTGGGTCACTGAGGATGACATGATCGCCAGCCACCTCCTCCCAGCCACGTACAAGTCCACTGGTTTGTTGGGACTGTACATCATCCCTAAAAGACTGCTGCTGCTGATGCTGAGTGCCAGGCTCCACCTCCATGCTCACACAATCCTCCTCCTCCTCCTCCTCCTCATCCTCATCCTCTTCCTGTGTGATGGGTGGGACAGAAGGAACACTGTCCGGATAAAGGGGGCCTTGAGAGGCAAGGAAGTCCTCCTCTTCCTGTCTCTGTTCTGCCTCAAGTGCCCTGTCCATTATCCCACGCAGCGTATGCTCCAACAGGTGGACAAGAGGTACAGTGTCACTGATGCATGCACTGTCACTGCTCACCATCCTCGTGGCCTCCTCAAATGGTGAGAGGACAGTGCATGCATCCCTGATCATGCTCCACTGACGTGGGGAAAAAAAACCAAGCTCCCCTGACCCTGTCCTGGTGCCGTTGTCGCAAAGGTACTCATTGATGGCCCTCTGCTGCGTGTGCAGTCGCTGCAGCATGGCCAACGTTGAGTTCCACCTGGTGGGCATGTCACATATTAGGCGGTTCTTGGGCAGGTTCAGCTCCTTTTGCAGCTCAGTCAGCCGAGCACTGGCATTATAAGATCGGCGGAAATGCACACAGACTTTCCTGGCCTGCCTCAGGACATCCTGTAAGCCTGGGAACCTGCCCAAGAACCGCTGCACCACCAGGTTGAGGACGTGAGCCATACAGGGCACATGGGTGAGCTGGCCCTGTCGCAGGGCGGAGAGGAGGTTGGTGCCATTGTCAGAAACGACCATTCCTGGCTTAAGCTGACGTGGCGTCAACCACCTCTCGGCCTGCCCCTGCAGAGCTGCCAGAACCTCTGGCCCAGTGTGGCTCCTGTCCCCCAAACACACCAGCGCAAGCACGGCATGGCATCTTTTTGCCTGCGTACTTGCGTAGCCCCTTGTACGCCTACGGAGCACCGCTGGTTCCGAGGACAGAGCACTGGAGGAAGAAGAAGAGGAGGGGGTGGAGGAGAGAGGTGTGTCACAACCAGTAGCAGTAGTAGCGTTTTGGAGGCGTGGTGGCGGAACAACCTCCAACACTACTGCACCTTGTCCTGAATCCCTCCCAGCTGCCAATAGAGTGACCCAATGGGCCGTGAAAGAAAGGTAACGTCCCTGTCCATGCCTGCTGGACCATGAGTCAGCGGTAATATGCACCTTACCGCTGACCGCCCTGTCCAGCGAGGCATGGACATTGCCTTCCACATGCCGGTAGAGAGACGGAATCGCCTTCCGTGAGAAAAAGTGGCGTTTGGGAACCTGCCACTGAGGAACCGCACATTGAACAAACTCACGGAAGGGGACCGAGTCTACCAACTGAAAAGGCAGCAGTTGAAGTGCTAGCAATTTAGCCAGGCTAGCATTCAACCGCTGGGCATGTGGATGGCTGGGAGTGTACTTCTTTCTACGGTCCAGCAGCTAGGGCAGGGAAATTTGCCTGCTGCAATCGGACGTCGGTGTACTGCAAGTACTTGGTTGTGACACACCTAATTCTACACCTTCAGTCCTCTCAGAGCAGCTTTCAGAGAGGACTGAAGGTGTAGTGGGGATGGAGATCCCAGCTGAGGAGGAGCAAGGAGAGGTCCGCTTAGTTCTTTGGTGTGGGTCTTTTATGTGTGCCTGCCAACGAGCTGCATGGCAGGTCGCCATATGTCTGGTCATGCTTGTGGTGCCCAAGCGGCTGATGTTTTGGCCACGCGAGATACGCTTGAGACAAATATTGCAAATAGCAGTGGTGCGATCTGCTGCACTCGTCTCAAAAAAGGCCCACACCAAAGAACTTTTCTGATAACGTGCAGAGGCAGCGCCCTGCACAGGCGGAGCTCTGCGGTGTTGTACAGTTGCTGTGCTGGCCTCTACCTGGCCTCCAGGGGGCACCCTGCCTCGTTGGACATGTGACGCCGCATCCTCCTCCTCCTCGTCCTCCTCCTCATCCTCTCTCCCTTCAGGCACCCACGTGGAGTCAGTGACCTCATCATCCCCTCCCTCTTCACCACTAGAGCAAACCTGGCAGTAAGCTGCAGCTGGTGGAACAGTACTGCCAGATTCCTCAAGCTGGGTATCATCATCCGAGCCTTCGAATCGTTGGGCATCCTCCTGGAGCATGTACCCAACACTGTGCTCAAAGAGTTCGGGGGACTCCTCAGGAGGACATGGTGGGTCTAGGGAAGGGGTGGCTGATGATGCCATTGAGTACGCGTTGGCAGCTGCTCTGCCAGTACCCTGAGCCTGGGTGAGAGAGGATGAGGAGGATGAGGAGGGCTTGGTCATCCATTCTACCAAGCCTTCAGCATGATGCGGCTCCACATGTCCAGCTGCCGAAAACATAGACGCGCGTGTCCCATGGCCACGTGCTGATGACGATGCACGACCACGTCCACGTCCACGGCCACGTCCACTAGAAACAGAGCCTGCCTGCCCTGTGTTCTTGGCTCTGCACGCTCTGCCTCCCCTTGGCGGTCTTCCAGCCATTGTAGTCGGTAGTCCTGTGGGTGCTGCTGAGAAGAAAATATAGGAGCTCTGTGTGATGCCACTAACACACTAGAAGTCCTATAGGTGCTTCTGGGAACAAAATATAGGATCTCTGTGTGATGGGACTAACACACTTCAAGTCCTATAGGTGCTTCTGGGAACAAAATATAGGATCTCTGTGTGATTGGATTAACACACTACAAGTCCTATGGGTGCTTCTGGGAAGAAAATATAGGTCTGTGTGATGGGACTAACACACTTCAAGTCCTATAGGTGCTTCTGGGAACAAAATATAGGATCTCTGTGTGATGGGACTAACACACTTCAAGTCCTATAGGTGCTTCTGGGAACAAAATATAGGATCTCTGTGTGATGGGACTAACACACTTCAAGTCCTATAGGTGCTTCTGGGAACAAAATATAGGATCTCTGTGTGATGGGACTAACACACCTCAAGTCCTATAGGTGCTTCTGGGAAGAAAATATAGGTCTGTGTGATGGGACTAACACACTACAAGTCCTATAGGTGCTTCTGGGAACAAAATATATGATCTCTGTGTGATGGGACTAACACACTACAAGTCCTATGGGTGCTTCTGGGAAGAAAATATAGGTCTGTGTGATGGGACTAACACACTTCAAGTCCTATAGGTGCTTCTGGGAACAAAATATAGGATCTCTGTGTGATGGGACTAACACACTACAAGTCCTATAGGTGCTTCTGAGAAGAAAATATAGCTCTGTGTGATGGGACTAACACACTTCAAGTCCTATAGGTGCTTCTGGGAACAAAATATAGGAGCTCTGTTTGCCCCCAGTGCCTGCCATGAACACACTACAAGTCCTATAGGTGCTTCTGGGAACAAAATATAGGAGCTCTGTTTGCTGCCAGTGCCTGCCACGAACACACTACAAGTCCTATAGGTGCTTCTGGGAACAAAATATAGGAGCTCTGTTTGCTGCCAGTGCCTGCCACGAACACACTACAAGCCCATCTTTCTAAATGAATCTTTCTAAATGAATCGTTCTAAATGAATCTTTCTAAATGAATCTAGCAGAGTGACACAGAATGAGCCTGCACTCTCCTAAAGCCGGAACGCATGTGACCGGCGCCGACGGCGTGGCGGCCTTTTAAATGAGGGGGCGTGTACTAAAGCCCCTGAGCTGTAATTGGCTACAGGCGTCCTGCCTGTAGCCAATTATGGCTCTCCGAGTTTCCGGCGCTGTGATTGGCCAAGCATGCGGGGTCACAGTGCATGCTTGGCCAATCATCAGCCAGCAATGCACTGCGCCGGCCGCGCCGGCCGCGCCGGCCGCAATGCATTGCGGGGCCGCTCGCATCACAAGAATGTGATGCGAGCGGCCAAAATAGTTCTGGGCTCGCCGAGCGAGCGAACACCCGGTGCTCGATGCGAACATGGGTTCGCATCGAGCACCGGGCCCATCCTTAATTGGTAGTATGCAAACCCATATAAATGTATAAAATGATGTATAGCTCCTATAGTCACAACAGTTATCATATTATTTACAATGCTGGAAGTTATAAGTGAGGAATGATAAAATGATAAGGTGAGGAATGATAAGGTTATCAGCTGTGGTTGTGTAAATGGTATATAAATTGGAATATAAGACACATTAGAGCATGTATTGGCAGCCTTACTCATCAGCTGAACTGTACACATTTGCATGACTCAATTTGCACAAGCAGACAGGTACAGTTTACTGGAGTAGAGCCACAACTGTGACAGATGCTGTACTTATGAGAAGTTATGGCACTGACAATTTGAAAGAACGCACAGAACTTCTGTAAAAACTGGTACACATAAAGTACAGTAATATATGTTTTTCACAAACTGTGAACAACACGGGAGAAAGGCCTCAAGTCGTTTTTAGAACTATTGGGGATCTGTTGTACCATGGGAACGCTGCTTTTTTCCGTTATTCTATCACATTTATTACACTGCTCTCCCTTAAGCCTCATACACAAGATCGGATTTTCCGCAGATAAAGCCTCTGAATTTTGTCCCAAGGGCATTGGCCAAAAACTTGTCTTGCATACAAACGGCACACAATTGTCGGCCAACAAACACGAAGATAGTGACATACTAGACGTACTACGTGCCGATAAAGAGGAATTTCGATTGTCAGGTGCCACCCTTTGGGCTCCTTCTGCTAATTTCGTGTTAGTAGGAGTTTGGTGAGTGTTGATTCGCATTTTTAATTTCACGCCTTTCATTTCGCTCTTTTCAGTTCGTTTCTGAAAGGCCAGACATGTTGCGGAATCAGAGGAGATAACGTGTTAATTATTATTGGCCTTGAAGTTATTGCTTTGACCCAAGTCCAGTCCAGGAACAGGAGGGGGAGGATTTCTTCGACCAAAAATTGATTGCTTTATTAATTGTGACCAATCATGTCATATGCCTTTGCTGCGGGAGCTCCAGGAGAATAATCCAGATGACTTTCGGAATTATCTCCAGATGACGGACCCCTGATTTCACCAACTCTTGGCATTGTGGACCCCCTATATTAAGAAGCAGGACACATGCATTAAGGCTTTTATTTTTTGGTTGAATAATGATTTGATTTGGTATATTTTTGGATGCATAGAATGCACTTTTTGGTTACGTTCTATTGGCAGATAGCATGTCTAATTTTATTTGTTTTCTTTTTTTAATGCACAATAAAAAAAATTGTGGAGAATAATACTTGGCTATGTGTTTTACTTCAAATGACAGTTTGGGAGTAGGCAGTTACATTAAAAAAAATACAATGTAAAATTAACAAGGGACACCAACATAGTTGTATCTTTGATCTTAAAAACTACAGGGTAATGGTGTTGTGGTAACTTGCCCAAAAAAAACAAGCATAATAATATTATTCTTGATATCACTAGAAAAAAAAAGCCTTTTAAAATATGTTTGGCAGAACTCCATCAGGTATCACCAGCAAAGCAGATTCATTATTATCCCTTAACCACTTCCCGACCGCCCCCTGTATATTTACGTCGGCAGAATGGCACGTACAGGCAGAATCACGTACCTGTACGTGACATTCTTCCGGCGGTTGGGGGGTCCGATCGGACCCCCCTCCGCCGGCGGGGACGGTCGGGATCGCTTCAGGAGCGATCCGGGACGAGGGGACGGCCAGTGGTTTCTGGCCACCCCCTCGCGATCGCTCCTGGCCAATGAAAAACTTCCCCTTCCTGTCTATTGTATAGACAGGAAGGCGGAAGTGATGTCACGCTCGGTGCGCCGGTCTATGTGACCGGAGACGCCGAGCGGCGAACATGTACAGGTTAGTGCACACCACTACACTGACACCAGTACAGTTAGGCACATATTCCACCCCCCTGTCACCCCCTGATCACCCCCCAGATCACCCCCTCCCCCCCAGTCACAGTGTCACTAATTGCAGTGATCATTTATTTACTGATCACTGCATTTAGTGTCAGTGTGACTGTAATAACTGTCAGGGCAGTTAGTTTTAGGTCCAAGGTAGCCCCCTACCCCCCCCCTAATAAAGGTTTAACCCCTTGATTGCCCCCCAGGTAACCCTTTCACCCCCTTTTGCCAGTGTCACTAAGCGATCGTTTTTCTGATCGCTGTATTAGTGTCACTGCTGTCGCTAGGTAACCATTTTTTTTTTTAGGTAACCGCCATGTTTATATAGGTTCATAAATAGGTTTATAGGTCAGGTACCCCCATATTACAACCTAAATAAAGGTTTTAAACCCCCTGATTGCCCCTAGAGTTAACCCTTTCACCAGTGATCACTGTATAACTGTCACTGGTGACGCTGGTTAGCCAGTTAGTTATTTTGTTATTTAGGTTCCCCGTCAGGTTTTTATATAGCGTCAGGTACCCCCATATATTACCTAATAAAGGTTTTAACCCCCTGATTGCCCCTAGTTAACCCTTTCACCCCCTTTTGCCAGTGTCACTAAGCGATCGTTTTTCTGATCGCTGCATTAGTGTCGCTAGGTAACCATTTTTTTTTTTTTAGGTAACCGCCATGTTTATATAGGTTCATAAATAGGTTTATAGGTCAGGTACCCCCATATTACAACCTAAATAAAGGTTTTAACCCCCTGATTGCCCCTAGAGTTAACCCTTTCACCAGTGATCACTGTATAACTGTCACTGGTGACGCTGGTTAGCCAGTTAGTTATTTCGTTATTTAGGTTCCCCGTCAGGTTTTTATATAGCGTCAGGTACCCCCATATATTACCTAATAAAGGTTTAACCCCCTGATTGCCCCTAGTTAACCCTTTCACCCCCTTTTGCCAGTGTCACTAAGCGATCGTTTTTCTGATCGCTGCATTAGTGTCGCTAGGTAACCAGTTTTTTTTTGTATTACTGTTACGGGTGACGCTGGTTAGTTAGCTTGTTTTTTATACTGTCAGGGCACCCGCCATTTATTACCCAATAACGGTTTAACCCCCTGATCGCCCGGCGGGTGATATCAATTAGGTTTTAGGGTCAAATAAGGTCTGCGTCGCCCAGGGTTAGTGCCAGTACCGCAAACACCCACGCGCAAAGCATACACCTCCCTTAGTGGCACAGTATCTGAACAGATCGATATCTGATCTGATCAGATCTATACTAGCGTCCCAGCAGTTTAGGGTTCCAAAAAAAACCGCATTGTTAGCGGGATCAGCCCAGATACCTGCTAGCACCTGCGTTTTCCCCCTCCGCCCAGCCCAGCCCACCCAAGTGCAGTATCGATCGATCACTGTCACTTACAAAACACTAAGCACACATAACTGCAGCGTTCGCAGAGTCAGGCCTGATCCCTGCGATCGCTAACAGTTTTTTTGTGGTAGCGTTTTGATTCAGTCGCTTCAGTCAGGAGCTTTTTTACCTGTGAATCTCAAAAAAATAAAAAAAAATAAAATAGTTGTCGTTTTATTGTTCTCTCTCTCACTCTATTCTCTCTCTATTGTTGCTCTTTTTTTTACTCCATTCTATTCTGCAATGTTTTATTATGTTTTATCATGTTTTATCATGCTTGCTTTTCAGGTATGTAATTTTGTTTACTGTGTTTTAGTGTTGAGCATTTTTTTGTTTTCAGGTGCGCCATTCAGTTGCAACGCGAATTTATTTATCTTGACAGCAACAGCGTTTGCTCCCACGATACATAAAGCCGCGACTCCAACGCTGTAGGAGGTGATTTCACCACCACAGTTAAAAAAAAGAGCATATATGCCGAAGCATGGGGGCAGCAGGGGGGGGAGGAGCGATTGGCTCCTAATGCCACGTACATACGGTCGAAATTCCGACCGTGTGTACACGGCATAACTTTTGCGGGAGGATGCCCCCATGCATCGGCATATATAAATGGTGCATGTATGCCCATCATTAGAAGTGGGTGGATGAAGGGAGGTATTCTAATGGTGGGCATACCCACCAATCAATCTCTTTTTTTCGTTCAGCCAAGAGGCTGCATGAAAAAAAAAAGATTACAATATATGTCCAGTATGTTGCTGGACTTTGAATGGTTATACCAGAATGATGCCTGCAGGTTTAGGTATCATCTTGGTATCATTCTTTTCAGCCAGTGATCGGCTTTCATGTAAAAGCAATTCTAGCGGGTAATTAGCCTCTAGACTGCTTTTACAAGCAGTGGGAGGGAATGTCCCCCCTCCCGGATATAAACCGCGCCATTGGGAAATTGGGAAAGCATTTTATCACACCAATCTTGGTGTGGTCAGATGCTTTGAGGGCAGAGGAAAGATCTAGGGTCTAATAGACCCCAATTTTTTCAAAAAAAGAGTACCTGTCACTGCCTATTGCTATCATAGGGGATATTTACATTCCCTGAGATAACAATAAAAATCATAACAAAGAAAAAAAATGGAAGGAACAGTTTAAAAATAAAATAAAAAAGCTAAATAAATAAAAAAAAAAACAAAAAAAAAAAAAAAAAAGCACCCCTGCCCCCCCTTCTCTTGCGCAAAGGCGTACACAAGCGTTGGTCTGGCGTCATATGTAAACAGCAATTGCACCATGCATGTGAGGTATCACCGCGAAGGTCAGATCGAGGGCAGTAATTTTAGCAGTAGACCTCCTCCGTGAATCTAATGTGGTATCATGTAAAGGCTTTTAAAGGCTTTTAAAAATGTATGTAGTTTGTCGCCACTGCGTGTTTGTGCGCAATTTTAAAGCATGTCGTGTTTGGTATCCATGTACTCGGCCTAAGATCATATTTTTTATTTCATCAAAAATTTGAGCAATATAGTGTGTTTTAGTGCATTAAAATAAAAAAAAGTGTATTTTTTCCACAAAAAATGCGTTTGAAAAATCGCTGCGCAAATACTGTGTGGAAAAAAAATGCAACACCCACCATTTTAATCTGTAGGGCCTTTGCTTTAACAATATATATAGTGTTTGGGGGTTCAACGTAATTTTCTTGCAAAAAAAAAATATGTTTTCATGTAAACAAAAAGTGTCAGAAAGGGCTTTGTCTACAAGTGGTTAGAAGAGTGGGTGACGTGTGACATAGGCTTCTAAATGTTGTGCATAAAATGCCAGGACAGTTCAAACCCCCCCCAAATGACCCCATTTTGGAAAGTAGACACCCCAAGCTATTTGATGAGAGCAATGTTGAGCCCATTAAATATTTTTTTTTTTTGTCCCAAGAGATTGAATAATGAAAAAAAAAATATATATATATTTTTTTTACAAAAAGTTGTCACTAAATGATATATTGCTCAAACATGTCATGGGCATATGTGGAAATACACCCCAAAATACATTCTGTTGCTTCTCCTGAGTATGGGGATACCACATGTGTGGGACTTTTTGGGAGCCTAGCTGCGTACGGAACCCCAAAAACCAATCACCGCCTTCAGGCTTTCTAAGGGTGTAATTTTTTTATTTCACTTCTCACTGCCAATCACAGTTTCGGAGGCCATGGAATGCCCAGATGGCATAAAACCCCCCAAAATGACCCCATTTTGGAAAGTAGACACCCCAAGCTATTTGCTGAGAGGTATTGTGAGTATTTTGCAGATGTCGCTTTTTGTCACAAAGTTTTGAAAATTGAAAAAAGAAAAAAAATTTTTTTTTTTTCTTTACTTTCTTCATTTTCAAAAACAAATGAGAGCTGTAAAATACTCACCATGCCTCTCAACAAATAGCTTGGGGTGTCTACTTTCCAAAATGGGGTCATTTGGGGGGGTTTTGTGCTATTTTGGCATTTTATGGCCTTCGAAACGGTGATAGGTAGTGAGGAGTGAAATCAAAAATTTGCACCCTTAGAAATCCTGAAGGCGGTGCTTGGGTTTCGGGGCCCCGTACGCGGCTAGGCTCCCAAAAAGTCCCACACATGTGGTATCCCCATACTCAGGAGAAGCAGCAAAATGTATTTTGGGGTGCAATTCCACATATAACTATGGCATGTGTGAGCAATATATCATTTAGTGACAACTTTTTGAAAAAAAAAAAAAAATCTTTTTTATTTTTGTCTTTATTCAATCACTTGGGACTAAAAAAAAAAAAATATTCAATGGGCTCAACATGCCTCTCAGCAAATAGCTTGGGGTGTCTACTTTCCAAAATGGGGTCATTTGGGGGGTTTTGTACTTCTCTGCCATTTTAGCACCTCAAGAAATGAAATAGGCAGTCATAAATTAAAAGCGGTGTAAATTCCAGAAAATGTACTCTAGTTT
The DNA here is from genome assembly GCA_028564925.1 of Lithobates sylvaticus. Taxonomy (NCBI): domain Eukaryota; kingdom Metazoa; phylum Chordata; class Amphibia; order Anura; family Ranidae; genus Lithobates; species Lithobates sylvaticus. The sequence goes on from CM053028.1 coordinate 92,956,477, forward strand.
GTAGACGCTATAACTTTTGCGCAAACCAATAAATATACGCTTATTGGCATTTTTTTTACTAAAGACATGTGGCTGAATACATTTTGGCCCAAATGTTTGACTAAAATTGAGTTTATTAGATTTTTTTTTATAACAAAAAGTAGAAAATCTCTTTTTTTTTCAAAATTTTCGCTCTTTTTCCGTTTATATCTCAAAAAATAAAAATCACAGAGGCAATCAAATACCATCAAAAGAAAGCTCTATTTGTGGGAAGAAAAGGACGCAAATTTCGTTTGGTTACAAAATTGCATGACCGTGCAATTACCAGTTAAAGTAGTGCAGTGCGAAATTGAAAAAAGACCTCTGGTCCTTTGGCTGCCAAATGGTCCGGGCTGAAGTGGTTAAAGAAGAAGAGAATGTGTGCTGCATTTCGAGATTTCATAATTTGACGAATGTTAATTCTCCATTACAAACGACAGCTTCTGGCTCGTCCTTGCTTCCAAGCATGCATGTTTGTACTTTGGACTTTTGTCTGACGGACTTGTGTACATACGATCGGAAAATCCGACAACAGACATTTATGGTCTAGAGCCCTACGGACGACATGAGTAACGATGACACATAGGGACAACACAAAACTCACCAACATGAAATAGACCTGAAAGTGTGCCTTGGTCTACCGTATGGTACGCCAAAATAAGGGGGCATACCCTAGATAAAGAATGATAAGAAGTAGTTATGGAATGTGGAATGAGTATTCAGTCTGGGGTAAGAATACTTAGAAGAGGTTTTTAAAAGGGGAGGGTGGGCGGGTATCACGCACAGGAAACCGACAAAGACCGGCGGCCTTTGGGCTGCTTAAATACCCTCCGGGCTCCTCCCATAACTTCAGGCCGGTACCCGGCCTTCCAATTTATGGTCTAGAGCCCTACGGACGACATGAGTAACGATGACACATAGGGACAACACAAAACTCACCAACATGAAATAGACCTGAAAGTGTGCCTTGGTCTACCGTATGGTACGCCAAAATAAGGGGGGCAAAACCTTCAGGTAGGGGATAATTATTTATTAGAGGTAATGTCACTGAGTGAGTCGAGCAAAGGCCTGAGCCATCTCTAACTGTGGGTTAGGAATGTAGCGAGAGAAGCAGGCCGACTTCCACCGACCCAGTTTCTTGATTACGTGGTCCGGAACCCCCTGTCTTGAGGCCGTCGTGGCCGCCCCGATCCGGAACGAATGCCCGGAGTACTGGCTGGGGTCCAACTGAAGATGGCCGAGAAGGACCCGGACATGTTCCACGAACTGCGAAGAGTTAAGGGCTTTCACCGGAAAGGGTAGCAGTGGACTGGCCCTGGGGCAGTCGGACAGCAGTGCCGTCAGGCGGTCCAACACGGCAACTGGGCACCAGTTGTTGTGAGTCCTGTATAGGTGAATATCTACTCCGGAACCTCGCTGTTGGGTTTTGGAGGTCGCCAAGTGAAGGACGTAGTGATCCTGGTGGCGATAGAGATTATTTCTACGCAAGACTGGACCGGCTGGGTGGCTGCGAGTGAACTCGCTGGGCCGCAGAAACCCGTAAAACGCCATGTGTATCGCAGCCTGCAGGACGGTACTGAGGAGGAGACCGAAAGGGGACTTATCCAGGATGTCAGACATCCCCTTGAAGATCTCCCCCGTGATAGGCAGCCGCTTTGAGCTGACTGGCGGCTGGTGTTTCTGAACTCCACGTAGTAGAGCCCTCACGGCGTGGCAGGAGAACACCGAAGGCCTTGCGGGGTCTTGAAGTGACAAATAGTGCTGCACCCCGGCCACGTACTGGCGTATCGTGCTGTGTGACAGTGCTAGGTGTGAATGGCAGTAGGCGATGAACGCCAAGACCTGCTTGAGGCTGGAAGACTCGCGAGGCTGCTGGGGCAGGAACTTGTTAAACGCCCTCCAGGCCGTCTGGTAGGCCCGACGGGTGTTGCGGGCGAGTGAGGCGTTGATGATATCGGTAGCTGAGTGTAGATGTGGGGCTAGTCCAAGGTCAGTTGTGACCAATCCGGGATAGTGGCTGAATGACGGCAGGCTCCTGGCACCTGTTCAAAGAAAGAAATAAAGTTAAAACGGGAGAGTGCGTCTGCTGCTGCGTTGAACTTCCCTGGAATGAAGGAGCAGTACACATTGAACTGATGCTGTAGGGATAGCTGGACCAGTCTGCGGAGGAAGGACATGACGGGCCTGGACTTAGACTTGCCCTTGCTGATGATCTCGGCTGTGGCTTGATTGTCTGTCGAGAAAGCCACCGTCTGTCCAGACCAATGGTGACCCCATAGGTGGGCGGCTGCTACAATAGGGAAGAGCTCAAAGAGGGCTGACGTAGTAGTAAAGCCCGGTGTGGCTAGTGCTTGAGGAGGCCACGGGGCGGCGAACCACAAATGGCCAAAAATGGCGGCGCATCCTGTGGATGCCGCCGCGTCGGTCACCACCTGTGGTGACTGCGTGGACACGACTGGGATAAACAGGGACACACCGTTCCAATCACTAAGAAAGTGCTCCCACATGGCCAGATCTGCCCTGGCTGCAGAATCCAGCCTAATGACCTGGTCTGGGTCCTGCGTGTAGGACAGGAAGACCAGCAACCGGGACACAAAGGAGCGGCCCTGGGGGATGATCCTCACGGCAAAGTTCAGCATCCCGAGGAGAGACTGAAGTTGCTTCTGAGTACATCCCCCCCCCCGGGTGAACTCTCGCAGGACCGTCCTGATACGGTCCAACTTATCTGCCGGGAGGCTGGCCTGCATGGCCAACGTGTCGAGGTCGACGCCCAGGAACGTGATCTTGTGTGCCGGGCCGTCAACCTTGTGCTCCGCTATGGGGACGTTCAGATTGTCGAAAACCGTCCTCAACTTTCCAAGGTCCCCTGGGGGAGCCCCGGGCGGCTCTATCAAAAGGAAGTCATCCAAATAATGGATGACCTCGTGGCACTGTGCCTCATGGAGAAGGATCCACGCCAGGGTCTCGGCGAATTTGTCAAATAGCCAAGGACTACTTTTAGACCCGAAGGTCAATTTGGTCGCGAAATAATATCGCTCCCTCCACTTGATGCCGTGCCAGCACCACAAGGAAGGATGGATGGGCAGCAGCTTGAAGGCGTCGGATATGTCCGCCTTCGAGAGCCACGCACCCACCCCTGCCCTGAGAATGGCCTGGATAGCCATGTCTACCGAAGCGTACTTCAGCGAGAACTCCTCGGAGGGGATGAGCGAGTTGAGACTGGGAACGACGGAAGAATGAGGCGCTGACAGATCATACACCAGACGTTTTTTATTTGAAAACTTTCCCTGCACAAGCCCGATAGGGCTAACCCTCCAGATGCTGAAGGGGGATTGACAGAACGGGCCTATCATGAAGTCCCGATCCAACTCCGTCTGCAAAAGGACATCAATCGCTGGCTCGTCTGTTGCTGCTGAGCGTAAATTCGGACATTCGTGGGTGGAGTGGGGCAGGGTGATGAGCCCGGTATGGAACCCCTCAGTGAAGCCTCGGATGAGGTAGCTGGCGAGTGACGGAGTGGGGTGTGAGGTCAGGTAGACGCCGAGCCAAAGGACATTGACCCGGCTTAGTCATGGTCTCTTCTGTTTGACCTCACACAGGATCCTGGGGTGCGCCCTCTGGCACAGGGTGCAAATGTGCAAGAGCCGGCACTGGCTGAAATTGCAGGAGCCGTAATTAAAATTGTTGCAAATGGCGGCTCCCCCAACCATCCGCACAGGACGTCCCAATTTGTCCATCTTTCGCCCTTGCACCGGGGCCTGCTGAGCCTGGCTCGTGCTGGCAGAGGCCGTGCTAGCTATCGGATGGACAGAGGCTACGTTGGCACACCAGACCGTGGTGTGAGACGCTGACTGACAGACAGCACATAGCGGGGAGCGAAGGCCTGCAAAGTGGCGGCAGAACAATTCCGTGTCCACTACGCTCCAGTCCGTTGGCAAATGGAACTGTGTGAATCTGGCTGCGGCTTTGGCCGAGAAGGACCGATGGTAGTCGTAGAACGCTGAGCCACCGTATTTGTGGCCCAGGTCTACGACCAAATGGAGGTAGAGGTCCAGCTCTTCCCGTCTGCCGGGGGAGGCTGAGCACAGCACGTCTCTAAACATGCCGAAAGCGAGCGTGAATTCGGGCACCGTGAGCTTCCTGTTGAGCCTCGGATCCTTCGCTTTCAACACCACCGAGACATCTCCCCAGGTGTAGGCCTTGTTCTCGGCCAAGTCATGGACCGAGATCAAGAGTGAGGCCAGATTGACGTCTTTGCCCTCTAGAATGTCCTTCCTTACGCTGGGTGGCACCAGGTGGGAAGGGTGAACGGTAGGCGTGGCAAGCTCACTACCTGCGGCCGGTGCACTGATGGCTGGGACCACCGCGTGGTCCGGAACCGTGGCAGCTGGGCTGGCCTCTAGCCGAGACACCCTGTCCTGGACCTCCACGATTGAGGAAGACAGGGAGGACACGAGGGTGTGTAGCTGGGCAACGGCGGCTGAAATCGATTCCAGAGACGCCTGCTGGCTGCTGGGGCTTGCTGCGGCCGGTGGTGGGAAGAGAAGCCTGAACAGCTCCGCCTTCCTGGCCGTGGACGAGAAGGGTATCCCTCTGCGTCTCAGCTCTGCGGACAGCCTAGGAATTGTCCATGCCCTAAGAGACTGGACACTGCCAGCCTCGGAGGCTGACGCCGGAGATAGTGGGGTGGTGAGGTCATCGCTGCCAACTGACGACATGGCGGCTGCCAAGACCTGTAACTTGGTAGACTGGTCACGTGTCTGCGGCTGGGCCTAAAAGGTGACAAGAAATGAGTTTGGACGTGTCACCTATGATATACGTACCTGCCACAAGAAAGCAGGAGCCCCCCGTGCCCTTGTGTTTTTTTTTTTTTTTTTTTTTTTTTTTTTTTTTTTTACCTGCTGGAACCCTGATCAAGTTGGCGCAGGTGGACCTACTGAATCCGACTGACCTGAGAGAGTGAGAGAAAAATACCTATTTAAGAGCCTAAAACTGCTGCCGTCCAGAGCGACGGAACCCAACGCAGATGATAACAACAGGCGATAGTGACTTGAGTCGACTGCCGAGATCGCTGTGGGATCAACTGACAGATGACAACACGAACGACTGACTTGACCCGTTGCCTTACTGAATGAACTTCCCGTGACAGGGCCCGGCCCGTTCGTACCGTATGGGGGTGACTGTGGGCCGGACTCCGGAGCCCGTACCAAATGAGGCCACCATGAAACTAGGCCGACTGCCTAGGTATGCTGAGGCCGAACTGTGACATCCAGCTGCCACTGAGTCCGACTCCAAGCTCCCCCCCTTTTTTTTTTTTTTTCTTTTCTCTTTTTTTTTTTTTTTGAAATGCGGCCGGCCTAGGGCACGCCGGCGCGAATTCGTACAAGCGGGTGACCAATTAACACCGGGCGTGGTAAGGTGACACAGAAATGATATAACATGACAAGGGCAAGAATCAAGTTTTTTTTTTTTTTTTTTTCTTTGCGACTCCGCCCCTGGCGCATGTATTGAAATGAGGCCGAGCCTAGGGCACGCCGACACGAATTTAGTGCGAAGAAGTGACTCCATTCGTGCTGGGCGTGGTAGGGTGACAGAAATGAGATACCATGACAGGGGCAAGAATCAGGAATGTACGTAAACCAGTGATGCGATTCTGCCCTTGGCGCATGTATTGAAATGAGGCCGTGCCTGGGGCACGCCGACATGAATTCAGTGCGAAGAAGTGACTCCATTCATGCCGGGCGTGGTAGGGTGACAGAAATGAGATACCATGACAGGGGCAAGAATCTGGAATGTACGTAAACCAGTGATGCGATTCCGCCCTTGGCGCATGTATTGAAATGAGGCCGTGCCTAGGGCACGCCGACACGAATTTAGTGCGAAGAGGTGACTATATTCACGCCGGGCGTGGTAAGGTGACAGAAATGAGATACCATGACAGGGGCAAGAATCAGGAATGTACGCAACCAGTGATGCGATTCCGCCCTTGGCGCATGTATAGAAATGAGGCCATGCCTAGGGCACGCCGACACGAATTTAGTGCGAAAAGTGACTACATTCACACCGGGCGTGGTAAGGTGACAGAAATGAGATACCATGACAGGGGCAAGAATCTGGAATGTACGCAACCAGTGATGCGATTCTGCCCTTGGCGCATGTATAGAAATGAGGCCGTGCCTAGGGCACGCCGACACGAATTAGTGCGGGGAAGTGACTGCATTCATGCCGGGCGTGGTAAAATGACAGAAATGATATGCCATGACAGGGGCAAGAATCAGGAATGCCCGCAGCCAGTAAAGTGATTCCGCCCTTGGCGCATGTATCGAAATGAGGCCGGGTAGTGGTGCATCTGGATCGCCCCGATCGGAGCATGCTTGGATGCGACCGGACCAGGACCGAAGCAATGGCATGAACGCCCTGTTTAACTGATGCGAAATGATTTAGCATGACCGAATGGCCTGGTACGTTAGCCACGTTTGAAATGATGAAATGATTGTCATGCTAATTCGTGAAATGTTTTGACACGGTCGAAGTGATTCGTACAACTAGAATGCCAACAGTGCTTCGGAATATAATAGCGATTCGGCACGCTCGCTAGCGCCACTAATTCGGATAAAGGCAGAACATGAACGATACGTGTGAGTGCGAACGGCACCCGTGCGTGAGTTATGTTGAACGATTCGGAGACTGTGTAGCCCGCTCGTGTAAGGGAACCCTAAGTGCCGGATGCGATATCGGTCGGAATGTCTGAACGTACGTGCCGTTAGATGGCTCCCGACCGGATACAACATAACGTGCGAGTAAGTGTTTAGGTTTCGAGACAAGCAGCGCGTGGCTCGTGAGCTACGCAGATCACAGTTTAGTGACATGATAAGCAGTGTATGAGAACGTAAAACATGGGAGCCGAAGCCCTACCTGCGACAGCCGAACCAGACTCTTTGTACGAAACTGCGACTCGACGACACGAGTGCGACACGAAGGGGCGACACAACTTACGAACACGGAACACGGGACTACAACAAGAGAAGACGAATAGACGAAACGGAGCTCACGAGCCGGCACCAAGAGCGCTTGTCACGAACGAGTCGGTCCTAGATGTCTGACGAATCAGATATCACGCACAGGAAACCGACAAAGACCGGCGGCCTTTGGGCTGCTTAAATACCCTCCGGGCTCCTCCCATAACTTCAGGCCGGTACCCGGCCTTCCAATTTGTCCGCGGAAAATTTATAAGCCTGCCATCCAACATTTGTCTGCAGAAAATCCGACAACAATTGTCCAATGGAGCGTACAAACGGTTGGATTTTCCGCCAACAGTCTGTCATCACACAATTCCCATTGGAAAATCTGATCGTGTGTACGAGGCTTTAGGAGCAAAATGGTGCTGGCTTGTAAAATTTCATGCACATTCTCACGGTCAGTAGTGGACATGCTCAGTGGCCCATCCCTATCCCCCCCATTACCTATTCTTTTCTGCCCCACTAAAAAGTGAAGCACTTTCTAAAAAAGTTTTGCTAAATTTTAACACCCATATTTATACAACTTTATAACGAGATAACAAATTATACAGTGGAACACTTCCAAAATCCTTTTCTATTTGAGTGCCAGCATCTTTTAACAGATTCATAGAAAAAGTCTGCAATCTATAAGCATGTTTTCATACTTTGTCCCAATGGGGTTGATTTACTAAAGCTGGAGAGTGCGGAATCTGGTGCAGCTCTGCATAGAAACCATCAGCTTCCAGGTATTTTTTGGTCAAAGCTTAACTGAAGAAGCTGATTGATTACCATGCACAGCTGCACCAGAAGTTGCACTCTCCAATTTTAGTAAATCAACTAACTAAAATTGGAGAGTGCAATTTCGGGAGAAACCACTGAACACAGTGGGGAACCAAGAATCTGACACTCCTGGAAGTGTCGGTTTCTGAAGAGACTTCACTTGGCAATTCTTTATCACAGTGGTGTTCCAGCAGCATGAAGGGTCATTATTTACTATATTCTGAAAGATTGTACACAAAAAGAAACAGATCTAAAACAACCTCTAATGATATATATAAATAAATAAATAGCCAAATTAATGATCAGCCACTTAATACTTTAATAGCCATGTCCTCAATTTAAGGCCATTAACTGTACAAAATTAAGCTCTTCCCTCCTGCTGAGCACAGGACATCTCTCACCACCCCAAAGGTCAACGCAAACTCTGTAATAGTTAGTTTGCAGTTGAGCCTGGGGTCTTTGGCCTTGAGGACCACTGAGACATCCCCCCAGGCGTATGATTTATTCTCTGCCAGGTCAGGGACCAAAATGAGGAGAGAAGCTAGGTTGACGTCCTTGCCATCCAAAATGTCCTTCCTGATGCTGGCTGGGACCAGATAGTGGAACTCCTCCCTGTCGTACCTGCTGGAGAGGGAGCCAGGACCAGGACTGCGATTGAGATGGGATGGGCGCGGCCGTGCGTCCTTCCAAGACTGTCACTCTGGCTTGGACATCAGTGACTGCCGTGGACAATGATGACACCATGGCGTGAAGCTGAGAAAAGGCAGAGGATATGAACTGAGGTGACGCCTGCTGGGTGCTGGACCCGGCAGTCGCTGACGGTGGAAAGAGGAGCCTGAAGAGCTTGGCTTTGCTGGCTGTAGCGGGGTAGGACATGCCCCTGCGCTTTAGTTCCGCTGTTGGACTGCACGCTGCCGCTCTCTGAAACCGGAGAGGGTGACAGAGGGGTAGGTCTTCGCTGCTGGCCTGTGACAGAGCTCTAGCTGACTTGTGCCCTAGTTGCGAAGTCCTGGTTTTGAGGTCGAAGACTCAGTCAACTGGAACCTGTAGTGGAGGTGACATAGAAGTCGAGTTTTTTTTTTTTTCTTGTCTTCTATATGTTTTTTTTTTTTTACCTGGGGCAATAAAGTCCAACCTAGTGCAGGATGGAACTACCTGAAATCAACTGACCTAGAGGAGAAATGACAGACAGATAACAATGAGTGGCTCAATTATATGCCATTTGGAGATGAATGAGTGGCCGGATCGTGCAACTTTGAGATGCGCTTGTAATGACTGCAAGGGAAAACCTTATCGAGAAGGCGAACAAATTGGGACCATGAATGGAATTCAAAGGAAAGCGACTGGATTCGAACTGGACCGTAGGGTGAGCCGTACTGTGGGGTGTCCCTCAATGATGAGATACAATGTACAGCGAACTGAATTTAAGGTGAATCGTTGTGTCGCTGAAGCGATGGGCATCGAACCGAACTGTAGAGCGTATGGGATGGAAAAAAACCTGAAAAAAATGCACAAATTAACCGACGTGAACAAGTGCCGTATTAGTGGAGAACATGACAGACAAAAAAAAAAATAAGACCACTGAATGATTGAAGTGACAGTGACATGAATCGGGGTGCCGTAATTGTGACTCGAATCGGGGTGTAAGGTATATGAAGTGAGTGAAAATGACTGCCATGACAGAGGCGTGAATTGGTGAGGCGATTGCGCCTAACAGCGAACCGGACTGTGGAGCATGGAATGAATTTGAGGTGACATGACTAACACAAATTGACACGAATCGGTACCTTGCTGGTACGACTTGAACTGGATTTTAATAGGAGTGTAGGGTATGTGGTATGAACAGAATGATTGCCATGACAGAGGCACGAATCGGTGTGCCGCAATTTGACAACGAACCAGACTGTGGAGCATGGAATTGCATGAGACGGAATGACTATAACGAGCCGATATGAATCGGTGCATCATAAAAGCGACTGGATTCGAATCGGAGTGAAGGGTATGCAAAATGTAACAAATTAAATAATTTGCCATGACAGAGGCACGAATCGGTGTACTGCGATAGTGACTGGCAACGAACGGGACAGTGGAACATGGAATGAAATGAGATAAGAATGACTAACACGAGCCGACATGAATCGGTGCATTGCAGATGCAACTGGATTCGAATAGGAGTGAAGGGTATGCGAAATGTAACTAATGAAATGATTTGCCATGACAGAGACACGAATCGGTTCGCGACTGACAACGAACCAGACTGTGAAGCATGGAATTGCATGAGATGAAATGACTAGAATGAGCCGCTACGAATCGGTGCATCGCAGATGTGAATGGATTGGAATCGGAGTAAAAGGTGTGCGAAATGTAACGAATGAATGATTTGCCATGACAGAGGCACAAAACGTTGTGCCGCAATTGCGACTGGCAACAAACCGGACTGTGGAGCATGGAATGAAATGAGATAAGAATGACGAGCCGATAACACGAGCCGACATGAATCGATGCATCGTAGATGGGACTGGATTTGAATAGGAGTGAAGGGTATGCGAAATGTAACTAATGAAACGATTTGCCATGACAGAGACACAAAATCGGTGTGCCAAGATTGCGACTGACAGCGAACCGTGCTGTGGAGCATGGAATGAGATGGAATGCCTGCAAATAAGCCCACACGGATCGGTGAGTCGCTGATGCGACTGGACTCGGAAAGGCCTGAGGGGTATGCAGACTAAAATAACTGAAGTGATAGACACTTCCGACGCGCAAAATTCCTACACATGCTCGGAAACAATTTGACGCATGCTCGGAAGCATTGAACTTCATTTTTTCTCGGCTCGTCATAGTGTTGTACGTCACTGCGTTCTTGATGGTCGGAATTTGGTGTGACCGTGTGTAGGCAAAACAGTTTGAGCGGATTTCCGTCGGAATTCCGTGGGGAAAATCATCAGAGCTTTTTCCGACGAGAATTCCGATCGTGTGTACGCGGCATAAGAATAATTACTGGTATAAGCATCATGATAACTTTGAGTTATGAAGGATTATTATATGCTGAATGCACAGTTTGTATCTAGAGTTAACATTACATGCTAGTCAACGTATTTGTTTTCTATAATTCTTTGGATGTAGAGATCCTGCTATACTGGGCTGTGCACCTTTGTCCTTAGCGGAGGATGTCTGTCCCTCTAGAATTCTAGGCTGACGTCACCTGGGACACTGTTGCTGGTGAAACAGCAAGTTTAGCTGGCTTGGTCACCAAATAACTTAGAACACTGAATGCAGGCTACATGTATGAAATATATATACACTTGTGATAATGAAGCAGGATTTTCCCAGTTCACTAGGTTGTATTCATCTATTCTACACTGTAACATTTACATGTATGGTGTTTAACCCACAGAGAATGTTAATCAACCATCATGTAATACAAACTCAACCACAAAACTAGAAAACATTTTTAATTGTTAGCCTGTACGTAGCTTCCTAAAGATACTAAATAAATATTGCTATGTTTGCTAAGAGATTATATGATAATAATTTCAGCCTAGGAGGTGATCTGAATATCTTATTGTGGTTGAGGAGGAATTTGTTCCTTCTATATGGCTAAAAGTTGATCTGTGTCCCGTTCTTCTGAACCAAAACTGCTTGGTTATTTTATAGGCCTTCTTCTGACTTAAAGTGTATGTTAGGGCCCCTGGTAGTGAGACAGTGGCCATAACAACGTGGTGAGGTATGAGTGCCTACACGAATGTCCAGCAGACTATGCAGGTAAAAGGCTGGTATTTCACCTGGAATGGATCAAATGACCAGGAAAGTATGTGGCAGCAAGTGCAGCAAACCTTGAGCTTGGCAGGCGGCAGGCTAGCAGTTGCTTGGCTGGCAGGTGACCATTCGTGGGTGCAGGACAGGCTAACGGGCACTAGCTGGCCAATGCCCAGCAGGGACAAGGTAAGTAGTGTGCTGGTCAGGAGATGCTGAACAGACAGATAAGACAGGATGCGTGGTCAGGCGAGCCAGGGCGGTAACAATTAGATCAAGCATGGACAGCAGGCAGGAGAAGGGTCAAGGTACAGGCTGAGGTCAGTATCACTAGACCAGGCAGATGAGCATGAAAGCAGAGCATGGTCCAAGAACAAGCTGAGGTCAGGGCAGGAGGTGTTCAAGCATGGCCAAGACATGCCAGTCAATCACAGAAGTCAAGTACAGGAACTGGCACAGGAACACAGGAAATGTTGTAGATCAAACAGCAACTGACTAGTACAGCTGCTGCACTTACTGTAAATAGTCCATTAATCACAGAAGTCAAGTACAGGAACTGGCACAGGAACACAGGAAATGTTGTAGATCAAACAGCAACTGACTAGTACAGCTGCTGCACTTACTGTAAATAGTCCATTAATCATTGAGATGATTGGTTTCTGTGCAGAGCTGCATCAGATTTTACACTCTACAGTTATAGTAAATCAACTCCTATATGTCTGCACAGTATTCTGTAATGCCACCTTCCACCATTAGGAAGAAGAGATGCGTGGTCACATGACAGAATTGTTTAACCTTGTAAAAAACATAATAAAAATAATTTCTTGAACTAAGCAAAATCAGTTATGGTGATTGTATAGTTATAACTGTATTAGAAAGTGTCTATAACAGCGATGGCGAACCTTGGCACCCCAGATGTTTTGGAACTACATTTCCCATGATGCATACATGAGCATCATGGAAAATGTAGTTCCAAAATCTCTGGGGTGCCAAGGTTTGCCATCACTGGTCTATAACATTGTATGTTCACACCTATTTTAACCAATTCCAAGGTACATATATGGCTGGGCGGGTGCTCTCCAGTGTCAGGAGGAGGATGTCCAATGGTGCAATCCTGTGCTCAGTACTGGGTCGCTGTGATTAGCTTAGGTTCCATGATCGCTTTTAAATCATGACAGCTTGCTTGCTATTGTGATCTATGTGATCGGCCACAGGTATCACATAGTACAGGGCCATTCACTGCAGCCCTGTACCATGTGATAGCTGTAGCCAATCACAATAGTAAGCAAGGTGTCACAAATGAAAGCCATTCATGACAGTTAAAACTATTGCTTTTACAGTGATCATCACTAGTGTAAGAAAAAATACAGATCACTTTTCCAGAGTAGTACAGTGTCACTTTGGTGACATTGTACTACTCTTGTGACAGTGTGCAAAAAAATAGTTAAAAAAATAAATAAAAAAGATAAATATTGTAAAAAAAAGTACCAGTTAGGTTGCTTTCACACTGAAGGTGGTTTTCAGGCGTTTTACCGCTATAAATAGCGCCTGTAAAGCGCCAGAAAACTGCCTCTCATGCCGCCCCAGTGTGAAAGCCTGAGTGCTTTCACACTGGGGCGGGGTGCTTGCAGGACGGGAAAAAAAGTCCTGCAAGCAGCATCTTTGGGGCAGTTTGGGAGCGGTGTATACAGCACTCCTAAACCGTCCCTTCTCATTGGAATGAATGTAAGGAAAAATCAGGGAGGGGGAGTCGCAGACCTGAGTGTAGTATTAAAATGATGACTTTAATAGGACAAAATCAAAAACACTTACAAGATGATAGAAGATGCATGCTCGTCAATGTAAAGTGCAGTCCTGGCATTCCAGATGGCTCTGCGGGTCCCACCGCTGTTCCAGATAGCTGGAAAAGATTGGGCAGCTGGCTGGAATGGATCACAGTGTTTCTCCAGGAGCAAGGAACCAGGAAGCTCCACACTGACCAGCATGGACCATGGAACAGGAAGTGATGTCACCGGCGTCTAATTGGACCAAGGCAGGGCTGAAATCTTGTCAATCAGGGCTGCAGTAGTGAAGGCTACGTGCTCGGTGCTGGATATTCCTTCTATTGTCCTGCTGCCCTCTAGAGGAGGAAAGTTCTATATACACAATGCAGAGCATGTGGGTGTGGCTGTGGAACTAGAATGACCAGCAAACCAATCAGTAAAAAATTTAGGGAAAAAATCAATTATAGCAAGGGGCAGGTGAAGCAGGGGTTAACAGTCTCGGATTGGCTGAAAAAAAATGTTTTCTTTTTTAAACTGATACACATGGAAATATTTGAAGCATAATTCTCTTCTATATGTATAGAAGCCTATTGAAGAGGTTAACAATATATAAAGAGCCAGGCAAGTAAAATAGAAAAAAAAAGGGGGTTAGTATGCATGTAAACATGAAGAGGTTGGGGAGGGGAACTGGTGCTGCGTCCCCCCTAATTGGCATACAAGGGATGTATATGTGTGTGTGTGTCCCCTCATGGTGTGGATACCAAGTAGGGTGCACCTAATGATGGCTCATGCAATATGTATATATGTCTGTATATATATATATATGAAAAAATATATGTACTATACCACTCCTGACCGGTAGAGCTGAGACAGACCTGTTTGTGGGGGTGAGAGACAGGGGTAAGGGGAAGGGAGGAGGGGGGGAAACAAAGCAGAAATGGGCGTGTGCTCTGTCATAACAAGGTGTATGCGTCTAACTCCTCAATGAGTCCCCTTGGCGAGAGGGAATTGAGGGAATATATCCAGAAAGTCTCCTGCTGGCATAGTCGTTTGACTCGCTCAGGCCTTCGTGGATTTTTAAAGTTTGGATGCTCAACATTTTAGATGATTTTTATTGTTTATTCCACACCCAATTATTCACCCAAGATCCCCCTCTCCCCCAGGGTCTCCCATTCCAATCCTTGTGCACCTCATTCCGCAAACTATAGGAATGCATCTCCTCTTCCAACCAACTATGGAGGGACTGCTTCTTTCTGGAAAAATACCTCCTCCACAAGATCACACCCAGAGTGCTCCGAATCCTAAAACAATGTTCATTCTTAGAACCTGATTTAACAAAAGAGTGGAAATACATATCAGATTTCTATACTGGTAAATGGATTAAGGTCATTATCCAACAAAGAAAAAGGAAATATGACACCCTTACTCTCAAAATCACTAATCTATGCAAGGGCATCAAACAGAGCGTTAAACACCTCCCAAACACCTGGCTGAGAACTTTAAAGAGAAACACCATAAAAAAGAAGATGACGTCATCGCCAACAAATTAGGAAAATTCAGAAGAGATCTCACTGGCTACAGCACAAACAATGTGTTTTGTTGGAAAAAATCCAAACATCCCCACAGACAACATCCGGACCGTTCCAACCAGAACCTTTGATGCCCATCCCACCCACTCCTGCACCTATCTTAGGATCCACAGTTCAGCCTCCATTGATATCTAATACCTGTCCTCCCAAACTCACCCCCAAACCGAAACATCTTACAAAACCACGTAAGCACCCACGCTTCACCCACCCAGCCACAGCTAGCCCCATTCCACCCTCTAATATTTCATGTGCCATTCCCAGTTCAGCTACAGACTCAGCTACAACACCTGTGGCCAAGCCTGACTCCAGCAACAAATTACCCTGCCCAAGCACCGGTGTCACCACCAGTGAAACTATCAACATCAGATTTGAGACATCATGCAATTCATGCCATCCATGCCCACTATCGGTTCTTTCCATCCAGATGATTTTTTAGACCTATGCCCCCATCCAGCATTTTGAAAAGAAAACATGCAGGAGAGGAAGGAGGGGTGCAGAGGGAGACACCCCAAAAGAAAATGCAGAGACTATCAAAATCTTCAACCTCTCTTCACACACCTTGTCACCACAAGACTCATCCCTCCTAAGCAAGGGTCTCACCTTTGCACCCACCACCCACCCTAACCCATTCACATTATTCAAGGATCTAAACAAATTCATCAGGGATCTCACAGCGAAGATATTTTACAACATACAATCTTCCAAAAACTCGCCCCTCCCAGAAGATAGCAAAGAACCCCACACCAGGATACCTCACTACTAGATCTCAGTGATTTTTCTATCATCAATGACCTGGCAGAACTTTATGAAAGCCATTTCACAGAACTGGATTGGCTCACTCAGCATCTCCCTACCTCCCCCCCAATTCAACTTACCTACTTCAAACCGAAATCAATATTCAGCCCAGTAGGCAAAAAAGGTCCCTATATACACACCTTCTATCAGGTGGTGTATACAGACCTCATTAAAAGTTTATTTTATTTTATTTTACTCCGTACTTTTACCACCTGCCAAAAATACATAAAGACATCAATAACCCAAAAGGACGGCCCATCGTTGCCTCAATGGAAAGTGTCACCAGTGGCTTTTCCATGTATGTGGATCGTTTTTTACAACCTCTGGCACAGAATCTTCCATCGCACATCAGAGACAGTACACATCTACTAGAAATGTTATCATTCTACTCCTGGAAACCCACGTACATATGGGCATCCCTGAATGTCACCCCCTTTTACATTCCCCATTATGTAGGTCTGATGGCAGTAGAACACTTCCTATCCACCTGTTCACTTATCAAGCCTGCTTCATATTTAAGACAACAACTTTTTGCCTCAAGCATAATTACTTTGCATTTGAAGATCAGTTCTATCTACAAATCCAAGGTACTGCCATGGGGGCAAACTTCGCCCCAAGCTATGCAAGTCAAACGATGGGTTATTGGGAACTCCACCACATCACACACAACAATCCCTTTGCTGCCAACATAATTATTTACAGGCGTTACAGCAATAATGTAATAATCATCTGGGATGGCACCATGTAGAACCTTACGCAGTTTGTTTCCCATTGTAATCACAAAAACTTGGGACTCTCTATCACCTTCGTGGCGGACCCTGACAAACCGGCCTTCTTGGATCTAGAACTCGACCACAGTGGCACACAGATAGATGCCAACTATGTGAAACCCACTGCAGGAAACTCATACATACACTACCAGAGTTGCCACTACCCCAGATGGAAGAACAATATCCCCAAGAGCCAGTTCCACAGGATTCGACGCAATTGTACCAGAGATGAGGATTACCAGACCCAAGGCCAACTCTTAACCCAATAATTTCTGGACAAGGGATACCCCCCCCCCCCCCCGCTCTCATAGATGATGCTTTCCATCAGTATCAGGCAAAACCGACATCCAAACCCAACACGCCAGAAGGGCCCCAGCCAACAAGTTTTACCACTCAGTTCCATGACCGCTACAAACAAATGGAAAAAATATTTATCAAGAACTGGCCTATCCTGCTGCAAGATCCTTTGCTGGGTTCCACCCTAACATCCAAACCCAATGTTTCCTACCGCAAGGCCAAAAATATTAAGAGTCGAATTGCGCCAAGTAAGAGCCACAAACCCAAGCCAGATCCCACACCCCCCTGATCCCACTAGTGGGCATGTTTCAATGCAAGAAAAAATTATGCACGATGTGTAAATTTGTCCAGCATGGACAACAAAGCTTCTCTACAAAAGGAAAAACTTACCCTATAAAAGAGTTTCACAATTGCTCCAGTGATCATGTAGTATACTGTCTGACTGTAGCCTCCTATATGTTGGCAGAACCATCCATCCCCTTCGCCAATGGTTTGGCAAGCACAGGCACATAGGCGTGCGCAGCCTATTGCATTAGGGTGTGCACCTCAAACCAAAGCTCAAACACACATGCGTCTGTGTGTGTATATATATATACACACTTACTTTTTTGCTGACAAGCCAGGCAGGGTTCATATTGATTTTAATACATATATATATATATTTTTTTTTTTTAGATATATATTACATATAAAATTCAAATCAATATGCACCTTGCCTGGCTTGTCAGCAAAACAGTAAGTGTGTGTGTATATATATATATATATATATATATATATATATATATATACATATATATATATATATATATATATATATATATATATATATATATATATATATATATATAATTATAAATATATATATAAAACGCACACTTACTTTTATTTTTTGCTTGCCCGCCGGACCAATTAGAGCTCAGCCAGGGATTAGGGTTTGCCTGTGCAGACCCGTCACACAATGTGCGCACGCCTATGCACAGGTGGTTCATTGAACAGGGATGTGATGAGCACAGTGTGCCAAGAAATTTTTTGACCGAACATCAAAAGTCCACCGACGGCCTGAAGGTGTGGTTCATAGAGGCAATCTGCAGAAGTTTGCCTGCTGTGGAGCGTTTCAAACGACTCTGCCAGCAGGAGACTTTCTGGATATATTCCCTCAATTCCCTCTCGCCAGGGGGACTCAATGAGGAGTTAGACGCATACACCTTGTTATAACAGATCACACGCCCATTTCTGGCTTGTTTATTCCCCCCTCTTTCTACCTTCCCCTTACCCCTGTCTCTCCCCCCACAAACAGGTCTGTCTTTGCTCTACCGGTCGGGAGTGGTATAGTAAATATATTGTTTTCATATATATATATATATATATATATATATATAAAAAATATACAGACATACAGTATATACATATTGCATGATCCATCATTAGATGCACCCCACTTGGTATCCACACCATGAGGGGACACACACACATATGCATCCCTTATATACCAATTAGGGGGAGCGCAGCACCAATTTTAGCATTACCATTCATTATCATTGTTAATTATTTACACTACAGCCTGTTCCCCCTACCCCACCTCTTCATGTTTACATGCATGTTAACCCCCTTTTTTTATCTCTCTGTTTTACTTGCCTGGCCCTTAATATATCGTTAACCTCTTCAATAGGCTTCTATACATATAGAAGAGAACGATGCTTCAAATATTTCCATGTGTATCAGTTTAAAAAAAATTGGGTATTCGGGTATATCTGAATCGAAAAATAACGAGAAATGTGTTCGAATATTAATTCAGAACGAAATGAACCTCACATGTCTAGTGGGTATTACCTAATGCCTGCTTTTGATCACATGACCTATAACCAGGGCTTTAGAGAGCCTGGCTAATTACAACTGACAGCTATGTTTCTATACTTTACCCTAACCACTCGCCCTAACCCTCCCTAAAGTCATTTTTAACGCTATGGCTGCCAAGGATGTATTCTAAATATCAAGGCTACCCCTCTTTTAGTTGGCTAATGAATATGGTTTATGGTATGACAATCTAAGGTTTGTAGCGCTTGTTTTAATCTGCAGAAGTGACTAGGATTTGAACAAGCCACTTTTGGCATTAATACATTTATAACAACACAATAAACTATACTAAAAGTAAAAAAAAAAAAAATGGTGAAACATAACATAAATGAAACATACACACCCAGGATACAGATAATATTCACACATAAGCAATTCAGATGACCACACAAACTCTGGACTGCTATGTAATTACGCACATTAGGTGTCTCTTCAGGGAATACAGTGTGAAGTTATATACAGATGAGGACAAATTTGTTGGTATACTTCCACTGGCATTACAGTCTTAGTCCATGGGGCTCAATATTGAGTTGGTCCACCCTTTGCAGCTATAACAGCTTCAACTCTTCTGGGAAGGTTGTCCACAAGGTTTAGGAGTGTGTCTATGGGAATGTTTGACCATTCTTCCAGAATTGCATTTGTGAGGTCAGGCACTGATGTGGGCAAGAAGGTCTGGCTCGCAGTCTCCGCTCTAATTCATCCCAAAGGTGTTCTATTGGGTTGAGGTTAGGACTCTGTGCAGGCCAGTCAAGTTCCTCCAACCCAAACTCGCTCATCCATGTCTTTATGGACCTTGGTTTGTGCACTGGTCTAAATCATTTGGTGGAGGGGGGGGGGGGACATGGTGTTGGGTTGTTTTCCAGGGGTTGGGCTTGGCTCCTTAGTTCCAGTGAAGGGAACTGTTAAGGGGTCAGCATGCCAAGACATTTTGGACCATTTCATGCTCCCAACTTTGTGGGAACAGTTTGAGGATGGTCCCTACCTGTTTCAATATGACTGCGCTATAGTGCACAAACCAAGGTCCATAAAGACATGGACCTGACATGGGAATCGGGCCGCTCTACTAACCAAGTCCTGCCAGCAATTGCCAGTGACAGGAGAAGATTGCCAGTAAACAATATGGCTGTGACGTTTGACTCGGAACTGCACATGTGCAGTTCCAGTCCGAGGCCATCCAAGACCATCCAAGTGCCTGTTACAGTGTGTATGGGTAGTGGGGGCAGTGCATGAACACGTCATGTGATGTCACGGTGCAAGGTAACTGTGCGGAGTGGCCGGATACTTGTGTGCGGGTCTGTGGGACGGGATCAAGGCAAGACGGGACTTGAGTTGGGACTGTCGGTGCTGTCTGGACTGGAGTGGACTGAAGGGACCACCTGGCATGGAGAGAGAAGGGGACATGTCATGTCAGTGAGGTGTCATCATCATCTTTGCTGCTGCACACTGCTATCAGTGTCACTGTGAGAGTCAATTTCATGTGCCTGCCCATTCTAATTCTTGACCTCCTGAGCTGAGTCCTGTCCCTGAGCTACTTACTTACTATATCAAAAATAAAATAAGAAATGTTTTTTTGCCTTTATATCTACCCTAAATCACATTGCTAACTGCATATTGTACTTGTTGTAGCCTAAATACTGAAATTTGCTCTTAAAACTGTAATTTTGTAACTTTGTGAAATGCCAGTAAAAACTTGGCTGTGCTGGTAAGTTTTGGGTGTCATGTCAGTAAATGAACCCTTTGATTAGACATGTGCACAATAGAAAAATTTGTTTATTTTCGTTTTGTTTCTGTTCGTTTCCGTTGATTCGTAAAGATTCGTAATTTCGTAAGTCGTCAGTGTTCGTATTCGTAATGATTCGTAAATTCGTAAGTCGTCGGTGTTCGTATTCGTAACGATTCGTATTTTCGTAAGAGTTATTTTTTCGTTGATTCGTTTTTCCGTTAGTTAAATTTTCGTTTATTCGAAATTCGGACGCATTCGTGTTTTTTCGTAGATTTAGTTACATTCGTACTTTCGTTAGATTGATTTATTTGTACTTTCATAACATTGTTTTCATAGATTCGTAATCGGAGCATAATTCATAATTTTATGTAATGTGTATGCTATTATTACATTTTAAGAGACACGGAAAATTACGAATCGAAAAAAAAAAGTTACGAATGTACGAATTTTTTCGTTCAATCCATTCGAAGCACGTTAAGCAGCGCCATTGTAAGAGACACGGAAAATTACGAATCGCAAAAAAAAAAAAAAGTTACGAATGTACGAATTTTTTCATTCAATCCATTCGAAGCACGTTAAGCAGCGCCATTGTAAGAGACACGAACAATTACGAATAAAAAAAAAAAAAAAAAGTTACGAATGTACGAATTTTTTCGTTCAATCCATTTGAAGCACGTTAAGCAGCGCCATTGTAAGGGACACGGAAAATTACCAATTGAACTAAAAATAAAAAAGTTACGAATGTACAAATTTTTTCGTTCATTTTGATTTTCGTTGTTCCTGTTTTCGGTTTTCGGATTTTCTTCTTTTGTAGTTTCGTTGTTTCTAATTTGGTTATTTCGGATTTTCGTTGTTTTTCATATTCGTTCGATTCGAACATTCGTTATTCGTTAAATTTTTAGCGAATCGTTCGTTCATTCGTTCCATAACGAATGAACGAATATAACGAATTTTTACGGAAAACGAAAAAAAACAAAACGAATTGCACATGTCTACATTTGATTGCTCTAGTGGGCCCAGAGAAGAACCTTACAAAAGACCAAAGAATCGGGAAAGGCATTAACTCATACCCTCTCATCCAGGACAGCTCCTAAGTTCTATTTTCAACACGTTTAGATGCATTTTTCTAAGTGAAATGTAGATATAGAATTTTTAGCAGAAGTTCCCAGAGACTGGAAAGTTGTTTCAAGGGTTCCTCTGTGTTGAAAGGTTGAGAAAGCCTGCTATAACAAAATATTTTAAATAATAAAATAAATTAAAATGACATGGACAAAAATACTGAATCTCTTAACCTAATATTTGTTGCACAGGCTTTAGAGGCAATGACTGTAAAAATTTGATTCCTGTAGCTCTCATTGAGACTTCTGCTGCTGCCAACAGGTAGTTTGGTCCACTCTTCGTTTCTAATTATTAGTGGGTCATATTGATGTTTTTTGATGGTATTGATGAGAAAACTTGAAGGAGTGGGATGGCAAATTTTTCTCTAACAAACTATTTTTTTTTTTACAGTGTATGTGTTTTTTTTTTTTTTTTTTAAATCATTCCAAAGTCAAGTGTTAAAAGTGAGCAAAAGCTTTTAAACAATATTGAGATGTTCTGAGAATGTTCTGAGAATTTTCTTTAAAATTTTCCTAAGACTTTTTCCTTAGAATTTTCATTTGAAATTCTATCCATCTACTGTATGACCAGTTTTTTTGAACTCTTCTTCAGAATACTTAAAACGTTTGCTCTTAGCCATGCTTGGGTGCTTTTACTTTTTGTTTTGGGTCATTATCCTGTTGGAAGACCCATAACCTGCAACAGAAACAGAGCTTTATAACATTGGGCAGTACATTTTTTGGTATTTTTGAGATATTATTGTGCCTTGCACAGATTCAATGTGTCTCTGACAGACACAGTGAAGCAGTCTCAAAACATAACAAGCCTGGTCCATGTTTGACATGTAGGTATGGTGTTAATTTCTTTGAACGCTTCTTTTTTTTTCATTTGTGAATATAGAGCCGATGTGTCTTTCGAAAAGCTATCCAAAGCACATTCTACCAGAAGCATTGTGGCTTGTCAACATGCATTTCAACAAATTCTAGTCCAGAGACTTCTTAAGGCCCCTTTCACATGGGCACCATCAGTTTAGCCACGTTTAAAACGTATCAGTTCTTATCCGTTGCTTAATCCGTCTTCATCTGTCTTCTGTTCCGTTAATCTCCATTTTCATCTGTCTTCTGTTCCATTAATATCCATTTACATCTATTTTTTCATCCCTTTTTGTATCCGTTTTTATCCGTTTACAGCAGTTTCTGTGTCTTTAAGGAAATTACCCAGAAAGCATTGGTCCTCCAATCCTACATTGCCATGCGTGAACAATTTGCAGACTACTTTCTATCTCCATCAGGAGAAGTTCCATGGCAGTACCAATATATATATATATATATATATATATATATATATATAATATATATTTATATTTTTTTTTTTTTCCTGACAGGCTTCATGGCAGCATACGTGTGGGTTAGCCCCGCCTCCATAACTACCCAATAGGACCCCTCTCCCATAAATCTTTGCTCCTGGCTGCTATCCGTTTTCCTTTTTTGTCCTCCTCCGTAGGACCTGGTGGTTCTCCTACCTGAAGATACCTTCACAACGATCGATCGGCCGATTGTCAAGTTTGATCCTCTGATAGGCCCTGTCTGTTAAGCATGGGTATGGAGTGTATGGCAGAGTAGCGCTGAAGACGTGGATCTGGTGTCTATATGTGCGCTAGACATGTGCAATTCGTTTCGTTTTTCATTTTTTTTTTTTTTTTTTCGTTCGTTCGTTTTCGTACGAATGAACGAATCGTTCGAATCGAACAAATCCGATTAACGAATTGTTCAAATCGAACGAATCCGAAAAACAACGAAAATCCGAAAAAACTAATTAGAAACAACAAATGTATGAATGAAGAAAATCCGAAAAACGAAAATAGGAACAACAAAAATGAACGAATACATTCGTACATTCGTAACTTTTTTTTTGTTGAATTGGTAATTTTCCGTGTCCCTTACAATGGTGCTGCTTAACGTGCTTCGAATAGATTGAACGAAAAAATTCGTACATTCGTAACTTTTTTTTTTTCGATTGGTAACTTTTTTTTTCGATTCGTAACTTTTTTTTTTTTTTAATTGGTAATTTTCCGTGTCCCTTACAATGGTGCTGCTTAACGTGCTTCGAATAGATTGAACGAAAAAATTCGTACATTCATAACTTTTTTTTTAGATTCGTAACTTTTTTTTTTTCGATTCGTAACTTTTTTTTGTCGATTCGTAAATTATTAAAAATGTAATAATAGCATACACATTACATAAAATTATGAATTATGCTCCGATTACGAATGTTACGAATGTACGAATAACTACGAATGCGTCCAAATTTCGAAAAAACGAATCAACGAATAATAACTCTTACGAATGTACGAATCGTTGCGAATACGAACACCGACGACTTACGAATGTACGAATCGTTACGAATACGAACACCGACGACTTACGAATGTACGAATCATTACGAATCAACGGAAACGAAAAAAACTAAAATAAACAATTTTTTTTCGGAAACGAAAATAAACAAATTTTTTTGTTGTGCACATGTCTAATGTGCGCCCGGCTTATTGCCTACTGCGGTGAGGTGACCATTATCTGCCAGGATGACCCGTGGTGTGTATGGGACAAGATTCGGCCAGATGATCGTTGGTGGAGTGGTGAGATGTATCATTATTAATGGCAGCAGTGTATATGTTTACCTGATTTCTTGTTGTGTCCTCCAGCTGATGCGGTGCATGGCGCAGACGCTTCTGCGTTCCAGCAGCCTTTCTCCCCTGTTTCCGGGTCTGGCGCAGCGTTCTGCGCATGCGCGGACCCGATTCAAAGCGAGGCTTGGTTCTCGCACATGCGCGTGAGCACCCGGCGTCTGACGTCGCCGATGACGTCACGGGCGCCAAATTTAAAAGACATAGAGCGCTGTCAGAGACCCGGGAATGATTGCAGAGGAGACAGCGACTTCCCGGGGCTATTTTCTGACGGATCTAAGGTAGGATCATTGGCTTTCCTTTATGTACATGCCTGGTGGATGTTTTTACAGTAGCTGATGGGGGTTTATTTGTTTTTAAAGTCAGTGTATTTAGCAATGGATGCCTCACTGCCCCCTAGTGGCCAGCCCGCTTGTAGCAGGTATGTGCATAGCTTGGTTGCTGTGTATTTTGGAGAAAATTTTTAGCACTAGATTTCAGCTGGTCCTTTACCTTTCCCTTCTTTTCTCTTGTATATATTTTTTCTCTATAGCTCTTCTAGACCTGATCCGCAGCGTAGTTCGCATAGCCATAGTGGATCATCAAAATCACACCACCAAAAGTCATCCTCAAAATCTAGTCATCATAGATCTTCTAGATCTGAACAGCGCAGTAGAGATCACTCTTGCCCCCATCTTCTCACTCTAGTAAGAGGCCAGAAAAGTCATGCTGGGGTTGTAGGATGCCTGTTTCAACAGACAAGTCGCTCTGCGATCATTGCTTTACTAAAGCCGCAGATGAGAGAGATGGTGCAGACCAACGTTTGGAATCAATGGTGAGAAGAGTAGTAAAGGAGTCCTTGCAGCAAAGGGAAGTTTAACAAACTTCTAAGTCCCCATCAGACCCATTATGCCCCCTAGGGGGGGAAGGGCTATTGCAAGAGGCATGGGAATCTTCTTAACCAAGTTGCCACTCTGCTCCTGTATCAGATAGCGATTCGGAACTGGAGGATCCAGGTTTGGGATTTGATTATGCACTAGTGCCTGCATTAGTCAAGGCGGTGAGAGAAGCTCTGAAGTGGGAAGATCCTGTTACTTCTCCCCCCAAGCAGAGAAAGTTTTTTAAACAGCTCAACAAGGAGCGACAATATTTTCCTGAGTGGAGCAAGATGGACAGGAAAAGTTCCATGCAGTCAAAAGTGTTTAAACTGTATCCCTTTAAAGAGGACGATGTAAAACATCTTGAATCAGCTCCTTTGGTGGACACAGCGCTTATGCGTTTAGTAAAGTATGTGACTCTTCCTTTAGAGGACACAGTATCTTTTAAAGATCCATTGGAAAGGAGAACTGATTCGGATCTGAAGAGGATTTATCTTACCTCTGGAATGGCATGCAAACCAATACTGGCATTAGCAGCAGTTTCAAAGGCTATTGAATCCTGGGCCGATAATATTGAGGAGTTCTTAAGAGGAATCTCTATGGAAACGGCTAAAGATTCTCCTATTCAAGAGGTTAGAATGGCTTCCGCCTTTCTGGGGGAGGCATCTATTGATGTCACCCGCCTGCTGTCCCGGGCTATGTTAGCGGCAGTTTCGGCCCACCGTGCGTTATGGCTCCGTCCATGGTTGGCGGATCCAGAGTCAAAGCAGGCCTGGTGCCGTATCCCCTTTGAAGGGGCATCCTTATTTGGTAATAAGTTGGATAGCGCCATATCCCGGGCCACAGGTGGGAAATCTGTTTTCCTCCCGCAAGACAGACGCCTTCAAAACCAAAAGCGCTCATTTCCAAGAAGGCAGAATTCTGATCACGCTAGGGATGCGTGCAGCTACAAACCCGGCCGGGAGTTCTCTAGATCATGGAGGTCCAGGCAGTCTTCCTTTAAAAAGACCTCAAAAGGTGGTTCTTCTGGCAACCAGGATTCCACGAAGTCCTTTTGAAATTGGGCCCGCTCAAACATGTCAGGTGGGGGCTCGCCTTCTCCACTTCAGACATTTTTGGGTGGCCTCAATTCGGGATTATTGGACCGTCAAGACTGTGTCTTCCGGTCACAAGTGGGTCTTCATCAACACCCCAAGATTAAGGTTTGTTCCCACAATCCTTCAAAGCTCAGAGGAGAAAAGACAGGTCCTGTTGACCTACGTGAGTTGTTTACTGGAGCAAGGCGCAGCTGTACCCGTTCCAGAAGACGAACGTGGCAAAGGCATGTATTCTCCTTTGTTTATGGTACAGAAAAAAACGGCACATGGAAGCCTGTGATAGACCTGACCCATCTCAATTCCTTCATTCGCAAGGAAAAATTCAAAATGGAGTCCCTGCTTACCATTCAGCAGTCAGTGCATCTGGGAGATTGGTTGATATCGATCGATTTAAAGGATGCATACTTCCACGTGCCAGTGGCAAAGGACTTTCATCAGTTCCTCCGCTTTGCAGTAGGCGATCAACACCTACAGTTTACCTGTCTCCCTTTCGGGTAAACAACTTCTCCTCGGGTCTTCTCCAAAGTTCTTCTAGCAGTGGTAGCTCTTCTCCGAGTCAAGGGTGTTCGATTCCACCACTATCTGGACAACTTGCTCCTGCTGTCCCAGAACAGAGATCAGATCTTGGAACACAAGAATTTAGTCATCTCCACCCTGTAGGATGTTGAATGGCTCCTGAATCTAGAGAAGAGCCATCTGGATCCAACACAATCCCTTGTGTTTCTAGGGGCTCAGTTCAATACAATAGAAGGTACTATCTCCCTTCCATAAGAAAAGATCGGAGTGATCAGGGACAGGATTCACGCAGCCCTTGTGTCTTCTTTCGGCTCTTCAATGCCTGAGAGTAATTGGCACGATGACAGCCACCATTCCTATGGTGAAGTGGGCCCAATGGCACACTCGTCCCTTCCAGAAGGGATTTCTACAGCAGTGGGATTCTTCCAGCCAGACCCAGCGCATACTCCTCACTCCAGCTATGAGGGCATCTCTCCTCTGGTGGCTTCAAGGGAAGAATCTGCGCAATCACCATTCCATCATTCCTATTTCTTGGGTTGCGGTGACATCAGACGCCAGCAACCAAGGATGGGGCGCTCATTGCCTTTCAGATGTGGCTCAGGGCAGGTGGACATTTCCGTCCCAAAGAGTTGTTTCCAACATACTGGAGTTAAGAGCAGCCTTTCAGGCGCACCTTTCATTTCGCCATCTAGTAGAGAAGTCATCTGTAATGCTAAGGTTGGACAACACAACCGCAGTGGCTTATATACAGAAGCAAGGGGGAACTCGCAGCTGGTCCCTATTACAGGAAGTAGAGCCAATAATGACCTGGGCTCAGAAGAATGTGGCCAACATTTCTGCAGTATACATTCCAGGGATCCAGAATGTGCAAGCGGATTTTCTATCACGGGTCAAGATGGACAACAACGAGTGGTCCCTCCACAGAGATGTATTCGACTGGCTTCTGACTCTGGGAGTGTCTCCAGAGGTCGATCTGTTCGCTTCGCTGTGCAATCACAAGATGCCCAAATATTACTCGAGGTTCAGGGACCCTCAGGCATACAGGACAGATGCTCTCACGGATTGTTGGAAGTTCCAGAGAGCCTACACCTTCCCTCCAGTTCCTGTGATTCTGCAGTTTCTTCGGAGGCTCAGAGCAGAGAAGGCGGAGATCATTGCGGTGATTCCATTCTGGACCAACAGGCCTTGGTTCCCTCTGTTGCTGCTCCTCAGCTACCAAGATCCAGTTCCCCTGCCTCTCAGGCCGGATCTACTATCACAAGGCACGATGTTACACCTGTGCCTGTCCTGTCTACACCTCAGGGTGTGGTTCTTGAGAGGGGAAGGCTAGAAGCTCTGGGGTGTCCGGAAGAAGCGATTCCAACCCTTCTTAGTGCTAGACGGAAGAGTACGAACAGAGTGTACGAACGCATATGGTCCAGATTTACTGTCCACATGGCTTCCAGATCAAATTCTTGCAATTCTCCAGCAGTCCAAGATATTTTGAGTTTTTTCCAATCAGGGCTTGATCTATCTTTGGCAGTCAGATCATTAAGAGTGCAAGTCTCAGCCATCTAGGCCTTCACGGGAGTTTTATGGGCAAATCATGCTCTAGTACGGCAATTCTTCAAGGGAGCTATCAGGCTTAGGCCTCAAAGAAGACCTAGGTTCCCCAAATGGGACCTTCCTTTAGTATTGGACTTTCTTTCTAATCTTGGAAAAGATCCTGAGCAACCTTTGTCTTTAAGAGACCTCACTCTCAAGACCACTTTCCTGGTGGCTATTACCTCAGCCAAAAGAGTGTCAGAAATTAGGAGTTTAGGTTCAGAGGAACCCTTCCTGACCTTCTTTCCGGACAGAGCAGTATTAATCCCTATGTTAGGGTCAAACCCTAAAGTTACGTCAATATTTCATGAAAATCAAGAAATCGTTCTACCCACGTTTAACAACAACAGACGACCAAGAGATTCATCCGTTGGATGTAAGTCACACATTGAAACAATATCTGGATGCCACGGCTTCTTTCAGACGTACAGAATTTCTGTTTGTGCTTCTCCACGGCAAAAACAAGGGGATGCGAGCTTCAATTAGATCATTCTCATCTTGGATCATTCATACCATCCAAAGGGCATACAAAGCAAAGGGCCTGGCTCCTCCTGAGGCAGTGATGGCTCATTCAACCCGAAGTATTTCGACTTCATGGGCAGCATCTCGACATGTCACACCAGAGATCATTTGTAGAGCGGCTTCTTGGTCTTCAATCAATCATTTTGTTTCACATTATTGTGTTGAACCAGCTGCTCTGTCCTCTATTAAAGTGTAAGTAAAGTAAAAAAAAAAACTTTTACCTACAGGTAAGCCTATAATAAGGCTTACCTGTAGGTAAAAAAAATATCTCCTAAACCTGTACGGTTTAGGAGATATTCCCCGTGCAATGCGCCGCTGACTGCAGCGGTGCATGCACACACGGGATTCTCGGCTGAAGGGCCGGCAGAATCCGAACCCTGCCGGGAAGAAGTCCCCCGTGCGCATGCGCGGGAGTGACGACATCGCGGCTCCAGCCACTCACAGCGCTGGAGTCGCGATACCCGGAAGACACACCGAGGCAACATGTCAGTGACCTCGGCATGGACCAGGTAAGTTACCGACGCTTCGTTCTAAGGTAAGTATTTCATAATGAGCTAGTATGCGGTGCATACTAGCTCATTATGCCTTTTCCTTTACAGGTGTTAAAAAAAAAAAAAGTTCAGCGGCTTTACTACCGCTTTAATTTTGGTTTACAAGTATTGTCGGCTGACAATGTTAAATAAATTTTGTTTTTCTTTGCTCAACATTTTGCCCACCCGGGTGTGTTTAGCGAGTTATTTCTCAAACGTATTCTGCCATGGAGCCTGTCAGGAAAATGGAAAATTTATATCAAATACTTACCATAATTTTTCTTTCTGATAGGCTCCATGGCAGCAGGAGTTCCCTCCCAAATGTCTGGAGTAGGCTAGTTACTGAACACGGATAGCAGCCGGGAGCAAAGATTTATGGGAGAGGGGTCCTATTGGGTAGTTATGGAGGCGGGGCTAACCCACACGTATGCTGCCATGGAGCCTATCAGGAAAGGAAAATTATTTATTTGATATAAGTATTTGATATAAATTTTCCATTATATATAAATAATGCAGTGCAAATTTAAATTTATTAATTCATTAATTTGGTTATTTTTTTGTGTATTGATAGCATAAAAAGACACAAAAGCATGTTCAAAACAGTTTTAGTTTTATTATTCTGCATAACCCTTTTAAAATAACGTTTTTTTCACTTTGTTTTTTTATTTGTCAAAGTATGAACTTTGAATTATTTCTTCAAAATGGATCTTAACTGATCGGACGTTGATGGACATTGTCAGTTAATATGACGGATCTGGACGTAGCGTTGTGTGTTAAAAAAAACGGATAAAAACGGAAGCGGAGGTTAACGGATGGTAAGGGATGGTCATCCGTTTGCCCATAGGAATGCATTCCGTCCGTTGACGGATGGAAGAAAAATGGATAGACGGTCCGTCCGTGTGAAAGGGGCCTAACTCAAAAAGCGATAGATGGTGTGATCAGACACTGATGTACCTTGACCTTCAAGTTCAGCTTCTATCTCTTCGGAAGTTCCATAGCACTTTGTCTGCTAGTCACATTATCCTTCTTTCAATCTGGGGTTTACTTTCCTCCTGTGGCCATGTCCAAGGAGGTTGGCTATACTCCCATGGACCTTAAACTTCCTAATAATATTATACAGCTGTAGTCACAGGAACATCAAGTTGCTTGGAGATGGTCTTAAATGGTCTTGCCTTTACCTTTGTCATGCCAATCTATATAAATATACAGTATATATCTATGTATATATGTGTATATATATATATATATATATATATATATATATATATATATATATATATATATATATATATATATATTATTATTTTGTTCTTCATAGGACATCTCTCTCTTTTGCTTTCTCTGGTCCATGGTCAGTGTTGGTGCACACAATGATATCAAACAGCGGAGTAATTTTCTTTTTCTTCATTTAATTAGACTGACTGATTATAAGATTGAAGACATTGTTGAATAAGCAATCATTTATCTCTTTCCATACTTTCTTTGATTTTGATTTACTCTGTGGCATACCTAAGGCATGCAGGTACTGTATATATGAGACAATTGCTTTTAATTTCAGAACTTTTTTTTTGTTTAGGTGGCTTTTGTAAGGGTTTTTGTACGCCCATGAAGTCACAGCGGGGCTCCCTCATCCTCCTTCCTCCTCCCCCTGTCTCCGGACCAGTAGAAGAGAGAAGCGGAGCCTCGCGCATGCGCAATAGGGTTCCCGGCGTGAAGCCGTAAGGCTACACTGCCGGGTTCCCTTACCTGCAATGGAAACATCATCTGCGGTGCTGACATTGCTGGACTCCAGGACAGGTAAATGCCCTATTATTAAAAGCCAGAAGCTGCAGTATGTGTATCTGCTGGCTTTTAATTATTTTTATTTGGGCGGACCTCCGCTTTAATTTACAAAGCTAACACACTAGGCTAAAGATCCCTATTTAAAAAAAAAGTTATTTTCAGTGGAGTCCAGTGAGATTTGAAAATTGCAGTCAATGGCTAAAACAAAGAACCTTATCCTTTTGTGAAAGCTTAGTGATTTTGGGTTTGTGTATATTATATTGTACATTCACATCAGTCCCTGCCCTCAAGGAGATGTCAATCTAAGGCCCCCAACCCACATTCGTACATACACATACAAGGGCCAATTTAGACAAGAGCAAATTAACCCAGTGTTTCTCAAGTCCAGTCTTCAAGGCGCTCCAACAGGTCATGTTTTCAGGATTTGATCAGTTTCACTGCCTTAGTAATTACACCAGCTGTTTCATCAGGAAATCCTGAAAACATGACCTGTTGGGCCACCTTGAGGACTGGAGTTGATAAACCCTGAATTAACCTATCAACATGTCTTTAGAGTGTGGTAGAGAAAGACAAAACTTTGAGTTTATTTAATGCTTGTACTTAGCTGCATGGGCTACTATGCTGGTATTTGTGACAAAGTCATCACTCTCCATCAACCATATTCCCCAATATTTACATCTACATCATGGAAGACCTATTGTAGCAATATTTGACTCTGTAATGGCTGCATTTGACAGACTTGGAAATCCTAGGATATCCGGCTCCTGGATCTCCAAGATACTGTATACACACAGAAGCATGGCCCTAGCATGTGCATGCGCTTAATTACGCCCATGTGAACAAGACGTTAGTTGCAGTACTTTGTATTTGAAGTGTAGTATGTTGTAGGTGCAGAGTGCATTTTAGTTGTAGTACATTGTTGGTGCGGTGTGCATTTTAGGTGCAGTATGTTGTAGGTGTCGTGTGCATTTTAGGTGCAGTATGTTGTAGGTGTGGTGTGCATTTTAGGTGCAGTATGTTGTAGGTGTTGTGTGCATTTTAGGTGCAGTACATTGTAGTTCAGTTCACTGCAGAATGTTATGGGTGTGGTTTTAGTTGCAGTATTTGTAGGAGTTGTGTGGTTTTAGTTGCAGTATATTGTGGGTGTGGTGTGCTTTTAGTTGCAGTATGGTGTGTTGTGTGTTTTAGGTGCAGTAGAATTTAGGTGTGGAGTGCATTTAGGTGCAGTATTTGTAGGTGTGTTGTGGTTTTAGTTGAAATATGTTGTAGGCAGTGTTGGTCATCTTACTTTAAAAAAGTAATTAGTTAAGTTACAAATTACTTCTCCCAAAAAGTAAGTGTGTTAGTAACTCAGTTACTACATTGGAAAAGTAATTAGTTACTCAGCAAAGTAACTGACTTTTTTTTAAAATATTCTATAGTGTAACTAAGGGGCGGGTCTAGTATTACTGTAACCAAGGGGCGCATTTATTATTATTGTTATATATCGTGTAACCAAGGGGCTTCTCTATTATTACTCTAACCAAGGGGCAGATCTGTTATAGCGTGTAAGCAAGGGGCGGGTCTATTATTATTATATCGTGTAAGGAGCGGATGGCTACAGAAGAGGGCGAATGTTAAATTAATGGGCAGAGCTCGATACATAACAATAATAATAAATGCGCCCCTTGGTTACAGTAATACTAGACCCGCCCCTTACTTACACGATAGCCGCCCCTTGCAGAGTAGCACGAGCATCGGGAGCGTGCGGCAGCGCCTCGTACAATTACATGCCTGCGCGGTGTAGAGTTCACTCAGAGCTGTTTTCGGAAGCTCCGTAGTCCTTCATACTGCGCAAGCCCTGCGCCTGCGCAGTACAGGGGGGACTTTTTCGGCGGGGGGACTTTTTCGGCAGGACACCGGAATTACACTACTGCCATCTAGTGGCGGTAGATGTAATTGGTGGTAACTAAGCCAAAGTAATGGGAACTGAGTTATCATGAGGGGAAAAGTAATCAGTTAGATTACTAGTTACCCTCTAAAGTAACTGCGTCAGGTAACTCAGTTTATTTTAACTCAGTTACTTACATCACTGGTTGTAGGTGTGGAGTGGTTTTATTTTCAGTATTTGTAGGCGTGTGTTTTATGTGCAGTACATTGTAGGTGTGGTGTGGTTTTAGTTGCAGTATTTTGTAGGTGTGGTATGTGTTTTAGGTGCAGTGCGTAGTAGGTGTGGAGTGCATTTTTTTGCAGTATGTTGTAAGTGTGGTTTTATTTGCAGTATTTGCAGATGTGTGTTTTAAGTTCAGTACAGTGTAGGTGTGGTGTGGTTTTAGTTGCAGTATTTGTAGGCATGTGTTTACGGTGCAGTATATTGTAAGTGTGGTGTGGTGGGCTGTTGTTTTAGTGGCAGTATTTGTTAGCGTGTGTTTAAGGTGCAGTATATTGTAGGTGTGGTGGGCTGTGGTTTTAGTTGCAGTATGTTGTAGGTGTAGCATGGTTTTAGTTGCAGTATGTTGTAGGTGTAGCATGGTTTTAGCTGCAGTATTTGTAGGCGTGTTTCAGGTGCAGTACATTGTAGGTGTGGAGTGCATTTTGTTGCAGTATGTTGTAGGTGTAGCATGGTTTTAGCTGCAGTATTTGTAGGCGTGTTTCAGGTGGAGTGCCTTTTGTTGCAGTATGTTGTAGGTGTGGTACGTGTTTTAGGTGCAGTACGTAGTAGGTGTGGAGTGCATTTTGTTGCCACCTACTCCATGTAGGTGCAGTTCATTGTAGGTGTGGTTTGTGTTCTAGATCTAGAATGTTGTAGTTGTAGTATGGGTTTTAGGTGCAGTACACTATACGTGTGGTGTGTGTTTTTTAGGGGCAGCACATTGCAGGGGTGGTGTGTATTTTAGGTTCACTATGTTTTAGGTGTGATGTTCATTTTTGGTGCATTTTTAAATCCTGCCAATCATCCTTATGGAACACGCACTTTGCTTTAAAGTGCAGCAAGCTGGACAGGTGTGAATTAACTATAATTCTATTTTCACTGGGGCTATACAGGGGTTTAAAACAACAAAATGTTTGCACATGTACTCAAACACATCATAAAATTAGACAGACACCTACACACACACATAAATAAATATTAATATATTTTAATCAGCAGAATACAGATGAAGGGTACTTACACATATGGTGCCAATGTATAATCATTCATTTTCTACATTTAAAACAAAAAGCCTGTAAGTGCCATATAAAGTTGAATGCATTATTCTTGGCAATTATTTGAGATGAACTTGCGCTCGCTGTACCAGAAGATGACCCCCAAGCGGCAGCCCTGAGTCATACGAGGTCACACAACCCAAATACCCCAAACCATCCAACCTCAACAAAATATTTCTACGGGTCCCCCACCTAGACCCCTTTCGTTAGGACCCACCTTTTCCAACCCTGCTCTGTCCCACTAAAACCGATGTGTCACCCTAGTCGTTGCCTTGACAGTGATGGGGTATAACGAGGACATTGCATTCTGCACCTAGCAAATCAGGCTGAAACCTCGCCGTTCCTTCAGCGTTCTTAAAATAACGAGTAGTTGATGAGAACTTGAGCATAAGAAGAAAAAAAAAAATCAACCTCTCCAGCATTTTTTTTTTTTAGTGTATTGTAGGATTGTGCTTCACCCTCCCCTCCAACATTGCACCAGATCAGGGAGAGTGAGATTTGACAGGTCAGCATGGGGAGTGTGTGTGCACCTCTAGATGCAGCACTGGGCCACCACCAGCGCGCGCACACACACACACAACACACACACAACACACACAGAGCCTTGCAGCAGATTTGCATTAACATTTCTTCATCTCTTGGGACAAAGACACATGTAAGTGATATGTGAGAGGCCTCCCTGCCATTGGCCAGTCCCCTCCAAGTGGGGCATGTGCTATAGCTGCTGCCTGTACTCTCTAGTCTGCAGATCAGAGGCTGGGAGGAGGAGGAGGAGGAGGAGGAGGGGGAAGGGTAGAAAGCACAGAAGGAGGGAGGGAGAGGAGAGGAGAGACACACAGCCAGAGGAGGGAGTTCTGCCAGGGACAGAGGAGGAGCATTTTGACGTGAGCTCCAGGGCAAGGAGCTTGCAAGAGCTTTACTTCACGTCATATTGTTTCATGGCAAGTGCTGGGATCGCAGGCAAGCCTAGCAGCCAGTGGCTTTCTCCTGCTGTCTCCCCTCCTCCTCCATTGTAGAATGCACCGAGCCTGCAGACTGCCATAGGCACCAGAAATTGTGCAGACATATGGATCTGCTGCATGACTAGGGCACAGGAAAGGGGGCACCGTCCTGATGCTTTAGACCTCAGGTGACACTGCATGTGGTGAGTGCAACTTCTTTCCTTTTTATTGATACATTGGATCTTTTTATATTTCCCAACTCTCCTATCATCATGTCAAAGTTCCATCACTTCCAAGTGACAGCTCCGATCACCCCTCCTGCTGTCAGGAAGACTGTCAATTGTGTTTAGCAAACAATTTCTCTGTGTTTAGCAAATAGTTTACTGTATTGGATTGTGTTTACAAAACAAGCATATCGTCTAGTGTGGGTGATCTGTTACGATCTCTAGTAGTGTGGGTGATCTGTTACGATCTCTTGTAGTGTGGGTGATATTAGGATCTCTTGTAGTGTGGGTGATATTAGGATCTCTTGTAGTGTGGGTGATATTAGGATCTCTTGTAGTGTGGGTGATATTAGGATCTCTTGTAGTGTGGGTGATATTAGGATCTCTTGTAGTGTGGGTGATATTAGGATCTCTTGTAGTGTGGGTGATATTAGGATCTCTTGTAGTGTGGGTGATATTAGGATCTCTTGTAGTGTGGGTGATATTAGGATCTCTTGTAGTGTGGGTGATCTGTTACGATCTCTAGTAGTGTGGATGATCTGTTACGATCTCTAGTAGTGTGGGTGATCTGTTACGATCTCTTCTAGTGTGGGTGATATTAGGATCTCTTGTAGTGTGGGTGATATTAGGATCTCTTGTAGTGTGGGTGATATTAGGATCTCTTGTAGTGTGGGTGATCTGTTACGATCTCTAGTAGTGTGGATGATCTGTTACGATCTCTAGTAGTGTGGGTGATCTGTTACGATCTCTTCTAGTGTGGGTGATATTAGGATCTCTTGTAGTGTGGGTGATATTAGGATCTCTTGTAGTGTGGGTGATATTAGGATCTCTTGTAGTGTGGGTGATATTAGGATCTCTTGTAGTGTGGGTGATATTAGGATCTCTTGTAGTGTGGGTGATATTAGGATCTCTTGTAGTGTGGGTGATATTAGGATCTCTTGTAGTGTGGGTGATATTAGGATCTCTTGTAGTGTGGGTGATCTGTTAGGATCTCTTCTAGTGTGGGTGATCAACTAGAGTGCACTACTGTCACTGTTGGTGCTACATTCTTTTTTTGTTTTTTTTCATAGTAATGATCACAGGGTGCGTTACTGTCACTGTTGGTGCTACCTTTCTTCTTTTTTTTATTTTTATTTTTTTTAAAGATAGAGTACGCTACAGTCACTGTTGGTGCTACATTATTTTTTTATTTGTAGTAATGATCACAGAGTGCGTTACTGTCACTGTTGTTGCTACCTTTCTTTTTTTTTTTTTTTAAACATAGAGTACGCTACAGTCACTGTTGGTGCTACATTGTTTTTTCTTTTATCACATAGAGTGCACTACAGTCACTGTTGGTGCCACATTGCCACCTTCTTTTATTTTTATTATATAGGGTGTGCTACAGTCACTGTTGGTGCTACATTGCCACCTTCTTTTATTTTTATTATATAGGGTGTGCTACAGTCACTGTTGGTGCTACATTGCCACCTTCTTTTATTTATTTTTAACACATAGAGTGCACTACAGTCACTGTTGGTGCTACATTGCCACCTTCTTTTATTTTTAACACATAGAGTGCACTACAGTCACTGTTGGTGCTACATTGCCACCTTCTTTTATTTATTTTTAACACATAGAGTGCACTACAGTCACTGTTGGTGCTACATTGCTACCTTCTTTTATTTTTAACACATAGCGTGCACTACAGTCACTGTTGGTGCTACATTGCCACCTTCTTTTATTTTTAACACATAGAGTGCACTACAGTCACTGTTGGTGCTACATTGCCACCTTCTTTTATTTTTAACACATAGCGTGCACTACAGTCACTGTTGGTGCTACATTGCTACCTTCTTTTCCTTTTAACACATAGAGTGCGCTACAGTCACTGTTGGTGCTACATTGCTACCTTCTTTTCCTTTTAACACATAGAGTGCACTACAGTCACTGTTGGTGCTACATTGCTACCTTCTTTTATTTTTATCACATAGAGTGCACTACAGTCACTGTTGGTGCTACATTGCTACCTTCTTTTATTTTTAACACATAGAGTGCACTACAGTCACTGTTTGTGCTACATTGCCACCTTCTTTTCTTTTTAACACATAGAGTGCACTACAGTCACTGTTGGTGCTACTTTGCTACCTTCTTTTCTTTTTAACATATAGAGTACACTACAGTCACTGTTGTTGCTACATTGTTTTGTTTTTAAGCCATAGAGTTCACTACAGTCACTGTTGGTGTTACACTTTTTCTTTGCTTGACAGACAGGAAGATGTCATATGACACAACTTATGTTGTTTAGGTCAGGTTGATGCCCCCCCCCCCCCCCCCCCTACTTGCCCTGTGCTGTCCCATGTTACTTTCAGCACTTCTCCTGGACTTTGAAGACCCTGGCCGGTTGTAGTTGATAGGATCCAGCTACTGTTTGCTGTAGTAACAGGAATGCTGTGTTACCACTGGGGAAACTTACTTTCAGTTTGGGACTTGGACATTTAAAACAGAAAAAAAAAAAAAAACTTGCTTTGTTGATGGGTGTTTGGGAGAGTTCAGAGAGGGACAGATGGGGCCACTTTTGTTCCTGTGCTGGGAGGTGGAGGGGGTGGGGGGGACGGGGGGTGTCATTTGGCCTTTCAATGTGTTCAAGTCATTCTGACAGTTAATGCAGCCTTTTTTTATTTTTTATGTTGAGATCCTACTTTACAGCTAGGCAGGATCACAAGGGTTAATATCACTTTAACCATCCACTTTCGCAGGCTGATGCAGGATTATATATATTGTATATATTATTTATATATATATATTTTTTTTTTTATAATTGAATTTTTATTTTTTAGTATTTTCTTTTCCTTTTTTTTTTTTTTCTCTTTGCTATCAGATGAGGAAATGCCCCTTTGCAAGGTTTGTAAATACCAGTAAAAGTCTGTCTCCTGCAGCGATTGTGTTTCTGGTTTGGCGTTGGAAGGCTGTGGCGGACGAGCCCCGGGTATCTGCAGCTGCAGACAGATGGCCAGCAATCCACAATGTGTTCCTGGACCTTTGTCTCCAGTAAAGATTCTCTAGACAATTGCAAGCGGCAAGGCTTCCACGGCACGGCTCAGCTGTGCTGCCTGCTCCTTTTTACCCTCTTGTCTTCCCAAATTCTTTCATGTAGTCACTGTAGGTCCATATTGGTGTGGTTTTTATTTATTTTTTTCCTCCTTTATTTTTTTTTTTCCTCTTTTTATTTTCAGGCTGCCCAACACCCCTGTGGCTGCCTGTAAGAGGACAGGGACAGGTGGGAATTTTTGAATTGACAGCTTCGCTCTTTGCTTTTTTTTTTTTTTTTCTCAGGCTTGTTCCATTTAATCACAGCTTTTCATAATAATGAAATAACATTTGTGGCCATATATATTTGTATTTACTTCACTCAGCGTTTTTACAGGGAAAAATTTGATGTTTTTTTCCCAACTCAGAGCAAAAGTTTGTCGGCGCATTGCTCCGCTACAGTGCTATGAAGGTTTACTAAAAGTTGTTCACAATGCAAGAGAATTTTCCCTTAGATTTGTGAATGTGGTGAAAATTCACTTAGTAAAGATATACCCAATTGGATTTAAAGAAGATGGGAAATAAAAAAAAAAACAGCATTTTTGCTTGCACATGATTGGATGATGAAAGTCAGCACAGCTTCCCAATATTTACTAAACTAATAGAAAATGCCTTTGCAAAGTGCGATTTTTTTTTTTTTTTTTTTTTTTTTT
Organism: Lithobates sylvaticus; assembly: GCA_028564925.1. NCBI lineage: Eukaryota > Metazoa > Chordata > Amphibia > Anura > Ranidae > Lithobates > Lithobates sylvaticus. The sequence goes on from CM053028.1 coordinate 92,995,562, forward strand.
TCTTTGCAAAGTGAACAGCCTATTTGCCTTTAATAAACATTTGCTCACTAAACATTTTTTTGATCTCTTTAAGGCCTGATTCACACCTATGCATTTTTAGTGCTTTTTGCATTTTGCAGATTTGCACTGCAGAATGTGATCCATAGGAAACCATGTTAAATAGACTGGAGTGCAAATCTGCAAAATGCAAAAAGCACAAAAAATGCATAGGTGTGAATCAGGCCTTAGGCCTGACACTTGACCTTTGAGGCTGGATTCGCATCTATGCAGTTTTAGTGCTTTTTGCATTTTGCAGATTTGCACTACAGTCCATTTAACATGGTTTCCTATGGAACACATTTTGTAGTGCAAATCTGCAAAATGCAAAAAGCACTAAAACTGCATAGATGCGAATCCAGCCTAAGGCATGCACTTTGCCGCACAAACACTTGACTATGTTTGTGCGGCAAAGTGCATGCATATACTGCAGGAAAAGTGTGATTCGCATGCAAAGTCTGTTTAAGGCCTGATTCACACCTATGCAGGTTGCAGTTTGCATATTCCAGGTGCATTTTGCGTTTTTCAATACATGTTTTTGATCCATTGAAGTCTATGAATACGCAGACAAAAGTCCCTGGCTCTTTCCATAAAATGCACAGATGTGAACTACATCCATAGGAAACCATGTTAAATGGACTATAGTGTATTTCTTCAAAAAAGGAAAATGCACAAAAAAAATGCATAGGTGTGAACCGGGCCTAAGGCCTGATTCACACCTATGCATTTTTTGTGCTTTTTGCATTTTGCAGATTTGCACTACAGAACGTGTTCCATAGGAAACCATGTTAAATGGACTGTAGTGCAAATATGCAAAATGCAAAAAGCACTAAAAATCATAGGTGTAAATCCAGCCTAAAGGAGAGTTTTTTTAGGTATTTAAAGGAGAGCTTGTTCATATTGATGCGCTGCAGTGCAGTGTGTTTGGAAAAATTCCCGCATGTCACTTTTTTTTGTCATGCAGTAACGGGCATTAAACCGGCCCATCAAAAAATGTGCACAAAAACCCCACAGGAATCACAATTTTTGACACCTTTTAGTTGCAACTGTAAATTTCCAGTCTTGCATAATGTATGAGGAAACATTTACATTATTACACACAGCAATGCAGATTAACACGCATGTGAACATACATGCAGTAGCACATACTACAAGTGTGTGTTACTGCATGCATGCAGCCATGGGTGGGCAAGTACCATCAATTTCAACATGTAAAAAAAATTTGTCTTATTTATATTAGCATGCACAATTTTATTTATTTAAATGAGAAGCTACATCCACATATAGAATATTTTAAATGAAAATAAGTTTCATTTTGTATATATTTTCTCAGGTGGTGTTATTCAAAGAGTTACTCCACTCATAAGTGATGTTTCATTTATAGTTGGGTGTCAGAATCTGGCTTCCTATCTCTTGGATATTCCAACACCAAGCCCCCTTCCCAACATGGCTACAGGGTTTCTACTTACCTTGGAGTCTTAAGCCTTCTGTTACAACAGGAATATTTATATTCCTGTTGTTTTCTCTATTTAAACAAAGTAAAAGTTCAGCAGGAGGACTGGGACCCTCTTAAGCCCCATACACACGGTCGGATTTTCGCATGGATTCTGTCCGATCGGACAATGTTGTTGAAAAATCAGACCGTGTGTAGGCACCATCGGACAGTGTACGTCGTATTGTCCGACGGACAAAGTCCTATCTCCTGCTGGATAGATTTTCCGACAACACGGTCCGATCACACCAAATCCGATCGTGTGTATGGTAGTCCGACCGGACAAAGTGCTACGCATGCTCAGATCACATTACAAGACCAAAGCTATTGGCTACTAGCCTCTACGTAGTCCCGTTGTAGGCAACAAACGTCACCACGTTCAGAATGATCGGATTTTCCGACAACTTTGTCCGACCGTGTGTACGCAAAACCAACATCAGACAAAGTATGACGGACATGGTCTGACGGACCTGGTCCTCGGATAATCCGCGCGTGTGTATGGGGCTTTACTCTTGTAAGTGCTGCAATTGTAAGAGCTGGGATTTTTACGTTGGAGTCCCAGAGCCAGTAAGTCTATGTATGGTTTGTGCATTTGTGTATGTAAACATGTTAAAAATACAGTTTTCAGGTAAATATGTGATATCGCATATTTCATGTTTACAATTGCAACCAGCAGATGGCGCTCTCAGCTCCCTTTCAAAGTCTGCAGAGCTCAATAGCTAAAGCTCAAATGTATGCAGAGAACTAGGTGATTTGAGTACTGACTCATCCTGACTCGCTCCTGCTTTCTTTAAATAGCCTATGGTGATTCAGTTAGAGAATGACAGCATCAAAGCAAACAGCTTTGCTGTAGTTTCGTGTTAGAAAACACATAATTTGTTTGCACCACCAGTATCATGAATGCACGTGTCACGTTGGCTGCTGCCAGGCTGTGAACATTTAATTATTTACATGTTTTTAAAGTGTGTGTAAACCTTAACAATGAGCTTATCTTATTTACTTCCCTTTGGTCTGTTAAATCTAACATTGGAAGCATTTTGTTATAACTGTTTGATAAGTGCTAAAAAAAAAAAGAAAAAAACTTCTTTTTGTACCACCTTTTGCACTCAATAAAATAGTTTGTAAACAAAAAAAAAAGAAAAAAACCTGTTGATCTCGTCCGAAATTTAGAGCTGTCCTCTCCACACTTCCTGTGTTGTTATAAAGAGCCCTTCTAGTTCTTATCTTGGACTAAAGAACGATTAGCCTCTATGTGATTGAGATCTAAGAGTAGGAGTGGTTGAATAGTTTAGGAAAATACACTGAGCAGGGCTGACACCAGTCAGTCCACAAAAATCCCATACTGCTGCATCCTTTTGCAAGAATTAGGATTGTGATGTCAATGGCAGGAAGTGGGGGGGGGGGACCCAGGATTAAGGTGAGTATTTTTAATGCATTTTATTGCGTATTATTATTATTATATTATTATTATATTTTTTTTTTTTTTTTTTTTTTTTAAGTTCTGTAATGTGGTGTTTTGTCCACAGGGGGTAGGGGCAGTCACATATGTGGACTTTGCATTTTAACGCAAGGTACGTTTTAAAAGCAAAGTGAATTTATGGCAGATCAACAGGTATTTTACTCTACTTGCAGGATCTTTAAAGGATAAAACACTTTGATATGGGCATACATTGCAGAGTAATGCATATGTGTTTTTTTTTTTATTTTTTTTATTTTAGCTTGACATACGCTTTAAAGAGGTTGTAAAACTCACTGTGTAAGTTGTACCTATAGGTAAGCCTAGAATAAAGCTTACCTATAGGTACTGTAAATATCTCCTAAATGTGCGCAGTTTCTGAGATATTTACTGTATTCTGCGCCTTTGATGTCATCGGCGCATGCTCTCTTAAGGAAAGGCCATCTGTGCTGTTTCTTGAGGAGTGTGTGCCGTGACGTCACGCGGCTCTGGCCAGTCACAGAGCCGGAATCCGCGGCCCCTTAATGAAGACGGGCGAAGATGAAAGCCGCCTGCAGCAGGGACGACGCAGGCTTTGTTTGCAGGCAAGTGTCACATAATGTGCTAGTATGCTATGCATACTAGCACATTATGCCTTTACTTTGCAGGGAAGAAGAAAGAAAGAAAGAAAAACCCACCAGGGTTTACTTCCTCTTTAACAAGCTGTTCATCTCTAAAACAAGTCCCTACTGACCTATGTATTTGTAGGCACTGTGGAGCAATCAATCTTCAGAAACAAGGAAGTCATTCAATTTGGATCTCCCAGCAGCTCCTCCCCTGCCAGAACTCTTTTTCTGTGTTACTTTAGAGATTAAAAGGCTGGAAGACAGCTGAGTCACTGCTGGGAAGGCGAGCTGAACTGCATAGAAATTGACTTAAACAACTTTAATGCTTCTGGCATGAACATTGAGAGTTAATTGCTCCACAGTGCCTGCACATTCAGAGAGGTCAGTGTGGACTTGTTTTAGACCGGGTTCACACCAGTGCGAATTGGATTTGGGTTTCTCCGCATCCAAATCGCATGACATGGTATTGTGACCATCTCTCACTGTAGCCGGTTCACACATCTCTGTGGCGGCCACAGAGCGCATTGCACAGGGGTCCTGTGCGTCTTTGGCTCTGTTTCAGGTCCAAATTCAGGCAAAAATTCGGACCTGATTCGTCCCTGAAAAGGGAAGAACAGGGACAGAGACTCCTGTTGTGAGCCACACCTGTATTAGTTGTGAACCCAGCCTTAAAGCCCATTTACCATTTATTAAGAATATGTAAATATTTGAATGTTCATAGACTTTGAAAATAATTGAGCAGGCTAATACCCTGTACACACAACAAATGTTGGATGTGAGCTTGTTGGCGGAAAGTCCAATCGTGTTTATGCTCCATCCAACAAATGTTGCCTAGCAGGACAAAAGTCCACGCATGCTCGGAATCAAGTACGAGCCGGAGATATAACTAGCGTTCGTAATGGAGATATCACGTACAAAATTTGTGTGACCGTGTGTATGCAAGACAAGTTGGAACCAACATCCTTCGAACAAAAATCCACGATTTTGTTGTCGGAAAGTCCGATCGTGTGTAGGGGGCATTAGAGTTTTTTGAGTAGATAAGAACGGGGATCTTGTGACGTACATGTGGCAAAAAGAATAGAATTGGGTCAATAAAGGGTCAGTCCACCCGGTTCAGTTTTGGATGGCAGTATCCACTTAGGCCCCATTCACACTTGTAAACCCAAAAGAAGATTAACCAAATGTGTCAGAATCTGACAAGGGACCGCATTGCTGAAGTAGTGGTGAGTATAGCTCTGGTTAAAGACCCCATTCACACTTGTTAATGGGGCTGTTAGCAATTACATGTGGGGAACCAATCAGCACCACTGAAAGCAATGGGAGGCTAACATCTCCTGCAGCTAATTACAGTCGCTTGCATGTAATAATGACGCAATTACCTGCGAATGATCAGCCCTGGATGCAGACAGTCTGTATCCAGGGCTGATCATTCGCAGGTAATCGCAGCTTGAGCGATTGCATGTGAGCAGCTGCGATTAGCTGCAGGAGCTGTCAGCATCCCATTGCTTTCAAGCTAATCGTTGGGAATCCCTGCTTGGTCTCCCACATGTAAACGCTAATGGGCCGATTCACTAGCATGAGCTATACTCCACTTCAGCAAAGCAGTTCCTTGCTGGCCACTGACATGTTCAGCTGGTCTAATCTTGGGTTCTGATCTTTTGCCTTTTTGATTGGCCAGACCAGTACAACATCAGTACCGTGCATACATGGGGGTCCATTCATTTCCCCAGATGCCAATATTGTACACAGAGCTGTGCATACACAGCTCAGTGTACAGTACGAACAACAAGGTAAGAATACTTTCATGCATAAATAAATTCAGCCTGTTTGCAAATTTTAATTAAGCGACTAAAGTTCCACTTTAAACACAATGGGGGTTATTTACGAAAGGCAAATCCACTTTGCACTACAAGTGCAAAGTGCACTTGGAAGTGCAGTCGCTCTAAATCTAAGAGGTAGATCTGAAATTAGGGGAAGCTCTGCTGATTTTATTATCCAATCATGTGCAAGCTAAAATGCTGTTTTTAATTTTCCTTGCATGTCCCCCTCGGATCTACAGCAACTGCACTTCCAAGTGCACTTTGAACTTTGCACTTGTAGTTTGCACTTGTAGTGCAAAGTAGATTTGCCCTTAGTAAATAACCCCCAATGTCAGTCTTTACTAAATATTCTAAACTATTGTTTTCATCTCCTTTGGGGGAAAATGGCCTTCATATGTTTTGAAGTTTGTCCTTTTCATGCATTGTCATGCAGTCCATTTGTTTACCAGCCATATCGGCAAAATGTTGGCAAACTGGCAACCATAGCCATAAAACCAGCAGTCTTTACTGTGTGTTTGCATGTTTTATCTTTTTGTAACATTTAAGAAGACTGGCTTGCTGAACCTTGTTAGGAAGATTTTTCCATCATGCAAATGAATATTCAGCTATTCCATGTTTGTGTCCTGTGGAAAAAGTTGGACAGCACTTCAAAAACAGCTCCGTATAAAATGAAACATTTATATATTTTTTAATCACTTCACTGGAGAATGTGCAAAGTCAAAACTCTCACAAGCGATGCTTATATTATACATACTGGTGTAAAAAGACAATGCCTTGTACAACTCCAGCATCCATGGATCTTCTAATTATCCAAAGAATGGAGTATCTCCTTCACTATTGATCTGTAGTATAGTTCCACTTCTCTGTCACTGTACTATTGATATGCTATGTATATTTTATATGTATTATACGTATTGCAGAGTAGATGGAAGCATAAGCATTTTTAAAGTGGTTGTAAAGGCTTGTTTGCTTTCCTCTCCTCTTAGCCAATTAGGAGGGAGAATCTCGGATGGCTGAGACACTCGTGGACATTGCTTGATATGGAGGGACCTTAAGTAAGTATTAGGGGGGCTGAGGAGGGATGCTGCACACAGAAGGCTTTTTATCATAATGCATAGAATGCATTACGATAAGAAAAAACTTTACAACCCCTTTAAGTAGTCTTGAAAACCTAACCTGCAACAGTGTTTTAGGATCCATGCACACTGGGGCTTTTGTAAATAATTTTCTCCTGGCAGGAAAAAAGCTTGGACGTTTATTTATCTCATTGGCCAGAATATTCATTTATTCTTGAAATGAAAAACGCTCCTAGCACTTAGGCACGTTTAGATGCATTTACACAACTTTACACGGGTTTGGTATTATTTTTTGCCAAAATGCTCCTAACTTCAATGCACCAGTGATGGATTTTTTTGCCTCTAAACTCCTGTTAATGTCTATGTGTGCATGGACATGCAGCCTAACATAGAGATACGTTTAGCAACAGAGAAAAAAGTCAAACGTTTGTTAGGCTCCATGCACACTAGCTTAAAAAAAACGCTCCTAGTAGCAGCTTTTGAGCTTTTTTGTTCTGCTTCTAGAAGCAAACAGTGTTATCCTATGTGTCCATGCACACTTTTTTAGTCTAGAAGCGTTTTTGAAGTAAATAGTAAATGATAGTACACCGGCCCCAAGACACCTTGTATCTTGCATTGTTTCATTGGTTGCTGGCATTGTCACTAAAATAGCCATGCAGCTTTAGCTTTATGGATGTGCACTAAAAAATAGAGACAGGTATTACTTACCCATATAGTTTATTATTAAGTATAGGTGCAGAGCTTTGCACATTTTTTTACAGCACATTATAGCACATTTGTTGCATGCAAAAACACACATTTGCTGGCTGTGTTTGGGCGGGCCATTAACAATTAATAGTACTGCAAATGAGATGTGTTTTTTTTTGTTTTTTTTTTGCGCATTCCAGAAAAGCAAGCAGAAATGCATGTTTCTGTGCACATTCCCAGAATGCGCAGAAGTGAATGCAGTCTAAAGCGGAAGTCTAGAAGCGAGCCATCTCTTTCTAAGAATTAATGGCCTTATTTTTAGAGTTGGCCCAAAAGGATGTAAAAAAGACTGGTTGATCTATAAGAAGAATTGATCATTTGACACCAAAAAAGAGAAAGGCTCTGCAGGAATGAAAATCGGCCCCCGGAGTAGTAATTAAAACAAAAACAGAAGGGGCAATGTGGAGTTACTCTCTGCGAAAATTTACTTGTACAAATATAACTTTCATTAACAGTCCGGCTTACTTATGAGAAGGTGGGCCATAACTCTTTTCCAGGATTGGTACTTTGAATTTTAAATTGCAATCAACAAGAGAAACAGGCCTTAGCTATTATCTACTACTACTATCTACTATATTTGCGAGTGGATCAGTATAACTTTTTCACATACTATTCTTTACGAAAAGTCACAAGAATAGTACAAAGCTTCTGGGCAGTTGTGCAAGCAAATGAAACTTTTGGAAGGCTATGAAACAACTTCCTAATGAATTGATCCAGGATTTGAATAAGAATAAAAGATATAGCAAATTGATATATTTACATGGCTGTGAGAAAATGATACATTTGGACCTAAAGATCTCTATTGTTGGGGATAGATTGTGTACTGGAAACCATAGGAAGGAGACTGCGGCCAACATATTGTTACATTCCTAAAGCCACCATCCAAGGACTTCATTAAATGGGATTCCAACAGGGCAATTTTTGAGGATCCTTTGAAATGATTTCCTAAAAGGTGGATTTCAAAACTGAAATTGAGGCAGAACATATGTATCAGTGACTTAGAAAGAGGGCATAAACTTATTGATGCATCCGTAGGAGTTGAGTAAAGGCAAACAACTTGGAATGTATGAATCTTTTGGTTTCTGGAGAGACAGCCAGCAAGCAAACTGGTCCAGTGTATGTGATCACCCAATTTGGATTTCACTGACATAAGCTGTGTAAAAATAATGATAAAACACTGGCATGTATTGAAATTATACCCTAAGATACACAAATATTGTGTGCCTCATCCACAGCTGATTTCCAGGAGGGCAAAAAACTTGAGTGATCATCTAGTACAGGTCTCCAAATGTTGGTCAGTGGGCCAGGTGCGGCCCTTTGCTTACCTTTATTTAGCCCTGTTCTCTTCCACAGATATGGTACATTCTTCTTCTTACTGACACCAATGAAGAGACACCACTCCTTCTACTGGCACCAATGGCGGGGGCATTATTCCTTTCACTGACACCAGCAATGAAACAGTATTCCTTCCACTGACACCAACAATGGGACATAATTCCTCCCACTCATATAAACAATTGGACAATATTCTTCCCAATGACACCACCAACAGGGCACTGTTCCATCCACTAATACCAAGTGATGGGGCACTGTTCCTCTTGCTACTGAACAGGCTCTTTGTGATCTTTTTACTCCACCTGACCACCAAGCCTAAGACACTGTCCACTCCTACTGATGCTGGGGTAATTTCTACTCCCGCTAGCCACAGTATGGTCCCCTAAAGTCTGGAAGACAGTAAACTGAGCCTTGTTTAGAGAGTTTGTAGACCGCTGTTCTAGTTCATTCAGAATTTGTTAGACCAGTAACAAGTACTTGGCGATATCCCTAGAACCATAGGTACAGTATACGCCCTTGTGGGTCCTGCCAGATTTACCCCTATGTTAAGAGAACAAAATAACCTAATATTTCTGACGGATCACAAAAGTTTGGGAATAATGCCTTTTATAAATTGCTCATTTGAAAGCAAGATTTACAACCTTTAATGTCCATGCAAGATGTTCTATACGGGACAAACAAAATGTATCGGTATAAGTGAATAACAACAAAAAAATAGGACAGTCCTGTGGCCTTACATTTTTAGACTTTACATTTCAGGCACGTTCCTATGCGATTCAGTGCTGTATGCAGCATTGACTGTTTGATACACTGTGGCGACTATGAAGATACTTTGAACTAATTTTAAATGAGACAATATTGCTACCATTATTATTGTGTTCCGGGTAACTTTGTGAACTTTACAGGGCTTAATAGCAGTTATTTATGGCAGAAATATGTGTACTATACCTGGCCATATAGTGTGAAGTGGAAAACTGATTCTCAACTGCCAAATATATAAAGGAATCATGGAGTCCCTGTCAGGAATAGACACATATCCAAGATCTATATATCTCCTCATACAGACCTATACAGTATATCTATATCCTTATACTGTGTATCGAATTTAGTGATGGTACATTTTTTGGGTGACTTCAGTGAACATGATATGACATGGCCCTATCTTACTATTTGCTCTGTGCCCGAGCCCACCCTTTTAGAAGCCAATTAGAGCCTCTGTCTCTAATCTTGTGCTTCTAAAAAAATTTAAATAAAAAAATAAGTAAAAACATTGGAATACATGCGTCCTGCTCCCTGCATGTAGATGAGGGGCCGGTTGCATGGATTAGGCAGGGATGACGACGCTGCACCCTGCATGTAGATGAGGGGACGGTTGCATGGATTAGGCAGGGATGACGACGCTGCACCCTGCATGAGCGGCTGCCACTGTATATCAGTGAAAGATATAGTGCCTAAGGGCCAAATAAAGGCTAGAAAAGGGCCAGAAACGTCCCCCCCCCCCCCCCCCGGTCGCAGTTTGGAGACTCCTGGAATGTTTGTATTTTTTATGAAATCTGCAATCCTTTTTTTTTTTTTGGACCTATACAGCACACAGCCCTTAGTTTATGGTACAAATGTAAAGGTGAACTAACACTGGACACCTTCCCACCCATCAATGTGCTGGTGCTGACCAATCAGAATCCATCTGGTCTGTCCTCATGCGCTAATGGATAAGAGAGAGAAGAGCTAGGATTTCAAATCCCCAGACCTCTGGAGTGGCTGCAGGGGTGCTCAGTGGTAGGTACAGCAGGGACTGGTTTGTTCACCTTTATATTTTTTCTGCAAGGATGAGCTAAGGCTGGCCATACATGGTCAAATTTCGAAAGAATTTTCTTTTGAAAATCAGAAGATTTGTGCGTTTTGTGATCCGATGGTGCCACCATTGATTTTCGAAATTCGACCATCCAAGCCTTCATTTTCACCTCATGTTGCTACAGAAAAGAATTTTCATGGCTGAGAATCTTCTTTTCTTTCCGGATTCTTATTTTCTTGCACATGCGCATTACTTTTTTGATTACATTTCTCGCATGATTCTCCCATCATTGATTAGAAAATCGTTAGTTCTTCAAAAAATTTCCAACATGTCCCATTACTCCAATTCGATGGCCGCATGAAAATCAGCTGTTGCTGCAGCCCACTAATGGTTTGAAATACGAACGAAAATTCTTACATAAGGTTTTCGAAAGAGAATTCTTTCGAAATTCGACCCATGTATGGCCTGCCTAACACTTCTACCACATTTGGCACCTTTCTAGGTAGCAATTGCTTTCACAAATTAGGAAAGGAGTTTAGGATGACCATGCTTCTGGGACCTCAGTAGATGAAGTGCAATAAGTAAACGTTGCCCCCCCCCCTAGGGCTAGGAAAAGAAGCATGTTGGCAGGATTTCCAGGTGAAAATGAAGGGGGGCATGAAAAAAAAAACAGATGCAGCCACCTTGTTTAAAGAATAGTAATATATACAATACACTACATTGTATTTTTATTCTTGGGTTTAGAAACATTAATCCATAAAGTGTTTTTTTTTTCTGCTTATGTAATGTGAAGGTCGGTAGTAACGTGGCCCCTTGCTTACTCAGCCTTCTCATTTCTCAATAGGAGTCTGATGTCTGTTCTTTATTGACACTAATGTACAGAAAAGCTCCGGTAAGGCTTTGTACAAAGCCATGTTATTTTGTGTATCCTCAGGAATCATCATTGCATACAGCGATATCTTAGAATCATATGTTTATTTCATCATCTAGAACCTACATTAATTGGATCACCTCTTATTTTTGTTTTACATACAGAGTTTCTGTGTTACTATATATATATATATATATATATATATATATATATATATATATATATATATATATATATATATATATAGTAATAGAGAGAGAGATGCAGAAGTCCCTAAAATGGTTTATTTTAGTTACGGAAATTTTTTGCAGTCACATTCTCAGACAGGACATGTACATTATAATTAGCAGTACTTTTGCTGGAATAGTAAAGTGCTCTTTAGTTAAAGGTGAATATGTAGGACCACACTGAACGGCGTTGTTCTTATTCTTACCTTGCTGGAGAAATGAATACACGTCGTATGAGCTGCGTCCCGGGGGAAGCTGTAGTAAAACAGGACTGGTGAGAAATAGCACGGTTATGCTGTACTTTGGGTTAAGTGGAATATCTGCTGATTTTCAAGTCATCACTGGCATGTGTCTTGGACTGTTTAGTCTGTGTGGCGTTGCCAAGATTTCATAAATGGCGTGACGTCACAGTTTTTTATCTTTTTTTGTTTAAAGAATATTATGTCACCTGAGCCTTCTCTGGGCATAGTTCACATGCATACAGCAACCTGCAGAGATGAAATACATGTAGCAGTTTCTGAGTATTGATGCACATGTTTATAGTTCTTTGAAATCAATAGCATCCTATGTCAAGAGGCATGAAAAATTGGTTTTGTATACAAATAATAAAAAGTCAAAAGTTGTGTACACCTTAATGGAGAAGTATGGGGATATGAAAAAAAACAAGCATCCAAACATACCTCTATGCTGCAGTTGTCCCACATTGGCTCTAAGGCTCGATTCACATCAATGCATTTTGCTTTTGAGCGTTTTTTGCAGTGCTTTTTGCGTTGCTTGTTTTTGGACACACGATTTTGCCGCGATTTGCATTTTGTGTTTTTGTATATTTTTTTTTTTACACTGGTTGCTTAGCAACCAGCTATATACAGTGTAAAAAAAATAATTTAAATTAAAAAAAAAACGCAAATCGTGGCAAAATCGCGGTAAAAACGCAGTACTTGCGTTTTGGATGCGGGTCCATTGACTTGTATTACATGCAAAACGCTGCATTTTACATGAAAAAAAGTCCTCGACCCTTTCCAAAAACGCAGAGGCACAAAAAATGCATTGATGTGAACATGTTCCATAGGAACCCATGATAAAAAATTTCCCTGCATTTCTGCAAAATGCATCAAAAAACGCGCTAGTGTGAATGGAGCCTAAGACTAAGAACTGAGCGATCACATGACTGCTGATTGGTCTGCTTGGAGCAGAGAGTGGTGACTGTCAGTCACTACTCTCCGCTCTGCTCCTTAAGTGCTCACTGGCTTTGGAAGGAGGTAGGAGTAGCCAATCAAGCAATAATTCAGGCAGCTGGGTGGATTCCACCAGTACTGTCGGGATCCTTCCAGAGCCTGCAGCCACTTTACCTTGTCAGCTGACAGTGGGTATAGTCCACTATCAGCTGACTCTGGGTTACAGGAGAACAAAAGTAGGGCCGGCCATACACAAAGCAAATTTATTTCCTGCAACCACGGGTTGCCCCATTGTTGATGTGGGAATTCCTCCTGCCGGGCCATTTTTTTCTCCTGGCGGGGGAGGGCTGGGGAAGCCACCCCGGCTGGGAGAAGAGAGTGATTATTGCTAGCGGCTATAGCAGCCACTTGCAATAATCGTAAGAGAATCCAGCAGGCTGGTTGTACCCAAGGGGATCGATTGATCAACTTGGTAAATTCAGCCTGCCCATTAATGGTTCGAATCTCGGCTGGCTCCTGCTGAACCAGCCGAGATTTAAACCATGTGTGGCCGGCCTAATGCCGCGTACACACGGTCGGAATTTCCGATGGAAACAGTCTGATGGGAGCTTTTCATCGGATTTTCCGACCATGTGTATGCCCATCGGTCTTTTTCTGTCCGAATTTCCGACGGACTTTGGTTTGAGAACCTGTTCTTAATTTTTCCGACGGAAAACTATTCTATCGGATTTTCCGATCGTGTGTATGCAATTCCGACATGCAAAATTCCGACGCATGCTCGGAAACAATTTGACGCCTGCTCAGAAGCATTAAACTTCCCTTTTATAGTGCAGTCGAACGTTTTTTAAGGCGTGGTGTTTTTGACCGTCGGAATTTGGTGTGACCGTGTGTAGGCAAGACAGTTTGAGCGAAATTCTGTCGGAATTCCGACGGGAAAACCATCAGAGCTTTTTCCGACGAGAATTACGACCGTGTGTACGCGGCATAAGTGTACTCCTGGCTGCCAAACATTTGCATCCCAACACATAGACAAGGCAATTTGCCGTGAGCCCTAGGTGTTCAGTTCACTCCATTGTGCTGCAGTGGTGTGAATAGTACTTTTTTTTTCAGCGCAGCTTGTTACAGCACAGTACACCACATTGCAGCCTGCTGCGGGGAAATAGAGATGAATGAAATGGTAGCAAGCATAATTTATGGTGCATTACCACTCCTCCCATCACAGTCAGTGGACATCATTGGCTGTGGTAGAACGCAGCCGCTGGTGTGAATGGGACTTTGGGTTTACATGCATTTTAAAGGTGACCTGTCACCTTTGTTGCTCCATTCACTTGCTGTAGCTTTTAGAGAGGCAAATTATTTCTAGATATGTAGAATCTTGTGACTTTCTTCCTACAATGCATTGCTCGCCATCTGAATAGCATTCTAGAGTATAGGACAGTGATGGTGAACCTTGGCACCCCAGATGTTTTTCGAATTACATTTCCCATGATGCTAAACTAAACTGCAGAGTACATGAGCATCATGGGAAATGTAGTTCCAAAACATCTGGGGTGCCAAGGTTCACAATCACTGGTATAGGATAATCCATGGGCATAAAAAAAAAAAAATTCTATTTCAGCTAACTCAATAACTGGCGTCTACCCATCTAAATGGCTGGGATTGGTATTATTGCAATTATCATACACAGGAGAATACACCAGCAGTCTCCTTTGCAGAAGTAATAGTCTTATTTTATACTAGGGAGATCTCACTGTTGAAATATTCACGATGTATAGACAGCCAGGAACCTACTTATTCCTGGCTCCACCTAAATATTCCATAAATATTACCAGCCTAAATATCACTTTTGGGCGAACTGATTTTTTTAACAAAATTAGAGCCAAGTAGCGCCTACAGCCATGATCAGCGCTAGGCCCAGGGTGGCCACCGCCTTGGTATCACTTCCGCCAGGCAGTGGGCATAATTCATGACTAGTTATTAAATAAAGCCAGAACTGCAGTATTTTAAAACAAAGATCATTGATGTGGCGGCTGGATTTTCAGAAGGGCTGTCTTCTGAATTCCTCTTGGCTAAGTATGTATAGGAAATTGCAATTTATTCAAACGCAAGCTTGCAAGTCACAAAGACACCTCCAGTTCAGCAACATAAAGCTTGTCTGCTTTTATCATTAATGATATTAATAGTGCTGTGGCTATGTGTGCTGACATTGTATGAGGGATTTAAATAATGGCTGCAGTGATTTCTTTGCAGTCGTCTGTATGTGCTGGACACAAGAGGAGATGGCTCCAGTTGCAACAGCACTTGGCTGTAAAGGAAGAATAGCAGAGAAAACTGTCTGATTACCGAGTCCAAAGATCGCAGGCTGCACTGCTTCTATAGCTAGAAGGAAAGAGCAAGGTCCATTTAAATGTAGACAAGCCGGCTGCAGTTTGTACAGTATGCTGGTAGCGTATTGAGCTTGGCTTCCAGTCCTTGTGTAACTCATTAGCTGCTAGAAGATCTAGCTTCACCTATTAACTGCTGCTGCAAAAGCATAGAGCAAAGAGTAGAATTCAAAGTGTCCATAACAGCCAATCAGATCTAGGCTTTTTAATTTTAGAATTTTAATGTGATCACATTCACATCAAGCTTATACAGTACATGAATACATAGAAAAGAGATGACGTATAAATATTAGTTCCCCATAGCAAGCAGATTCCTATTTCTCAGAATACTTAAATGTCGATTGGCTGCTAGGGGGAAACTCTTCTTTGCCTTGTAAAATAAAAACTATACCACCTGTATTTAAGCAGGAAAGACCTTTGCATGAAAAAGAGTTCCTCATAATTTGCACCCGTCACGATTTCATTGTTTCACTGTGCTGTTCGAAACATGTTAGACTAAAAGGAAACTAGTCACAAGAAATATGACGCCTGCCATTGCTGTTCTCTTTTTGTAGATTGCTAGTTGCAAGGCTTTGAAATCTGAACTTTTGGTCCACTTGGGCTTGGATAACTTGATGCCATGGCAGCGGACATATTTCTCTCATAATAGAAAACCACAAAAAGCAGTGTGACTTGGCAGCATTTCGTACCCTCATATATTATGTGTCCTGCCCTTCAGTAGATGGTTCACACCAGATACGTTGGGTTTGCGCTGGAAATATGGAAAGCCTTGGCCAACACATAGACATGGCAAAAAGCCTTGTCCCCTATCACGGCAGATCACACTGCCCGCTGCGGCCAACAGACATGAATGGAATGCCTTTTTTGTAAGATTTTAATAACATTCTAAACAAAAAAGGTTACAATGCATCCACGTCTCTCTACTGTACATCAGCGGTAGTGCATGCTGCATCTGGGCCTCTACACTGTACATCAGCCGTAACGCACGCTGCATCTGCGCCTCTGCATTATGCACCAGGGGTAGTGCACGCTGCATCTGTGCCTCTGCATTGTACATCAGGGGGTAGTGCCCGCTGCATCTGTGCCTCTGCATTATGCAACAGGGGTAGTGCACGCTGCATCTGTGCCTCTGCATTGTACATCAGGGGTAGTGCACGCTGCATCTGTGCGTCTGCATTGTACATCAGGGGTAGTGCCTGCTGCATCTGCGCCTCTGCATTGTACACCAGGTTTAGTGCACGCTGCATCTGTGCCTCTGCATTGTACACCAGGGGTAGTGTATGCTGCATCTGTGCCTCTGCATTGTACACCAGGGTTAGCGCACGCTGCATCTGTGCCTCTGCATTGTACACCAGGGTTAGTGCACGCTGCATCTGTGCCTCTGCATTGTACACCAGGGGTAGTGCACGCTGCATCTGTGCCTCTGCATTGTAGACCAGGGATAGTGCACGCTGCATCTGTGCCTCTGCATTGTACACACAGGGATAGTGCACACTGCATCTGTGCCTCTGCATTGTACACCAGGGGTAGTGCCCACTGCGTCTGTGCCTCTGCATTGTACAGCAGGGATAGTGCACGCTGCATCTGTTCCTCTGCATTGTACAGCAGGGATAGTGCACGCTGCATCTGTGCCTCTGCATTGTACACCAGGGATAGTGCACACTGCATCTGTGCCTCTGCATTGAACACCAGGGATAGTGCACACTGCATCTGTGCCTCTGCATTGTACACCAGGGATAGTGCACGCTGCATCTGTGCCTCTGCATTGTACACCAGGGGTAGTGCCCGCTGCATCTTTGTCTCTGCATTGTACACCAGGGGTAGTGCATGCTGCATCTGTGCCTCTGCATTGTACACCAGTGGAGGTAAACGCTTCTGGTGAAAGCAAACCCCTACTGCACAGCCCATGCAGAGTTAGTGCAGCCCAGCTGGAAAGCCTTTCCCAAAATATAGACATGGCAAAAAGCCTTATTTCTATCACAGAAGTTCAAACCACTGTGCTGTGGCCAATAGAATTGAGTACATTTTTCTGTGATATTTAAAAAAAAAGTTCTAAATAAAAAGGATACAGTGCATCTGCACCTCTACATCAGTGGTAGTGCACACTGCACCTCTGCATTGTACACCAGTGGATGTTGGGGTAGTGCACCCTGCTGGTGTGAACAAGCCCTTACCGCATATCCCATGCAGAGCTAGTAAAGGAATACACATCCAGTGATGGCAGCAATACCCCTTCTTTGATTACTTGACATGCAATCATACATGTTAAAGCATTTCAAATCACCTGAACCTGAAAGCGGTAGTAAAGTCTCAAAATGAATAAAAATTCTTCATTGCATACTAGCACTAGCGGCGTGCTGTCACCTCTGACCTCTTCACCTGATCTACCTTCCGGGTTTGTGGGCTCTGGCCGTTTGGCTGAGCCACAATGAGGTCACTCCCGCACATGCTCATGGGAGCCCTGACCGTGGCATAGTGCTCTGAAGGGCTGGCATAAGCTTACCTGTAAGTACAAGTCACTAAGCAGTGATTAGTACCACTTTAATTGTAATATTACAGCAGGAATAGCAACACTGAATCATAGGAGACATGCTTTTTGCTTCTGGGTCAGGCCTGCTGAGCTACAACATGTTGTAAACTTAAAGTGGTCAGGAAATAAAACTGAACATGGTGCTCATGTACCCGGCAGTTAAATGATTTGGAAAAAAATACACAAAGGGGGTTATTTACTAAAGGCAAATCCACTTTGCACTAAGTGCACTGAAAGCGCAGTTGCTGTAGATCTGAGGGGGATATGCAAGGAAAATAAAAAACAGCATTTTAGCTTGCACGTGATTGGATGATAAAATCAGCAGAGCTTCTCCTCATTTCAGATCTTCCGCTCAGATCTACAGCGACTGCACTTCCAAGTGCACTTTCAGTGCACTTGTAGTGCAAAGTGGATTTGCCTTTTGTAAATAACCCCCAGTGTATCTAAATGCTTTTGTACAGCCTACATGCAGGGGCACAACTGATGGGTTTTGAAGAAGGGAACACCCTAAAAAAAAAAAAATTTGGATAGACCGATGCTTTAGCCAAGTCATAGGTGATTAATTTTGATTGAGAACAAATGATTAATTGACAGTCATCTGTTTTTTTTTTACGGTAGAGAAGCACCCTTGCATTTCACTGAGATCGAAGGCTGAAAATTTTAGTTTTTCTGTTGCTCGGTGTTGAAACCGCAGCCTACAGTGTTCACATTCCATGATTGCACTGGCAATAGGCAGCAAGCAAGCCAGCTCAGGGAGGAGGGCTGTTTCTTCTCCTCCTGACAGAGTACAGCATGTTCTCTGACTACCGTCTGCTGCTAGACTCAAAGTTTTCAGGGAGATTAGGGACACCCCGAAATAGAACCAGATCACAGATTTCATGTGCATTCGCCTTCTTGCGATCGATAGTGTAATGCCCATTGGTGTGTTCATGTGAATTTATTACACAGTAGGAGGATTGTAGGGTCTTCAGGGATCCTAACCAACAGCACAAGGATTTAAGTGTAATACTGAATGCTGTAGCGGTCTTTTCAACATTGCTTAACAGGTAGCAGCTGATGACAGCAATGTAAATATGTCATTTTGCAACTCTTCTTTTTCTAAAAGAAATGTAATATACCTAAATATACCATTGCATTGCTTGTATACACTGGCATTTGAGATTCAAGATGACATTTGAGATGCGTTTGCCATGCATTTACATTGACTTGATTGAGCGTTGAAAGCAAACAAAAATTTCATTTGAGAAATTCACTTTACACCATACCAATCCCCTCCTCCCTCAACCTCCATAACATCAAAAACTGCACTATATATATATATATATATATATATATATATATATATATATATATATATATATATATATATATATATATATATATATATTATGGTTGACCCACCCTTCGCCGCCATACACGGCTAGGTGAGGATGACTTAAGCCAGCCTTAGACAGATCAAAATTTGTCTGCTTTAGCAGGAACAGGCTGAATTTCGATCCATCTATGGGAAGGCTAGTTGTACTGAAGTCAGCCTATCGATCGACATCAGTACAACCAGCCTTTCAGGTGTTTTTTGTGGTTGAAGGAAAGAAACTTGCATACAGTATCTCACAAATGTGAGTACACCCCTGACATTTTTGTAAGTATTTTATAATATCTTTTCATGTGACAACACTGAAGAAATTACATTTTGTTACAAAGTAAAGTAGTGAGTGTACAGCTTGTATAACAGTGTAAATTTGCTGTCCCTTAAAATAACTCAACACACAGCCATTAATGTCCAAATCGCTGGAAACAAAAGTGAGTACACCCCTAAGTGAAAATGTCCAAATTGGGCCCAAAGTGTCAATATTTTGTGTGGTCACCATTTATTTTCCAGCACTGCCTTAACCCTCTTGGGCATGGAGTTCACCAGAGCTTCACAGGTTGCCACTTGAGTCCTCTTCCACTCCTCCATGACAACATCACGGAGCTGGTGGATGTTAGAGACCTTGCGCTCCTCCACCTTCCATTTGAGGATGCCCTACAGATGCTCAATAAGGTTTAGGTCTGGAGACATGCTTGGCCAGTCCATCACCTTTACCCTCAGCTTCTTTAGCAAGGCAGTGGTCGTCTTGGAGGTGTGTGTTGGGGTCCTTATGTTGGAATACTGCCCTGCGGCCCAGTCTCTGAAGGGAGGGGGATCATGCTTTGCTTCAGTATGTCACAGTACATGTTGGCAATCATGGTTCCCTCAATGAACTGTAGCTCCCCAGTGTCAGTAGCACTCATGCAGCCCCAGCCCATGACATTCCCGCCACCATGCTTGACTGTAGACAGGACACACTTGTCTTTGTACTCCTCACCTGGTTGCCATCACACATGCTTGACACCATCTGAATCACATAGGTTTATCTTGGTCTCATCAGACCACAGGATATGGTTCCAGTAATCCAGTCCTGCTTGTCTTCAGCAAACTGTTTGGGGGCTTTCTTGTGTATCATCTTTATAAGAGGCTTCCTTCTGGGATGACAGCCATGCAGATGTACTGACAGGCTGACCCCCCACCCCTTCAACCTCTGTAGCAATTCTGGCAGCACTCAAATGTCTGTTTCCCAAAGGCAACCTCTGGATATAAAGCTGAGCAGGTGCACTCAACTTCTTTGGTCGACCATGGCGAGGCCTGTTCTGAGTGGAACCTGTCCTAATTAACCGCTGTATGGTCTTGGCCACTGTCCTGCAGCTCAGTTTCAGGGTCTTAGTGATCTTCTTATAGACTAGGCTATCTTTATGTAGAGCAACAGTTCTTGTTTTTAGATCCTCAGAGAGTTCTTTGCCAATAGGTGCCATGAAAGGTTGGGGAGAAAAGGACAATGCAGGATTTGTTGGCCTTGTGAGCATATTTTTCCTGAATAGAAAACCATTGAATGTTAGTGGCAGTTCCAAATATTGTGGTGGTCTCAGATAGAGATCAGTGTTTGGTGTAGTCTGTATTATCACAACTTCTGATTCATAGTCATTCAGATTATATTAATGGCTGTTCTAGGGATTTAGCTAGTAGAAAAGATGATTATTATTATTATTATTATTATTATTATTATTATACAGGATTTATATCGCGCCAACAGTTTGCGCAGCACTTTACAACACGAGGGCAGACAGTACACTTACAACACAAATCAATACAGGAGGGATCAGAGGGCCCTGCTCGTTAGAGCTTACAATCTAGAAGGAAGGGTCAAGTTGAAACAAAAGGTAATACTGTGGGGGGATGAGCTGATGGAGAAAATGAAAATACAGTTGTTAGGTATGGGTAGGATAGGCTTCTCTGAAGAGAAGGGTTTTCAGGGATCGTCTAAAAGCTAATAAAGTAGGAGATAGGCGGACAGATTGGAGTAAGGCATTCCATAGGATTGGAGAGGCTCTGGAAAAGTCCTGGAGGCGAGCATGGGAGGAGGTGATGAGGGAGCTAGAGAGCAGGAGGTCTTGAGAGGAACGAAGAGAACAAGTAGGTTGGTATTTAGAGACTAAGCTAGTGATGTAGCTGGGGGCTAAATTGTGGATGGCTTTGTACATAGTTGTTAGTATTTTGAATTGAATTCTTTGGCCGAGCGGAAGCCAGTGGAGGGATTGACAGAGAGGAGTGGCAGACACAGAGTGATTGGTAAGGTGGATGAGTCTGGCAGCAGCATTCATGATGGATTGAAGAGGTGATAGACTATGTAGAGGTAAGCCAATGAGAAGGGAGTTGCAGTAGTCGAGGCGAGAGATGACGAGCTAGTGAATTAAGAGCTTTGTTGTGTCATTGGTTAGAAAGGGGCGTATTTTGGAGATGTTACGGAGGTTGAGGCGGCAGGATTTGGACAGTGATTGGATGTGTTGCTTGAAGGAGAGTTCAGAGTCCAGGACTACACCTAGAACCTTGGCATGAGGGGATGGGCTTATGGTTGTGCCATTGATTTTGACAGAGAGATCAGGGGAAGGGCCATATGGGGGAGGAAAAATTATAAGTTCGGTTTTGGATAGATTGAGTTTGAGGAAGTGGTGTGACATCCAGACGGATATATCCGATAGTAGATTAGTGATACGTGAGGAGACAGAGGGAGTGAGCTGAGGGGTAGAGAAATAGATTTGGCTATCGTCAGCGTAGAGGTGGTATTGGAAGCCATGGGAGGCTATCAGTTGACCCAGGGAGGAGGCGTAGATTGAAAATAGAAGAGGTCCAAGAACAGAACCTTTGGGGACCCCAACAGAGAAAGGAAGAGGAGAGGAGAAAGTAGAGTTGTAAGAAACGCTAAAGGTGCGGTTGGATAAGTAGGAAGAGAACCAGCGAAGAGCACAGTCATGGAGACCAAAGGTGTGGAGTTTTTTGAGGAGGAGGGGGTGGTCAACCGTATCAAAGGCAGCAGAGAGGTCCAGGAGTAGGAGTACAGAATAATGTGATTGGTTTTGGCCGTTAGTAGATCATTTGTTAGTTTTAGGAGAGCAGTTTCTGTGGAGTGTTGAGGACAAAATCCAGACTGAAGGGGATCAAGCAGGCTATTATCAGCGAGGTGGATATTGAGATAAAAGATATTGTAAAATATTAACAGCACCTCGGAAAAGCACATTTATACTTCTGTCTATGCTCAGGAATGGGTTTGTTCACATCCTAGAGCAGGGTTTCTCAACCAGAGTTCCATGGAACCCTAGGGTTCCTCCAGAGGTTGCTGGGGGTTCCTTGAACAATGAGCAATTTGTGCCTATCAGATAAATCCTCACTGACACCATTGATCTTTTTAGCTATCTGTAAGGGCGTAGTTCTTCCCAGTGACCCCAAGTGTAAGGAACATTCTTCCCACTGTCCATCTTACCAGTGTATCATGAGTTGTACATATAGTAATTTTTAGCTTGGGTCCCCTGAGACCTAAAAGTTATTTCAAGGGTTCTTCTGTGTTGAAAAGGTTGAGAAAGGCTGACTTAAGGTTTGTGCTAGAGTGCGTTCAGCGTAAAAAATTCTTCCAGCTTTTTCTTGTTGTGTCATATATGCGTATTTGTGCGAACGCGCATAAAATACAGTCTAGCAATGCATTTTTGATATTTAGCTTAAGTTCATGCACCTCTATGTACAGGCCCATTAAGAACAGTTTCCATTTGAATGTATTAAAGGGAACCTGTATTGAGGAGTTGCTGATTTGAGGCACCTTATAAAACTTGCAGGCAGTTGTCGGCGAGCTGTGATCAGCTACATGCTTGGTTATTTGACTCCTAATGTTTTCCACTGTGTGTGTGTGAGAAGCCTGGCTGTCTTGCCTAGCTGGCTGCAGCGCTGTAGGAACGCCCATGACTGGAGGTAACCTATGCAGATTACTGGGGGTGGATGCTGCAAGAACTGTGAAGGCTACTTCTTTCTCTATGTCTCTCCCCCTCTCTGTATCTTCTTTTTTTTTCTCTCTCTCTGAAGTGCTACACAAACTTGCCACAGCAGGTCTGACTAGTTTTAATTGCCTTCAGGGAGCTGTGTATAGCACTGCTAGACTAAAGTATATATATAGTGCGGAAAACTGTTTCAAATGTATGGAATAAATGAATGAAAAGTTTATTAGGACGGTTGAGTGTCCACAAAGGCAGGATGCTAACTCCCATCTGGTGTAGAATAGGTCCCCCCTTGGGCTGTGCTCCAACGCTCTGCTGGACAGGAGGATCTCTTCTGGGGATTTGTTAAAAGCAGTTATGGATCGGTGAAGACTGCGGCCTTTGTGCACTTTCAAATAATGCAATATTCTGCAGAGGTACAGAGAAAGCTGCAAGCAGTGCTGATTCTATATAGGCAAATGGCTAAAAACATGGAAAATGTTGTACCTGCCAAAGGATTTGGAATTCTGTACAGCCGGTCCTGAGATTTATAGAGTCTGGCCAGAAAGCACCCTGTTGAGCTGACTTTCTCTTTATTATAATTAAAGTGACCATGCCAAGAAAATCTAAATGTACCAAAAAAGTATGTCCTGTAGGGCCGCTTTACACCAGAATGTGGTGTGGGAAACCCGCGTTCTGTGTGCGTTTCCCACACTGCGTCCAAAATGGACTGCTCTTGCGATCTGTAGAGGGTGTCAGTGCACTGCTAACGACAACCCAAACGCAGGTCGCAAATGCAGTGCCTTTGCTTGCACTGGATCGCATGGTACAGAAGTACCATGCGATCCAGATGCCCTGCATTTAAAATAGTGCATGCACTACTTTTGCTGCGGTCCAGCGTGGTTTCAGCCCATTCAAATTAATGGGCTGAGATCGCACTGCACCCAGATCGCATGTAAACACTACAAATTCTGGGTAGACCCTCTGCATACTGCTATACACCCTTTCCAGCAATGTGTGCAAAACTGTTTTTAGTTCACATATATTACAATACATGTTTAAAGTGATTGTAAAGTCTTTGTTTTTTTTTGTTTTTTATAAAAAAAAACATATTACACTTACCTCCTCTGTGCAGTTGGTTATGCACAGAGCAGCCCAGATCCTCCCCTTCTCTGGTTGCTCTTCTGTGCTCCTGGCCCCTCCCTCCTGTCGAGTGCCCCCACAGCCAGCAGCTTGCTATGGGGCACCCGAGCCGAGTCACAGCTCCCTGTGTCCATTCAGACATGGAACCCCCGGCCCGGCCCCACCCCCTCTCTCTTCTGATTGGCTATCTGACTTTGATCGACAGCTGTGGAAGCCAATGGCGCCACTGCTGTATCTCATCCAATCAGGAGGGATAGTCCCGGACAGCTAAGACACTCGTGGACATCGCTGGAGAGAGATGGGGCTCAGGTATTAAGGGAGGCTGCTACACACAGAAGATATTTTATCTTAATGCATTAAGATAAAAAACTTCTGCCTTTACAACTCCTTTAAGCTGGCCAACTGTGTCAAAGTAATCCCTCTTATGGCCAGTCCTACACTGCTCTGCCACTGCAAATGCTATGGTGGACACCATGCCAACATGGGGCATACAGACAAGAAGGTGGGAGAGCTTCTACGTTCAGGTCTGGTCACTGACCTTCGTTTGTAATGTTAACATGTGGTCACACCCTTTTAGCACCTGATAGTTTAAATACATGTACCAGCTATTGGGATTTTAGCACAGGTATATATTGTCTCTGTTGAAAAACGCAGGTCAGTGACCAGATCTGAACCTTGTAGCTCTCCCCCACCTTGTGTCTGTATGTCCCATGTTGGCATGGTGTCCACCTTAGCATTTGCATTTGCGCTACTCACGTATGCGTTCGCTTCTGCGCACGAGCTCGTCGGGACGGGGCGCTTTAAAAAAAAATTTTTTTGTTTTTCTTATTTAGTTTTCTTGATTTTATTTATTTTTACACTGTTTTTCAAAAAAATTTAATTGGCTCACTTTTATTCCTATTACAAGGAATGTAAACATTCCTTGTAATAGAAAAAAAGCATGACAGGTCCTCTTAAATATGAGATCTGGGGTCAAAAAGTCCTCAGATCTCATATTTGGACTTCAATGGAAAAAAAAAAAAAAATTTTTTTAAATGACATTTGAAAATTCCTCTTTAAGAGGTATGGGCGGAAGTGACGTTTTTGACGTCGCTTCTGCCCTCCTATGGTATAGAGATGAGTGGCGGCCATCTTAGCGTCACTCATCTCTATGCACAGGAGGGGAAAGGACCCGATCGCCTCCGCCGCTGCCGACGGTTCCGGTAAGCGGCGGAAGGCGCGGGAGAGCGGCGGGAGGGGGGGGCACCTCTCCCGCCACCGATAACGGTGATCTCGCGGCGAATACGCCGCGATGACCACCATTATCGGAATGCCGACCGGCGCCTGAAGAGATGGATATCTCGGTTGTGGCAGCAGCTGCTGCCGTTACCGAGATATCCCTCTTCAAAAAAGGGACGTAGATCGTCGTGCGCCGGTCGGAAAGTGGTTAAAGCGTATTTCCACTTTTGCAGTCAGATTGAGAAACCCCGACTAAATGTTTGTTTTGTGTTCCCATTCATACGGCATACCAAAAAATAATAAACAAAAAATTCTTAACTTTTCTATTTTTTTTATTTTTTTTTGGAGCAGTAAGTTATGCTATATTAATAGGAATGTAAGACAAATATAATGTCACATATATTATACAAATATAATTCCTGTCAGTTTTTCAGGCAGACCTGATTGGACCCTCCAGTCTTCTATAGAGCGGCAGATCTCTGCTGACACCCACTGCCATCCGATCCTGTCCGCCAAAAACAGAGGAATGGTGGTCATATTCCTCATCCACCTGGCGGATCTAATGGCACCGCCTGTCTGTTTCCATCCGATTGCCCCATAGAGGAGAGTGAGACTGTGTCCATGTCTGCTCTGCATAGTGAAGCTGACACATACCTGTCATCCGCCTGGTCAGCGGGGATCAGCGGAGAGATCCCCAATGAGCAAGCGGATTTCACTTTACGAAGGCGCCCGTGTAAAAGTGTTCTTTCCAATTTGGTTGCAAAGGGGCCCCTTTCACACTGGTGCGCTTTTGCCGTGCTTTTCCAGGGTGACAAAAGTGCAGGAAAACTATTTCCCATTAAATCCTGCGTAACTGTTCACACTGCAGGTGAGCTGCGCTTTGAAAAGTCCTGCATGCTGCATCTTGGGTGCAGTTTTTCAAAAGTGCACCAAAAAGGCACCTTCTATTATAAGTTAATGGGAAGACATCAAAAGTGCATTAGTGAAAAAGGGCCCTTACCGCTGGCCATTCAGATTTCCCATAACTACAACGGGCCAGTGGCAAGGCTTAAGCTGTCCATGGATGGATCAAAATTCAGACAGTTCAGCAGAGCCCGACTGAATTTCAATCTATCTATGGCCATTTACGATCTTGAAAAGCCAATCTAATGACTGACATACAAACAGGCTTGCTTGAATTTTTTTTTTTTCAATCAGCACTGCAGCCAAGATGACAGTAGAGAAGTCCCTGCTGTCAGAATACAATGGCACAGCGGAGAGGATTCCTTCACCCTCTTCACATGGTTGGATGAGGGAATCCGTTCAGTTTTTGTGATCAACCCGCTGGCTGATTGAACACAATTGACCCGTGTTTAGCCAGTTTTACTAAGCAGGAAGGGAATGGGCAAACGTAAGGTGCATTTTTATGCCAGATTGGCCTTGGATGTTGGAGTTTTTGGATATTAAAGGTCACCTGGAAGTGCCCTTTGCTCTAAGGCCTCATGCACAAAGGTGTTTGCCCATTTCTCCTAGATAACTTTTAATCTGGCAGCAGCAGAACAAAAAGGCTTGTAAAAAGATGTGAACGCATTTAGACACGGCAAGTTCTTGGGCCATTGACAAACAAACCAACCCCCCCCCCCCCCCTCAGTCACTTGATCAGTGACATATTATCCACCCACCAGTCCCGCACTTACCCCATCTAGGCCGCGGGCAGCTTCAGCTCCTTCCTGCGTCTCCTCCTCACCCTGTGTCTCCTCCTCCTTGACAACCAATAAGGTCGCTTCTCCTCTCAGCCAATCGGGTGGAGAATCAGGAAGACAATAGCGAATATTAATTTGCTATTGTCACACAATTGGGTGGGCTCAAAGCGCAGTGCTCTGCTCCCCGAGCCCACCCTTTTTTAAGCCAATTAGAGCCTCTGGTACTAATCATGTGCTTAAAAAAAAAAAAAACATTGAAATCCATGCGTTTGGCGCCCTGCATGTATATTAGGGGCCGGCGCATTTATTAGGGGGGAGGTGCTCCTGTCGCCACTACCTGCCTACAAATGCCTCTAAATGCCTCTAAATGCCTGTGTGCATGGACACAAAGGGGTCGATTTACTAAAGGCAACTAGACTGTGCGCTCTGCAAGTGCTGTTGCTCCAGAGCTGAGTAAATGAGGTAAAGCTTCAATTTGCAAAAAATACCCAATCATGTGCAAGGGAAAAAAAAAAAAAACAGCATTATCAATTGCACATGATTGGATGATAAAAGTCAGCAGAGCTTCTGCTCATTTACTAAGCTCTGGAGCAACTGCCCTTGCAGAGTGCATTTTGCAAAGTGCATACAGTAGTTTATTTGCTGTTTGTAAATGAACCCCAATAGGCTAATATGCAGGGGTGTTTAAAGGCAGAAAAAAAAAAATCCAGACGCTGCTAACAGCAGCGTTAAAAATGCCAAGTGTGCATGAGACCAAAAAAATAAAATGGTCGCCTTGAAATCCATCTGTGATAAGAACAATTTAACTGGGTTTTAAAGCATAAGTTTAGGTTTTTTTTTTGTTTTAATTAGTACAAGGGACGATACATTGAATGCAAAGCATAATTTGTACTGGTGGCTGCTCCTTTTCATTCCTCCGCCCCACCATACCCCTGCAATGGTAATCCTTTTGGTGCTATAGGGGTTAATACGAATAGTTGGGGCTGTCACAGACGTTCATCAAAAGTGCTGACTATACCCTCCCTTTTGTTGATTACAATTTTTATAGCTTTAGAGGTGTGTTTTTTTTTTTTTTCGACTGTATTACAGTAAGTGGCATGCTTTTTTTCCCCCCTTAGATTTACAGATATCCTCATTAATGACAATCATATTGAATAAAAATGTGCATTTTGTGTTAAATATTGCACTGTGGAAGCATATACAAATTAAACTGTAATGGCCTTTTTGTATGTTTAACATTAAAAATGTTCCATCCAAATGACTCATCTTTTATTCACTCTCCTAGACACAGGTGAAATTATTAAAATACAGTACATGATAAAGTAAAATCGGGATATTTTCAAATAAAGGTTTAATGAGGTGACAATGCAGGTTCATTGCCTAATTTGCCCCTATGGGTATTATTATATCTGTAAAATAATACGGAAGCTAAATAGAGGAATACAAACAGAATCATATTACCAGGAGGGTGTGAAAAAAAATATTTTAATGAATGCCGCACAAGTAGGTCTATTTTGCACTTTACAGGGACTGGATGTAGATAGGCATGGTATTGTGGTGGCATTTTGTCTGCTCTCATGCTGCCAGTGCAGTTTTGGAGGCTCTATAGAGCCCAGCATTTCATGCAACAATCCGCTCAATGCGATGCGAAAACAAGCCCAAAGAACAGAGAGAACTGAAAAGGAACATATAGTGGTTTTTACCTTGTTGTTTATTACAAAGATGACATAAAAAAAAATCATGTAAAAAAATGTTTTACTTGTTTTTTTTTTTTTTTCTAAAATCATGTAAATATTACCCTTTTGCCACCTGTGTTTGTCACACTTAAGTGTTTTGGATTCAGGTCAGGACTTTGGCTAGGCCACTCCAAAGTCTTCATTTTGTTTTTCTTCAGCCATTCGGTGGTGGACTTGCTGGTGTGTTTAGGATCATTGTCCTGCTGCAGAACCCAAGTTCGTTTCAGCTTGAGTACACGAACAGATGGTCGGACATTCTCCTTCAGGATCTCTTGGTAGACAGCAGAATTCATAGTTCCTTTTATCACGGCAAGTCTTCCAGATCCTGAAGCAGCAAAACAGCCCCAGACCATCACACTACCACCACCATATTTTACTGTTGGTATAATGTTCTTTTTCTGAAATGCAGTGTTCCTTCTACGCCAGATATACTTGGACACACACCTTCCAAAGAGTTCCACTTTTGTCTCATCGGTCCACAGAATGTTGTCCCAAAAGTCTTGGGGATCATCAAGATGTGTTGTGGAGAAATTGAGACGAGCTTTGATGTTCTTTTTGCTCAGCAGTGGTTTTCTCCTGGGAACTCTGCCATGCAGGCCATTTTTGCCCAGTCTTTTCCTGATGGTGGAGGCATGAACGCTGACCTTAACTGAGGCAAGTGAGGCCTGCAGTTCCTTGGACGTTGTTGTGGGGTCTTTTGTGACCTCTTGGATGAGTCGTCGCTGCGCTCTTGGGGTAATTTTGGGCGGCCGGCCACTCCTGGGAAGGTTCACCACTGTTCCATGTCTTCGCCATTTGTGGATAATGGCTCTCACTGTGGTTCGCTGGATTCCCAAAGCTTTGGAAATGGCTTTATAACCCTTTCCAGACTGATAGATCTCAATTACTTTCTTTCTCAATTGTTCCTGAATTTCTTTGGGTCTCGGCATGATGTGTAGCTTTTAAGGATCTTCTGGTGGACCTTACTGTGTCAAGCAGCTCCTATTTAAGTGATGCCTTGATTGTGAACAGGTGTGGCAATAATCAGGCCTGGGTGTGGCTAGAGAAATTGAACTCAGGTGTGGACAACCACAGTTATAGTATGTTTTAACAAGGGGGGCAATCACTTTTTCACACAGGGCCATGATGGTTTGGATTTTTTTTCACCTTTAATAATAAACACCTTCATTTACAAATTGCATGGCAGCAAATGGGTGGGCTTTAACGCCCGTAGGACATATATGCACATAGCTCCCAACTGTCCCTGATTTGGAACGAAGTCCCACTGTCCCTCTTTTGTCCCTCATTTTGGATGCATATACCTGTATATAAAATGCACTATTTATCTATCAAAAAGTGTTTTACAGTGCTAAATCATTCATCTAGTTTCTAAATTGTTGCATTTATATGTTCTAAAAGCCAGTATAAAGGAATAGTTTTGTTATAAATAAGCACTTATGGGTTTAACTAATATATTTTTTTTTGTATAATTCTCCTTTAAGGGGTTGTGGAAAGGTGTGTGTCCTATGCCTACATACTTTTGCCATCTCAAAAAGTTGGGAGGTATGTATGCATCACTGGGCGGCAGATGTTTCTTTGCTGAGAGTTCACTCAATACAGAGACCAAGATATCAAAGACGGCTCTCTTTCCCCACTAATGATCCGTAGTTGGCAGGACTGACTCCCGATTGGCTGTCACAGTGGTCACATGATTGCCAATCCTTTGTGCCCTGCGGGTGATCAGATCCTTTTAAAGGGACTCTGGGATAGGTGGAAGAGGTAAATATTAATATTATGTTGCCATCCACCAGGTGGAGCTCTGGTCTTCTTTTAACATAATTTGTTTGATTACTTTTCAGCTGTGCAGAAGAAAAAAAAAAAAGCAGCCCAGAAGGAGGTTTTTTTCGTCAGACAAAGGGAAATGCTAAATGAGCAGTGCTACTGGGCTGCGTGTTTAGCTAACCCAGCGTGCTCTGGGAAAGACTGTCATGAATATAGTACTTAGCTGTAAAACATAGATTACTTATAGTTTATGTAAAATCCAAACTAAAATGGACTCAAGACTATACCAGTTTCTGTTCAAGTACACTTTTTGACACCTGTTTGTGGGTACTCTGCAGAATTAACATCTATAAGAACAAGCCCTAAAGCCTCGTACACACGGTACGAAAATCAGAAGCGGATTGACGTTTGACAGGCTGTTGTCCGAAGTTCTTACCCTTAGTACGCTCCTTTCAACAACTGTTTTCCAATTTTCGGCCAACAAATGTTGGATGATAGGCTAGTCATTTTTTGTCAAATAACGACTCCATGTCAGATTTTCGGATGGTCAGTACACAAATGCGTCACACAAAATTTGAAAGTACAAACACGCATGCTCGGAATCAATGCTCACTAAGGATGAGCTCCAGCGTGTTCACACACCGCATGTGCAGAGCCCGCCAGGAAGTCAGCACTGCGCTGTGCTAATCACAGGCAGTGAGACATTGTCCCGATGCGCGGCTGCAGAGATTGGGAAATGCCTCGCTGCCTGTGATTAGCGCAGTGCCGACTTCCTGGCGGGCTCTGCGCGTAGGGTGTGCGAACATGCCGGAGCTCATCCTTAATGCTCACCAAACACAAAATTAGCAGAAGAGGCCCAAAGAGTGGCGCTCAAGACCTGAAATTACTCGTAGTACGTCACTATGTTCGTGTTTGTGGCATGACAATTTGTGTAACGTTAGTATGCATGACAAGATCCTGGCACACGCCCCTTTTGACAAAAATCAGACGCTCGGTTGTCCAACAATCGTACCGTGTACGCGGCTTAAGTCTAGGTTCATACTTGTACATATGCATTATTGTGCATTTTTCATGTGTTCCCATTGAAGTCTATGGGGCCAAAAAT
The DNA here is from genome assembly GCA_028564925.1 of Lithobates sylvaticus. Taxonomy (NCBI): domain Eukaryota; kingdom Metazoa; phylum Chordata; class Amphibia; order Anura; family Ranidae; genus Lithobates; species Lithobates sylvaticus. The sequence continues at coordinate 93,027,066 of CM053028.1, forward strand.
GCAGCAAAACAAACCCTTGCACCTATTTTTCCACGCAAGTCGCACAAAACCATGTTACATGGGTGTGAACGGTCCCTACAGACAATAAGGTTATTCCTCTTGTCTTGAATTGACACGCAATTACCAAATGGTGGCAGGTTGCACAGGTGTGATCGGCGACTGATCATTTGTAAGGTTGTCCTGAGCGCGTAAAGATTTTGACGGTACAACCCTACACCCTCACATAGAAAACCATGAGATAACATAAATTATCATGCAGTAATACTTCATATTTCAGTTTGATCAAATAAAACCTTTTTAAATTCATCCATCCATTTTTTTTTTTCTTTTTTTGTGATGCAAGGTGCGTCAGTGTTTTATTGATCAGGCCAGTCTGTGTCTCTGACCATATGGGGATTTTGCTGAGTCTGATTGTAGCATGGTTGAGTGCAATAAAGAGGATCGTTGAAGCCTAGCACACTGGATCCAGGCCTGCACATTGCTCACATATTAGATCCGTCGATTGCTTTCAGCTCATCTGCCACACAAGTGGAGGGCAGTAAGCAGTGTGACTTGTACCGTATTTCGGGTATAATAGTAATGAGTTCTGTGATATATTCGCCTGTCGTAGAAGGAAAACCCTTTCTAATCCTTCATTGACAAGTGTTCTTCTCTGGAAGTGTACATTGCTCTCCTTCTAGTAAACTGTCACCCTTCTGCCTCCATTGTTTCCTGTGTACTGTACTTGCATGTGATGTCTGCACAGATTTTTCTAATTGTACAGCAGTGAAATATGTTGGCACTTTATAAATGCTGGATAATAATAGTCCCTCACATGAAACTGGGTGTGTTGCTTCCACATCTATGAACATTTAAAGGAAAAATGTATTCTAACAACAAATAACCGTTCACTTTCACTTATTATTTTTTGTGTATTTCATTCGGCCAGTTCCTTTCTGTATTTTCAGAGATTTTGCAGTATCTCTTTTCACTTGTCAGCTGCAGGCATGTTGCAGGTTATAAATCAGTTTACAGCAGGTGTACCTGGCTTTCTGTAGTGATGGCCAAAAGAACGGTGTTGGAATTAACTGAATTGTGTGTAATGGCTAGTTTTTTTTTAGCAATTAGGAATAATTGGAATGCAATGTGGATATGAATATATCATGACTTAGGCCTGATTCACACTTATGCATTTTTAGTGCTTTTGGCATTTTGCAGATTTGCACTACAGTCCATTTACCATGGTTTCCTATGGAACACGTTCTGTAAGGCCTGATTCACACCGTGCAGGTTGCAGTTTGCATATTGCAGGTGCATTTTGCATTTTTCAATACACATCTTTAAACCATTGAAATCTATGGAACCAACAACCAGAAAAAAAAACCCTGGCCCTTTCCATAAAATGCACAGAAGTGAACTACATCCATAGGAAACCATGTTAAATTGACACTAGTGTGTTTCTGAAAAACTGAAATCGCACTAAAAATGCATAGGTGTGAACCAGGCCTTAACCATAGTTACACTTTTTAAAGAGGAAGTAAACCCGATGGGCTTTACTTCCTCTTTTGCTCCCCACGAGGCCTGCAAATTAAAAGTATATTGTGCTAGTATGCATCGCTTACTAGCCCATTATGTGACACTTGCCTGCAAACGAATCCCGCCCTGTCCCCTGTGCAGACCACGTCCATCTTCACCCCTCTTCCATCTTGGGCCACTGACTCAGGCTCTGTGACTGTCCGGAGCTGCGTGACGTCACTCCCATGCATGCGCACCGGAGCCGTCAGTCACGGCACACGCTGGGGAAGAAACGGCACGGTGGTTCGTTTCTTCACAGCGCATGTGCCGATGACGACATTGGCGCACTACAAGTAAAATATCTCCTAAACGGCGCACGTTTAGGAGATATTTCCACTACCTATAGGTAAGCCTTATTCTAGGCTTACCTATAGATAAAAGTAAGACAAAAGGGTTTACAACCACTTTAAATGCACTCTATGTACCATGTACATGAATTGCCTTTTCTTATCTACTCTGTTTTGTTGTGGCTCAAGGAAGAAAAGGGGTGATCCCTTATGCTGTACATCCATGGAATCCTATAGAGCTTAGTGATCCCCATGACTAAGCGTCAGGGGTGGGGCAAAACACAGTGGGGCGTGGCCTGGTAGGAGTCCAGACTGAGGTTGCCACTCTGTTTACCTTTATAGGATTCCATGGATGTGCGACATTAGGGATCACCCCTTCTCTTCCTTGAGCCGCTGTAGGAGCCAGGACGGCCTCCATCCCCAACCAGCACTCACAGCAGCAGATGCGGAGGAACTCACACTTACACCCCACACTAACTGAGCCTGAGTGGCACACGAAGAGATCATGGGTCACAGTTTTGTTGTTGTTATGGTTGCCACCTCATATCTTTAAAAACGAACACTTCTTCAAGACAAATGCCTCAAAAAGTGGTTCTACTGGTACGAATTATGGCCCAGGTTCACATTAGTGCGATACCAGACATTGCATGTGATTCGCACCGCATTGCTGTTCAGATCAGATGTGATGTCTGTGCGATGCGATTTCAGCCATACAAACTGTATGGCTGAAATCGCATCACATTCGCACCAAAATGGTGCAGGACCCTTTTTTTGGTCCGCACTGGATTTGGATTGCTTGGGTGTTCACACTTATGCAATCCGATTCCTGCACCATTTGATAGTTCGTACTGCAATCTGCTGACCAATCTGGGGGTGTCGTTAATTTTACATTTACACCCGCAGCGGTTTGCAGATCTCAGTGTGAACCACTGTGCGATTTGGGTGCAATGCGGGAACCCGCACTGGATTTGCAGGGTTCTCGCATCGCACTAGTGTGAACCGGCACTAAAGGAGAAGTCCAGCCTGAGCTTGTTTGGCTGGGCTTCTCCTACGGGTCACAGGAGTACAATTCGTTTTGCACTCCTGTGATCCATTTTCAGCAGAGAGCGGACTTCAGTCTGCTGACGTCACTGGAATTAGTCCTGATGCCTGTCTCAGCCTCTCAGCGAGCCCCTGAGAGACCGAGCCAGCTGCTCCCCGCCCCTCCACAGCTCAGTGCTCCAATGAGCGTGGAGGAGCAGTGCGGAGAGCTGCTGATTGACAGTCAGCAGCTCTCCGCTCGGGGTTCTGTGAGAACCGAGCCAACGGCGATGTTCGATCACTTTGTTCTCAGTGTAGATGCGGCGGGGGACAGATGCAGCATCGGACCTAGGTAAGTATAAATGGGTAAAAAAAAAAAAAAAACCTTACTTCTCTTTTAAGTGAGTTTTTAAAGTGGTTGTAAAGCCTCAAGGTTTTTCACCTTAATGCATGCTATGTATTAGTATGAAAAACCTTCTTTGCTGCAGCTCCCCCCAGACCCCCCATTTTTTTTTTTGAGCCTTATCTGATCCAGCAATGTGCACGAGCGCAGCTACTCCAGTCGCTGTCTCTCTCCTCATTGGACAGATTGCTAGCAGCAGGAGCCATTGACTCTCACAGCTGTTAATCAAATCCAGTGACACGGGAGTAGGGTCTGTGTCAATGGACGCAGCAGCGGGATTTGGAAGTGAGCCCGCATGGGTGCCCCCATGGAAAACACCTTTTTGTGGGGGCACTCAATGAAGAGGAGGGGCCTGGAGTTCCGGCTGGGCCCGCCAGAAAAAGAGGATCGGGGCTGCTCTGTGCAAAATGATTGCACAGAGCTGGTAAATATAGACATGTTTGTTTGTTTTTTGTTTGTTTTTTTTAAACGAGGGTTACAACCCCTTTAATTACCACCTTAATTAGCCACAGAACCTGTGTAATTTAATATGTGTACCTGTTGCCCCTGATGTAAGCCATTCTTAAAAAGCATTATGGTGCACACTGGCCAAATAAATAGCAGCATTTTAATACAGAGCTGTAGCATAGCCCTGATGATAGTATAGTTCCTTCGTCACAACATTTTTTTATTATACCAAACATCACAAAATTACAAAGAAAACATCCAAACCTTAGGTTAATGTCCCCAGCAGTATATGTAATGTGTGATTTGTAGTGGTCCTCATGCTGGTAGAACCCTGAAGGAGGTGTTTCAGCCTATTTTCCCAGTTGTACTTCTAACATTCCCTTTCACCGACCGAGCAGTCACTGATTGTGAGTCACTGGCTCTTTGTCCTGGGCTTCAGAGGCCCTGTTGCTGGACGTCACCGACTGTATTGCTGCTGAAAAATGTTTATGGAGGATTGTGAGAGCAGAATAAGAAACTGCTGGCAGAAGTCTGATAGTGATTGCATACCATATGTCTAAATACAGCTCTATTAACCGCTTCAATACAGGGCTTTTAAACACCCTTCCTTACCAGAGCACTTTTTGCAATTCGGCACTGCGTCGCTTTAACTAACAATTGCGCGGTCGTGCGACATTACACCCAAACAAAATTGACGTCCTTTTTTTTCCACAAATAGAGCTTTCTTTTGGTGGTATTTGATCGCCCCTGCGGTTTTTATTTTTTGCGCTATGAACAAAAGAAGAGCGACAATTTTGAAAAAAAAACACAATATTTTTTACTTTTTGCTATAATAAATATCCAATTTTTTAAAAAAAAAACGATTTTTTTTTTCCTCAGTTTAGGCCGATACGTATTCTTCTACATATTTTTGGTAAAAAAAAATCGCAATAAGCGTATATTGATCGGTTTGCGCAAAAGTTATAGCGTCTACAAAATAGGGGATAGATTTATTGAAATTTTTTTTTTTTTTTTTTTACTAGTAATGGCGGCGATCTGCGATTTTTTTTTTTTCGTGACTGCGACATTGCGGCGGACACTTCGGACACTTTTGACACATTTTTGGAACCATTCACATTTACACAGCGATCGTTGCTATAAAATTGCAGTGATTACTGTGTAAATGTGACTGGCAGGGAAGGGGTTAACACTAGAGGGCGCTGGAGGGGTTAATGTGTTCCCTAATAGACGTGATTCTAACTGTAGGGGGAGGGGACTTAAGGGGAGGAGACCGATCATGTGTTCCTCCGTACTGGGATCACATGATCGGTCTCCTCTGCACTGACAGGACGTGGAGCTGTGTGTTTACACACACAGCTCCACGTTCCCGCCCGGTCCCGTTGTTTTAACGGGTAATCGCGGGTGCCCGGCGGACATCGCGGCCACCGGGCACTCGCCCCCCAGGCGGCCGGGAATCCGAGGACGTCATATGACGCCCACCCAGGATGGTAGATCCACCTTGTGGGCGTCATATGACAGTGTGCGGTATTGAAGCGGTTAAAGGACACGTGCCGAGAGGAATTGCTGATCTCCTATTCTGAAAATGCTATGGATCTGTGGTCCTGCCTTCACTTGTTGCATGATTGTTCCAGGTCAATGACTGAGAATGTACTGAGAAGTGAGAGAGAACCGATCAATCAGTATTATTAGGAGGTGGTCAGTGGTAGCCGCTCACATAGTTCTTTCAGTGAGGGGTTCCTATATACTCACCTGAGAGCTAGGGTTGGAAGATATAAATGTGTATGGTTGTCTGTTCTGCAAAATACAATTATGACTGTTTTAACTACCGTATATACTCGAGTATAAGCCGACCCGAATATAAGCGAGGCACCTAATTTTACCACAAAAAAATGGGAAAACGTATTGACTCGAGTATAAGCCTAGGGTGAGAAATGCGCAGCTACTGTAAGTGGAAAAGAGGGTCAACAATGCCATTTGCAGCATCACTGTGCCCATTTGCATACCTCACTGTGCCCATTTGCAGCCATAGGTCCCTTGAACTTCAAACTTGGTAGTTAATGGTTCCTAGATGCCCCCTAGCTGAAGCCAATTGGGATCTCTGGACCCAAAGGGTCCCGAAATGACATTGCTGCAGATAGACACAGTTGACCGACTTTGGGGCCCTGTATCTCGGGGCCACTTGGTGCTAGGAACCCCAAATTATTTAGTTATGTTGTAGTGTTGGTTAAACTCGGTTTGCACACCAAATTTGGGGTTCCTAGCACTAAGTGGCTCCGAGATATGGGGCCCCAAAGTCAGGTTGGAAAATGTCATTCTCTGCTGCAGAAAAGTGCTTGACTCGAGTATAAGTCGAGGGGGGCACTTTCAGCACAAAAAAATGTGCTAAAAAACTTGAGTATATATGGTACCTTTTTATCAAGTGTATTTTTATTAAATTAATTTTTATTAAATTTCAAAATGAGTTTAAAAGCACAGGTATATTTAAGGGGATTGCCAGCTCTTACACTTGCACTATTAATACTGGTCTGCCATACATGCTGGTAGGTAGAGATGAGTTTGGGCGTCTTCCAAACTCCCCTCTAACCTGAACTCCAAATTCCCACTTTTTTATACTCCAGTGAGCTGCGGGTCGGGTCATGGGATTGATAACAACAATAACAAAAAACAACCCGGAAAGAAAAGTAAGTTCAAGAAATACAAACATATTAGGAAATGTTAGGCCGCAGCCCTTTATTGTAGTTAACAACATATCAATTAAACCAATAAAACTGTATTAAAAATGAATAACCATAAACCAAACCAAAAGCTTTTTAAATAAACATGGAACAACACCAAAAGTTACCACATTTGCAGCTAAACATAACTGGTCTGTAATCAGTCCAATACCCCCAACAAAGGGTAGCCATGACTAGAGAAGAGCTAAGTTTAATTGAAGGTCCATCTTCTGATAGGATCCTCCAAACAACATTTTTTAAAGGTGAATCAGATCCACAATTGGTTGCCTGGTTTTCCCTCCAAACGTCCAGGGCCAAGGATACTGACAGATCTGCCCAGTGGCCGCTGATTAGAAAGTCCCTGCCTGGAGACAGCTAATAAGGGGTGACCTGAGAGAGAAAAAAGTGAGAGCTAGAAACTGCCCAATATGAAATCCATATCAACCACCTTAAATTAAGGCAAAACTTTTTTTTTTAGTTTTGGATAGAGGGGAGATGGATTAGAACACTTGCCAGTTTATATTGTTGTCTGTGTTTCCATTATGAAGATTCACCCTCTCGTTTTGTCCTGTTTACCATTATCATTGAAAGTGAAAGTAAAAGAAAATCCCACATTTTGGGTTGTCCCCAGAAAAGTAATAGAGAGGAAATCTTCCAATGGGGACATTAGTTCTGATGACTTGGGGGTCCCCAAGAGATTCCCTTAATTTGCAAGAATTCCCTCCCACTTCCTGTTTGGCTATGGGACAGGAAGTTAAGGTAAATGTCCCCAATGGGACAAAGATAACAAAAAATAAACCTTACAGGTGTTATAACCCTCCCTTACTCTATCCAAGATGGAAAAACACAATTTTGCCTATAGTTCTACTTTAGTTTAAACAAAAAGGGGTGCCAGGGGTTTGCCATCCCATAGGGCCACTTTTAGATTCTTGTGGCCCCGTCATTCTCCACCCACTAGTTCACGTGAGCTGCGGGGTGGCCTGCAGCTCATTGGAGTACAGAGAAGCAGTATGGGTATGGGTTAGAGATGAGTTTGGAGGACACCCAAGCTCTACTCTACCAGTTGACCAGGGGCTGTTATATGCAAAAATGAGAGGATTCAGCTGTGCAAAGGTAATCCAAGTATTCGGAGAGGAGATTATGTCATCCAGAAAGGAGTATGGCATACTCTCGAGGCATAGCCATATCACTGCCATAGATACATTCCTGTTATAAATACATTATTTATGTGGCAGTCATTATCTACTGAGGTAAAAAACGAAGCTAAGAACAGTGTGTTGTAGCCATTCATTTTGAACAGAATCCCAGTGCACCTAGCCAGAAAAACCACAATGCACGTGCATTTTAGTACTTCGATAACCATCTTTGTCTTGTGGTGGATTGACTTGTATAATTGCTGTTTGTGTCTTAAAGTGTTACTAAACCTAGGACCCTGCATTTACTATATCTGGTCTCCCACAGTATACAGAACATGGAAATGCAATTATTTTAGTACATATAAACCACTAAATACCTTTTCTCATCAGCAGTATATAACAGTCTTGTGACTAGTGTCTGGCTAAGCACTAGTTAAAGCTTGTAAGAGCAGTTTATTCTTCTCTGACTGTCCTATGAGGAGGCTGCAGGACTCCTGACCCTCTGTCTGGATAGTGTTGATTGGCCCTGTGCCGATCACATGCACCCTCCCAACAAAAAAAAAAACCTCTCTAGGAATATACATCCAAGGCTCTGTACTATCAGGAGGTGGATTGGGAAAAGTAAAAGAAGGGGAGGATCAGAGAAGACAGGCGCAAACAGCCTTTTTACACAATGAGAAGGATTAACCCCTTAACAGAAGCAAAGTTTATTCAATAATAAACAAAATAATAAGACAAAGCACAGTCAAGTACATTTCAATAGGGATTCCGACAAAATGACAAGGTGTCAAACAAAGCAAAGATATGCAATTCTGGTTAAAAGAGGAAACAAACAAATACAGCCATAATACTCTCTGAACCATATACAGAAATAGAAATAAAAAAGGGGGGGGCATATGTAAAAAAGGGGGGAGACGGGAGAGAAGGGGGGTACAAGCAACTGAGTACCAAATAGACTGTTCACAAAGCTCCCTGAGATGTCAAACCACATGCATCAATCCAATGGGACCAGACCTTGTCTAATTTTTGTTGGACAATTTCTGCTATATTTTAGCCTATATAATGGCCAATAAATTTACTGCAGCTATCCCGGTATCTACCATTGGATGGGGTAGGTTGTTTCCACCTGATGAGGATTTCCCTTCTAGCATAATATAAAGCATAGAAGAGAAACTATTTTAGATGCCTAGTGGTGACAACGTCCTCCATACTTCCCAGCAGCACCAAAGCCGGATCTTTGCCCAAGGGACCAGTCACCAATAATATTCAAAACAGCTATCACCTTCTCCCAGAACGCACGGATATGGGGATACATCCATACCATATGGAAGAAGGTACCAGGGGGGGATTGACAACGTGAGTATAAGGGGCTAAGGATTAACCCCTTAGGTTCCACGATGAGTATAACAAGCATGCTTTACTGCATATACAGACTGATTTTACTGTTGTGGCTTTAGTAACACTTTAAATGTTAAATTTATATGTATTGTGGAGCTTTGGCAGCTCATTTTAAAATAGGTTGCCTTTAAGGCTCAGTCCATCTTTTTTTGGGGGGGGGGGGGCATGTTTAACGTTACACCCATAATTAGGGTGTGACATAAAACATGGTTGCATTCCTCAAAAGCACCCTCCCATTTACCTGAATTGCAGTGTGCTTCTCTCTAGAGGATCAAGTTCATATATTATTATTATTACAGGATTTATATAGCGCCAACAGTTTACGCAGCGCTTTACAATATATAGCGATGCTGTATGTATCTCCACCCACACAGCTGCGTCATCCATTCACAGGGCTTTCTAAATGAAAAAAATGACAAGTCCCAATTTCTGCCATGGCAGAGGGACGCTGAACTCTCAAAGTCCCTTATAGTCTAAGGATTACTTCATCCAGCCCACAATAGTCCGTATCTCTGTATGGCCTTAGGTCCCGGATGTCAACAATGCAGAAGCCTATGCATTGCACCCACAATGCCCTGCTCACAGTTGCAATGCTCTGCAGGCTTCAATACAAACTTTGGTAAATGCACATTTTTGCTTTATTAGTGTGGGCCCATTCAGTGCATTTTCGCAAAAGCTGGACTATGCGTTTTAATGCAATGCATGTTAAGCCCCATACACACGCTCGGATTATCCGAGGACCAGGTCCGTCGGATCATGTCCGTCGTACTTTGTCCGATGTTGGTTTTGCGTACACACGGTCGGACAAAGTTGTCGGAAAATCCGATCATTCTGAACGTGGTGACGTTTGTTGCCTACGACGGGACTACGTAGAGGCTAGTAGCCAATAGCTTTGGTCTTGTAATGTGATCTGAGCATGTGTGGCACTTTGTCCGTCGGAATTCGCTACACACGATCGGATTTGGTGTGATCGGACTTTGTTGTCAAAAAATCTATCCAGCAGGAGATAGGACTTTGTCCGTCGGACAATCCGATGGAAACTGTCCGATGGTGCCTACACATGGTCGGAATTTCCGACAACATTGTCTGATAGGACAGAATCCATCGGAAAATCCGACCGTGTGTATGGGGCTTTAGTGTGCAAAATGTCAATGTGCAGCACAGTGCAATGCATCAGGATAGTCTGAATGGGCCCTTCACATAAATGTTTAGGGGGGAAAAATAATAATAATTGTAGCTGCATGGCCGGCACGATGAGTTTTCAGCTCTTACATTACTGTGATACCAAAGCACTTGCACTTACTGGGTAGTTTGGGGGTGCAAGGCACAGACTCCCACAATTCATATGTAGTGCCTGATCATTCGTTGTCTAGGCCAAGTGCTGTAAAGTGGGGGCACAGGGGGAGCTTGTTTACCTCTGTGCCCGTTTCATCTTACAGAAAGGAAAGGAGTTTAGGGGGACTTCAATGGCGGATTCGGTAGTGGGGAAGGTAAAAGTAGGGGAAAACATCTTATGCTACATGTTATGTAGTTCTCCTCCTTTTGGCTTTTTTTGCCTTTAGCTTACTTTATCTATACAATGTAAATGTGTGCATTTTTTTTTTTAATTGGCACACAGTTTGACCCATTCACACCCATACACAGTAACATTATATGAATGTATGGAAATATAATTTAAAGATATAGAATAATACAGTAATGTTACATTACAAAAAATATACACTGCGATGTTCACTATTCTTGTGGTTATAGATATTTGACTTTCTTCAACGGTGCCAGGCCTTCAAGACCAAATTTAAAGACTTATATGGTGCTGTCGGATCCCCCTTTTTTTTTCGATTTTCTAATACTTCAGTGACTTTTTGCTAATGAGTCTTTATCTCTGAGTCATACTGAATCAGAGCTCTGAAAATATCATTAGTCATGTTTTCCATTAAGCAAAACTTTAAAATGCTGAATGCACAGCTAACCAGTGAGCAAAAAAAAAAAAAGTTGTACCAATCAACCTGAAACAGAAGTTTTAGATATCAACCATTTGTCTTCAGTTGGCAGCAGGAGCTTGCTTATTATATCAGCAATAACTGATGCAGCACATGAAGAAAACATATATTTAACACAATTTTAGACTTGTTAGTAAATGTGTAATGTTTTTTTCATTGAGAGTGTGCATTTACAGAATTAACTTTGTGTATGACTCTATATTTAGCAGTGTGCTAAATATCGCCACTATCCGTATTTGAGGATGTTGGGTGGGTGGGCTTGGGTGGAGGGTTGAGTTTGAAGATTTTATATTTAAAGTAGAACTCCAGCCAAAACTTTTTTTTTTTCCACTTTTTGATAGTGTGGGAAAGCCATGACCCATGTCAGGTTTTTTTGCTGTCCCTTTGGGGAAATCCTCAGTATTTCAATTGCTGATCTCTCTCCCTAGGACAAAATGTGAACCAAAAATGTAACCAACACAAAGTGGCACATAATTGTAAAGTAGAAAGAAAATGATAAATGATTTTCAATTTTTTTTTTTTTTTTTTTTTTTACAAATAAATACCTATAATATGCATTTGTATTCAGCCCCCTTTACTGTGTTACCCCTAACTAAAATCTAGTGGAACCAATTGCCTTCAGAAGTCACCTAATTAGTAAATAGAGGCCACCTGTGTGTAATTTAGTCTCAGTATAAATACAGCTGTTCTGTGAAGCCCTCAGAGGTTTGTTAGAGAGCCTTAGTGAACAAACAGCATTATGAAGGCCAAGGGACACACCAGACAGGTCAGTGATAAAGTTGTGGAGAAGTTTTAAAGCAGGGTTAGGTTATAAAAAAAAAATATCCCAAGCTTTGAACATCTCATGGAGCACTGTTTAACCCCTCATCCGAAAATGGAAAGAGTACGGCACAACTGCAAACCTAACAAGACATGGCCATCCACCTAAACTGACAGGCCGGGCAAGGAGAGCATTAATCAGAGAAGCAGCCAGGGTTACCCGTGCAGAGATCCGCAGCTCAGGTGGGAGAATCTGCCCACAGGACAACTATTATGCCCCGTACACACAGTCGGATATTCCGATGGAAAGAGTCAGATCGGATTATGTTTTCGGAAAATCCGATTTTGTGTGGGCTCTAGCGGACTTTTTCCGTCGGAATTCCGACGGAAAAAGTTTGAGAGCTGGATCTAAAATTTTCCGACAACAAAATCCGATCTGACTTTTTCTGATCGTGTGTAGAGAATTCCGACGCCCAAAGTGCCACGCATGCTCAGAAGAAATTTGGAGACAAAAGCTATTGGCTACTGGCCTCTACATAGTCCCGTCATACGTGTTGTACGTCACCTCGTTCGGAATGATCGGATTTTCCGACAACTTTGTCTGACCGTGTGTGTGCAACACAAGTTTTGGACAAAATCCGTCAGAAAAAATGAGACGCATTTTGTGGTCGGAATGCCCGACCGTATGTACGGGGCATTAGTCGTGCATTCCACAAATCTGGCCTTTATGGAAGAGCGGCAAGAAGAAAGCCATTGTTGAAAGAAAGCCATTAGAAGTTCAGTTTGCAGTGTGGGAGAAGCCATGTGGGGGACACAGCAAACAGGTGAAAGAAGGTGCTCTGGTCAGATGAGACCAAAATTGAACTTTTTGGCCTAAAAGCAAAACGCTATGTGTGGCAGAATACTTACCCTGCACATCACCCTGAATACACCATCCTTTTCTTTAGCAGGGTCAGGGAAGCTGGTCAGAGTTGATGGGAAGATGGATGGAGCCAAATACAGGGCAACCTTAGAAGAAAACCTGTTAGAGTCTGCAAAAGACTTGAGACTGGGTGGAGATTCACCTTCCAGCAGGGCAATGACCCTAACCATACAGCCAGAGCTACAATGGAATGGTTTAGATCAAAGCATATTCATGTGTTAGAATGGCCTAGTCCAAGTCCAGACCTAAAAACAATAGCGAATCTGTGGCAAGACTTGAAAATTTCTGTTCACAGACGCTCTCCATCCAATCTGACAGAGCTTGAGATATTATGCAAAGAAGAATGAGCAAAAATGTCACTCTCTAGATGTGCAAAGCTGGTAGAGACATCCCCAAAAAGACTTGCAGCTGTAATTGCAGCGAAAGGTGGTTATACAAAGTATTAACACAAATGCACGCCACACTTTTCAGATATTTATTTGTAAAAAAAATTAAACATTTATCATTTTCCTTCCACTTCACAATTATGTGCCACTTTGTATTGCTGTATCACATAAAATCCCAATTAAATAAATTTCAAGGGGTATGCATACTTTCAAAGCACTGTCAAATTTTAAGTGGTCACCAGAAAAGTGGTGACAGGGGTATCTTCTAAAAGGGACACCTGTACTAGTGACAACTGTCAGATGTAGGGTCTCCCCTTGTTTTGGGGAGGTTTCTAGTGAGTTCCTGCTTTTGTTTTGTGAACAAGAAGTGAAGCGAAATCTTCCTATAGGGCAGTGATGGCGAACCTTGGCACCCCAGATGTTTTGGAATTACATTTCCCATGATGCTCATGCACTCTGCAGTGTAGTTGAGCATCATGGGAAATGTAGTTCCAAAACATCTGGGGGTGCCAAGGTTCGCCATCACTGCTATAGGGGATGCAGGTAGCAATAAAAAGTCTACACCTTTCTAACCAAAAAGGAGTTCTACTTTAAATATTTTAAGTGGTACTTGGTACTGTAGTACTATTTAATGGTCCTCCTGAGAGCTACAGATTGCTGTCTTGTATTGTAGAACAATGTTTCACACCCTGAAGTGTCGGATGCTGAAGATTCTTCAACACGCTTAGTTCTTTAAGAGTGCGAACACTGGCACCACAGGCGGCGGACAGGTATTCTTTTCTTTATAGAGACCCCTTTTTTTAAAGTCTTTATTTAAAAAAATTCAATACTTTTTATTTAAACTTTTATCTGCATTCTCCTTTTCCCCTCCCAATATAAATGATTGTATCCATTTCCAGTATTTTTTCTACTGACTTTACTGTGTATAAAAAAATGTTTTTTTTTTTTTTTTGCTTTCTTTTTTTTTTTTTTTACCCTTCAGACAGGATGAACAATGGTTGGTCCAAGTTGAAAATTCTGTTCACTAGTGTTCTGAAACCAAAGTAACATAAATATGTAGCCATGAGAACAGTAGCAGGCATTCTAACCTTGCCGGTATAAGATTTCATGGAAAATCCTCCTTAGAATTGCCGTTTTGAACAATGTGCAGTACACCACTGTTGCACACATATAAAATACTCCCCTCCTTCCTAGTTTGCAAGAATATTGTACTAATCTGCCAATTCCACCACATGCCAAATAAATATAAGAAATATCAATAGTTCATTTTAAGGCCCCATTCAGTGTAGCGAGAGTGTTTCTACTCTTGTTTTTTTTTCGTGTTTTTCGAGCTGCAATAATGTCACTCCCACACCCGTGGGCCGTTCCTTCAGTGCGCATGCGCCAGTGATGTTACTGGCTGCATGCACTGGAAATATCTCCTAAACTGTACAGGTTTAGGAGATATTTTCAATACCTATAGGTAAGCCTTATAATAGGCTTACCTATAGGTAAAAGTTTGCAGAGGAAGTTTACTTCCTCTTTGTTACCCTGCAAAGGTAAAGCATAATGGACTACTATGCATCGCATAGTAGCCCATTATCTGACACAGGAGCCAGCGATGTCACCGATGTCCCCTCTTCCACGTAGTGTCTATCTTCTTTCCGGGTATCGCGACTCCGGCCCTGTGAGTGGCCGGAGCCACGATGACGTCACTCCCGCGCATGCGCTTGGGAGCCGTCACTAGCGGCATATCGCCATTAGCAGCAGCGTGCTCTGTGCGCCGCTGTCTACGGCGCATGCGCCGTAGACAGCGGTGCCTGTCTTTTTGCAAATATCTCCTAAACCGTGTAGGTTTAGAGGATATTTCTTGGACCTACAGGTAAGCCTTAATCTAGGCTTACCTGTAGGTCAAAGTGGTCTGTAAGGGTTTACAACCACTTTAATGGCACTGCAAGCGTGGACTGTGATTGCAGCGGGTTTGCAAAACGAGTGGCTAATAGTACATTTTTATGTGCTTTTTGCACATTTAGGAAACGCACAGGTGTGAGTGCAGCCTTAGAGGACAGGACAACCCTTTTTGAAGGAGTGTAGAATACAAACTCTCCATAGGATTTAATGGAGAGTCCATAGTACATGTGGTAGCATGAATATTAAAGCCTAGTACACACAGGCGGAATGTTGGGCGATATCGCCTGGTTCAATAGAAAGCGTCCAACAGTCGGTCCGCAGAAGTTTGGCCAGCTTTTGTCGAAGGGGCATGACCACAAAAGGTCTGCCGATCGGCTCCTGATCAGCGCTCTCAGTCAATGGTGTTCATATGCTACAATAGGTGTACATATGCTACAATGCTTTGCTTTACCGTCATGGCAGGAATTATTCCACCTGTCATGAAATCGGGCTGCTCTGCAACAACCCCGTAGCTGTGTGTATGGCATGTGGTTATGGCACGCTAGTGCAGGGCTCACAGGGTTAAAGCAGTTAATGAACGTGACTCAAATAAAGGTTAGGCGTGTCTAATATACATTACGCATTCCTCTGTGCACCTAACAAGACACCTACATCTTCAAACTGACAGCATTCGTGATCTGTGGGCTTACTACGGAATATTTGTGGGACTATTCACTCTGTGACCGTTGCTGGTCACCAGAAGAAGAGAGTATCCACTGCTGTGGGTTCTAGCACACTTTTTGTAGAAAGTGGGTCTTTAATATATCCTTTACTTTTCAGTGGGTGGATGGGCGTATAATGAATTTGTGACAAAGACCCAGGGGCACAGAGTGAAGAGACAGTGCAGATATCCACATAGGGAACATACAGCCATCACAGGGTAGGTAGGTAGTACATACTGTATATCCCTCTGAATTAGGACTGCCATTATTGCAGTAGGAACGTACACCTTGCAAAGTTGTACTGATAGTACCTAATCTGCTCAAAAAAGTGCTGCAAAAACACGCAAAGACTATTTCTAATGTGTAATCATAGGGCACCTCTAAATATGCAGTATATCAATTAGTGTTTCACCAATGCCTCTTTATATTTCATTACCATGCTTTATTCAATGAAATGATTTATAATAAGGTTTTATAAAGATATCATAATATAGTTTTTTTTAAATCTGTGACCTTTTGAAATTTGTAACCTACACAGTATTTATTGTGATTGTACATGTGGTCATGATGCCACATAGTAACCCTTGTAATTGATGTTGTCAGCTGAATAAAATATTGTCATGAATAATGAGCATGTTGTTTTGGTGGAGCTCTTAGTGTGCATCATACTTGCTGTACAGTCAAGTAGAAGGCATTTAAAGCAACATCACCTGTTCTACAGGAAGTGATTGTTAATACATCAGGATTAAAAATAGCCGGGCAGCAACGTTATAATTATAGCTTTGTTTTCTTTTTCTTGTATTTTCATGAAGCATACATTTGATTTTGGCCCATATTGGCTGGTTTATTCAAAACGTATGTGTTCATTTTATTATTTGTGTTTATGGGTAATATAGTCAATATATGACTTGTCAATGCTGGAATCTGATAATACGGGCATTGTTGGTTACAGGAGAGCAGGGATCTCCAGTGGGCCAAATCAAGCCCAATGCAAGACTTTATCCTACCCGCTGATGTGATAGGGGACTCTGATGTAAGGGGGGATTCCAGTTCAAGCAGGACTTTGATGGGGACACAACATATATACAAGGGTTCTGACGGGGACTCTAGTTACTGAATTTTTTTCTCTGTTATTCTAAATCCTAACATACGGGTTACTGAAAAAAAAAAAAAAATACAAATAACCTTAGTAATTCATTTAAAGTGGTTCTAAAGGCAAGGCATTTTTTATCTTAAAGGAAAAGTGCAACCAAAGTTCGTTTGGCTGTACTTCTTCTGTGGTTCATGGGAGTGCAGTTCGTTCTGCACTCGTGTGACCCGTTTTCATCAGACAGTCGGCTGACGTCACAGAGCCAGTCCAAGCTCAGGCAAGATCACAACAATGAAGTTGGGATCTGCCCACATGCCTGGACCGTCACCCGGCTCAGCCTTTCAGCGAGCCACTGTGTCAGGGCTGGGCTCAGCCCTTCCTTCTCAGAGCAGTCCGCACAGCTGTTGGTTAATTGCCAGCTCTAATCTTTCCGCAGTGACTAACCAAGGGGGTGATGATATCCTGCTCGTCAGTCCTGCTGGCTACTTAAACTGCTCAGTTCAGATCCTCTCCTTTGCCTGGGCAACACATCCAGAGACTCTCTCCTGTGTACCTGATGAAGAGGCCAAGGTGAATGTCTCTAACAGGGGTAGTCAGTTTGTGTCCCGGTTCTGGTGAGCCTTTTGTGCAGAGTTGGGAATTCAGCTTCTTTCTCCTCTGCGTATCACCGGCAGTCTAATGGGGCCGCAGAACAAGCCAACCAATCCTTGGAGCAGTTTCTACATTGCTATATTTCTGACCATCATAACAACTGGTCAGACCTCTTACCTTGGGCGGAGTTTGCTCACAATAGTGCCATGAATTCTGCTTCCCCCTCCACAGCCCGGCACTCCAGTGGGGGAGAGGGGGGCAGAGTAGGGAGCCGGAGACTGATAGTCACCAGCTCTCTCCTCACGGAGCCCTGAGAACCAAGCGATCGGTGGTGTTTGGTCGCTCAGCTCTCAGTCTTAGTGTTGGTGGGGGACAGATGCAGCGTTGGTCCGATGCTGCATCCACCTAAATAAGTATGATTTTGAAAAACAAAACCATACTTCTCTTTTAATGCATTGAGGTAAAACAGTGTCTCACCCTCCCACCTCCCTATATTACCTGAGTCTTATCTTGATCCATCTCTGTGCACATCTGCAGCCAACGCTGCTCTCTCTTCATCTTCACACAGGCACAGAGACAGCAGCAGGAGCTCCTGCTGCTGTCAATCAAATCCTGTGAGGAGGGGGCAGGGCTGCGCCAAGCTGTATATGTCTATAGACATGCACAGGCTGGCTTGTGAGCAAGCTCACATGTGCGCCTCCATAGGAAGTGGCTTCCTATGGTGGTACATATAAAAGAGGAGCTAAGAGCGCCAGAAGAGTTGGATTGGTGCCACTCTGTGCAATACCATTGCACAGAGCAGATAAGTATAACATGTTTATTATTTTAAAACAAAAAGGAAGCCTTTACAATCACTTTAAATTGATTTATTATTTTATAAAAGATTTTTTTCAGCCTGTGAATACTTATATAATATATGATGTGGCCCTCATACTCAACGTTTTGGAGACCCCTGCAGTAGAGCAACACTGGGTAAGGCAAAAGGCAAGCACTAGCGGCCAAATCATTTATACCATTTGATAGCAATGATGATGTGTCCATCCGGCTGTTACTCAATCAAACAGGCTGCTGGAACCCATACTGTTTTCTTTCCCTGAATTGAATGTTGCATCAGGTTGCTGTTTGTGTTCAGTTGAGGTAGTCGCTCTATGTAGGCACTTCAGTGCCGGACCGTCAGGGGGAAATAAATGACCAGAGCAGGGTTTTTTTTTTACCTGGTCAGTCACTATTCACCTAGATAAACTTTGGTTGTTAGTCTTTGCAGGTTCCAAATAAATATTACATTGTAGCTGGATATTGACATTTTTGACTGATGTCAAGTGACTAATGTTCCCTAAAGTTCAAATGAATTTTTAGGCTCGGTTCACATATATGCGAATCGGATGTGTTTTGATTCCCATCCGATTCGCATAACATGTGAACAGAACCTGCTTGCAATGGAGCCGGTTCACACATGTCTGGGGGACGGCCGCGGTCTGTTTTTGGTAAGAGTCCTGTGCGATTTTAGGTCTTGTTCAGGTGCGAATTCAATTAAAAATTTGTACCTAAATTGCACCTGAACCGATGAACAAAGCTGCACCGGACTCCTTTTAAAAACTGACTGCAAACCGCAGCCGGCCATGTGTAAACTTAGCCTTAGTGAAAACTAGCTAAATACTGTACATTCCAAATGCATTAAAACAAAAGATGTGCAAAGCCTGGCAGTTCTCATTAAAAATCAGCCACAGTTTAAGTAAAAGTCTTTGACTGATTCACCCTGGCAGCACAGCACACTGGTGATAATCAAACATTAGTGTATCACATTGAACCTTCGGAAGTGGTCATTTAAAGCCACTAAACGCGTTTAAAACTCAGGTGAGTTTTGGATCAGGTGAGTTGAATGACATCTTAAATAGGCTGTCAGTGGTTCAGTTGGCAGAGGTGCCCATCGTCGCATGTTTAAAAAAGGATTGGGGTTGTCTGGTGTATTGTTTTCATTGTACAATAAACAAGGTGATCCTGATCCTTTTTTAAACACTTTATGCTGGGCTCCTCTGCCAATTGAACCACCAATGGATTTTTTTAAATGTCATCCAACTTACCTGATCCAAAACGTGCCTGAGAACCCGGCAGAGGATCCAGGACTGGGATGGCCATGGCATCGAGAGTGACCTATCTTACTCCACGTGGTGACAGAATAATCTCCACCAGGCTGGTTGTGTGTTTGTATGCCATGGGGTCACCGCAACCTCAGCAGATGTACTGTAAGTTACTTCCTTTTTTGATTTTATGGTGAAACCATTTTAAGGTAATCGTTATATTTGCGTCATTCACTACATTAAAAGGGTTCTCCTGCCTCCCTCTTTTTTGGTGAACTTTTTGAGTTGCCCCAAGGGCTTGCAATTAACTATTTTTTGCAGCTGAACCCTTTGGATCTCCTTGGACCACCACACCCCAAATCCTGTGCAGTAGTGTGAGCCCCCCTGAATTATCCAGTTAGCAGGATGCATGAGCTTTACTGATTGCAGAACTATAGCTCTGCATTAGTGGGGGGGGGGGGTTGTCAAACTTTATACAATGGGACCACTGATTTTTCACAGGGAACAAGGGTGTTCAATCAAGTTTGGTGGACTGGGTGGTGCTGATAGGGACAACCATAGCTCAAGTTTCAGGCTGATTCAGCATGAATCAGCCAAAATTCCAGCTGTGTATGAAAGTCTTTAGTCTTTTTTTAACTTCTTAGGCCTTTCACTTGACAGCCAATCCACATAGTCATGCTGCTCTCTTACAGATTTCATGCTTTGGTTGGAGAGC
Source organism: Lithobates sylvaticus (assembly GCA_028564925.1). Lineage (NCBI taxonomy): Eukaryota > Metazoa > Chordata > Amphibia > Anura > Ranidae > Lithobates > Lithobates sylvaticus. Next base: position 93,047,157 of record CM053028.1, read on the forward strand.
TTGCATCTTCAGGTTTGCTGTATTGCGATTTTGTTTTCTCACTGTAATACTGTGTTGCTTTTGCATTCTTTTCAAGTGTGATTGATTTACTGGGTTAGTTCTAGTGTTAGGCCAGGGTTAGGTATATAACTGCAATCAAGTGTTCAGCTAATGTCTTCATTTGGCCTCTTTCACAGCAGGCTACAGTGTGCGATCAGCTTTTGAAAAGAAATTCTATGTGCAGCAGATGGGATCCATATTCTTTGAGAGCAGTAACGAGCACCTTCGGATATATACTCCTCTGCCCTGGGGGAGCAAAGCAAAGGTCACTTTTTCAGCAGATGGGAGTGAAAAGAGCCCAAGGATTAAAAATATAAAATCCTTCATAAACCTCTGGTAGACCAAGGAACTGTGGCACTTTAGGAACAAGCAGTTAGGAGTGGATCTTACACCCTGGTGTAGTAGAGTTTGAAATGATTATGGACACACATTGGCTCCAGACTCCGGAAAATGTATTAAACAGCTGTGCACACCTAGCTGGAGTCCTGAGTCAGGCTACTGTTTGCAGAGAATTTCTCCCAGCTCGTCATAGAGCTTCCTTCCTCTTTCGCCCACTTTCCTCTGTCTCCTTCTCCTGTTCAGAATACTCTGCTGTGTGATTGGGTATAACCGCGCAGAGCTGATCTACAGTTCCGTCTTTCTGTGCTTTTGTGTCATTGTAATCTTTGCTGACAAAAAGAGGACTATAGATATTTCTGAATGAAAGGCTGTCTTAGCACGTCTTTGGATATATTTATTTTTAACCATAAAGTGAAATATAGCCCTGTTTAACACTAAATGTGGACGTCTATACTGTTGTGTAAGAGAAAGAAAGAGAATTTGCATAAATCATACTTTATATTTCAAAACATCAAGGTGTGTTCTGTCTAGTAAACTAAATTTGGATTATTTATAAAAATTGATAGTATTTCATAAATTGGCTACCCTGGGAGGCAGCAGCCCACCTGCTAATAAAACTTTGGAGATGCTCATCAATCACTTACTCCTGGTTCGGTAAAACTAGAAGTCCTAGGACAGAGCAATTCCCTAGAGACCCATTTAAATGCTCATATGGGTCCTAGTACAAAGCCATGGCTGGAGGGTAATGTGACTGCTCCTATGGGTCCTAAGACAGAGCCATTACCTGGAGGGTCATGTGACTGCTGTTATGGGTCCTAATACAGAGCCATGGTTTAGGTCCTAACACAAAGCCATGGCTGGAGGGTCATGTGACTGCTGTTACAGGTCCTAGTACAGAGCCATGGATGGAGGGTCATGTGACTGCTGTTACAGGTCCTAGTACAGAGCCATGGATGGAGGGTCATGTGACTGCTGTTACAGGTCCTAGTACAGAGCCGTGGCTGGAGGGTCATGTGACTACTCTTATGTGTCCCAATATGGAGCCATGGCTGGAGGGTCATGTGACTACTGTTACAGGTCCTAGTACAGAGCCATAGCTGGAGGGTTATGTCACTGCTCTTATGGGTCCTAATACAGAGCCATGACTGGGGGTCATATGACTGCTGTTACAGGTTTTAGTACAGAGCTATTGCTGGAGGGCCACCTGATTGGTTTCATCAAGTGTGTAGTGTGTTCAGGTAGAACCACTGATTGGCTGATCAAACTGAGACAATCAATCAGTGCCTCTTCTGGAACACATGTTTAACTTGCTCAGCAGACTGTATCATAGACCTTGTGACTTTGCATCACATTGTTATTGTTGGCGCTTTCAAAAACCATGGCCTGTTGTACCTCAACATATTGTTTTCTTCTATATAAAGACCGAATGACAGCGAATCTGATAAAAAGAAGGTGCTTTCTTTTTTTTTTATTATAAATTCTTTATTTTCACAGAAACGGCATTACCACAGATCAACAGGTCCCAACCATGACATAACACACAATATGAAGCAAGATATTCACATGGTTATCAAGGCTTGTCTCTAAAAATACTTCTGTGTTGTATTAACATTTAGTTATATAATGTTATATTCCATGAACCTTGGTGAGCAACACCGTTTCTCATTTTTAATATATAAGAAAAAAAATGAATAATTCTGAGACCTAGTTAGATAGAAGCTAGAAATTAATTGACGGGAAGAGAGAAGAAGAAAAAAACAAAAAAAGGGGGGGTGGGAAGAGGGGACAAAGGAAGAGCTCTGTGGGGCAAGTTAATGGAAAAACTACTGCTGAGAGGCTGGGGGGGCTATTCTTTGTATATAAATTGTGAAATAGTCCAGACTTTCCAATATTTCTCGTATTGCTCTTTCAGAACCGTGGTAAGGTTCTCCATTAGTTGGAGTTCAGTTATCCTGGCTAGCCAATGTGCTCTAGTTGGAGGTGTGGTACTCTTCCACAACATCGGGATACATACAACCTTCTCTGCAGTTTAGAGATGTTTTAGGAGTGGATTTTTGTGTTTTTTAATGGACAAAGGGGTATCATGTAATAAGAAAGCTGTTGGGTTCTTTCCAAGAGACACACCTGTGATTGTTTTGACAGATTCGGCTACCATTGTCCAAAATTCTTAATTTCGGGCATTGCCAAAATATGTAAAAAAGAGTACCCTCAGACTCCAGACAATGCCAGCAGGCATACGATACTTGTGGGGACATCCGATGCAGTACTGCCGGTGTTCTGTACCGTCTAGTAAGGAGTTTATATCCTCCTTGATACCTACTCGCCAGGGATGCCTTATGAGCAAAGTAAGATACTGTCCTTCTGGGCTTGAGAAAAAGTGACTTTGAGATCCCTTTCCCATAATTGTAGGAAAAAGAGTTCTTGTGGTGCTTCCAGTCTAATCAGTGAAGCATATACATGTGACATTAAGCAGGTTTGTTCGAACGTGGATGGCGTTTTAAAGCGAAAGAAGGGGCTTTCTAAAGAAGAAAAAGAAGCGCGCTGTCTAAAGGGACTTGGAATGCAACACTATCGATTATTAAACTGACCTAAATGTCATATTAATATTGTAATTTATTATTTTTTAACCTTTTTAATTTTATTTTTTTCAATTTATAATGATCAAGGTCTCCTTTTTCTTTTCATTGTTAGTGGTCTCATTTTGGCAGCCGGTGGTTTCGCTAATAGTGAGTGTGGGAGAGAAGTAGCATAGTATGGCTGGGAGTGTGGGAAGTACCATTACTACAGTGGGGACATTTCTCTACCCCACTTGCCCCCACTACCTGTAGGTGACTGCCTTCTCTGCCTATGGGTCGGTCTGGACCTGGGCGGATGACTGCTTATTCAGCAGTGGAACATGGGCAAGTTTTTAAAAAAAAATAACAATACTGATAACTTCCTGGTCTTTCATCTATCTCTAGCTGGCATTACAGTGAATTACAAGATATTTTTGTAGTGGTGTATCTATAAAACTTGATATTTAAAGCCCAACTCTAATAAACCTGAAAAGACCTTGCAGTGAGGCTGCACCCACGCTGTAATGCTTAACTGCTCATTTATGTCTATAGGACCTAACCCCAACTCGGGGTACTTTCTTTTTTTTTTTTCATGCAGTGGGGCTGCGCCCACAGGCAGGAGCTGAAGAGACCAGTCTTTCACTGGGAGGATCAGAGGATTAAATGAGAATATCTCAGCTCTCCATACCCCTAGACCGAAATGAGCATTTAACCTATGCAGTGCGGGTGCAACCCCACTCACCCACGCATGGTAAAAAAAAAAAAAAAAGAATTGCCTGGAGTTCAGCTTTAATAGTAGATTTACTTACCCAATCCTCCACTTACATTGATGCTACAGCCCCACTGGAAAGGAGTATTTGTAGGTTTCTTGGAGTTCAGCTTTAATACAATTTCAAAAATATTGAACAACAAGCAGTAACAATTCAGAATATGCGCTCACTGAAGGTCACTTTAATGGAGTTTCTCTTTAACGTAAACCTGTATTAATAAAAGTAAGTGGGCTGCCATAACTACCCTTCTTTTCCAAAATGCTAGTTGCTGTCAGTCCTTGCTGCATTGAGTCAGTAGCATAGTACAAGCATGCATGTAAGGCATTCTGTTCTATTCTGTTCTGTTCTGGGTCAGTGGCTTGAAGTGCTAAACCAAAGGGTTAGCATAACAGCCAGGCAACTTGTAGGATCAGAAGAATGTCAGCAGTGGTAGTGTTCATTTTAATAAATAGTTTACTTTAAATACGGTACATACTCGTGTATAAGCCCAGTTTTTCAGCACATTTTGTATTCTAAAAAAGCCCCCCTCGGCTTATACTCGAGTGAGGGTCCCACTTACCTGTTCTCCGGTGCAGTGCGGGTGTTCTCCGGTCTCTCATGCTCATCTCTTCCACTTACAGAGCTAATTTACAGTTTTTTTCTGAAATAAATATTCAAAAACATTTAACCTACTGATGCCTCAATTAATGTAATTTTATTGGTATCTATTTTTATTTTTGAAATTTAACAGTAGCTGCTGCATTTCCCACCCTAGGCTTATACTTGAGTCAATAAGTTTTCCCAGTTTTTGTGGTAAAATTAGGTGCCTCGGCTTATATTTGGGTCGGCTTATACTCGAGTATATACAGGTAGTTTTCACTATCACTGTGTAATAATAGTACATTACAATGACAGTGGCAACTTATCCCACTTTTTTCATTTGCATCTATTGTGAGAAAGTATTAAACACAATATCCAGCTTTTGCTCTGTTAGAAAAATAATTAACAAGCCTGTAGTAATGATGTCACAGTGGGATTAGGCATGTGATGACCTCAGATGGCGTCGTATTACCATTTCAGGCACAAATTATTCAGCCTTAATCATCAGTTTACAAATTTAGCACCTCATTGTTACACAGCGTTGAAAAATATTATTTACCCTGCTTATATCAGAATGTTGGTCCTGGTTTATAACCCATATGCATCTCGCTTATCCCCAAAGGTACCTTGTTTTTCCCAACACATTGTAGAACAGTCTTAAGTAAGATGCAAAAGTTCCAAATAAGAAGATAAGCACAAAACTGTGCCAAAACAAACAACCATTCCTGTAGTACATTTCTCCAATTTTCTCCTAGTTACTAGTTAGCCAAATAAATAAAAATTCTCTGGAAATAAATTTAAGCTTATCACTATTATTTATTCCGTATTAAAATAATTATGTTTAAATAACTATAGTCTTCTGAAACTAAGAAGTTTTATTTTTTAAAGGTCTTTAATTTAATCAGATAGTAATATTAAGATACAGTATCTCACAAATATGAGTACCCCCCGCACATTGTAAATATTTTATTACATCTTTTCATGTGACAACACTGAAGAAATTACACTTTGCTACAATGTAAAGTAGTGAGTGTACAACTTGTATAACAGTGTAAATTTGCTGTCCCCTCAAAATAACTCAACACACAGCTATTAATATCTAAACCGCTGGCAACAAAAGTGAGTAGAGCCCTAAGTGAAAATGTCCAAATTGGGTCCAATTAGTAATTTTCCCTCCCCGATGTCCTGTGACACGTTAGTGTTACAATGTCTCAGGTGTGAATGGCGAGCAGGTGTGTAAAAGTTTGGTCTTATCATTTTCACTCTGTCATATTGTTCATTGGAAGTTTAACATGGCACCTCGTGGCAAAGAACTCTTTGAGGACCTGAAAAAAAGAATTGTTGCTCTTAATAAAGATGGTCTAGGCTATAAGAAGATTACCAAAACCCTGAAACTGAGCTGCAGCACGATGGCCAAGACCATACAGCGGTTTAACAGGACAGGCTCCACTCAGAACAGGCCTCACCATTGTCGACCAAAGAAGTTGAGTGCACGTGCTCAGCGTCATATCCAGAGGTTGTCTTTGGGAAATAGACGTATGAGTGCTGCCAGCATTGCTGCAGAGGTTGAAGGGGGGGGGGCAACCTGTCAGTGCTCAGACCATACGTTGCACACTGCATCAAATTAGTCTGCATGGCTGTCGTCCCAGAAGGAAGCCTCTTCTAAACATGATGCACAAGAAAGCCCGCAAACAGTTTGCTGAAGATAAGCAGACAAAGCACATGGTTTACTGGAACCTTGTCCTGTAGTCTGATGAGACCAAGATAAACTTATTTAGTTCAGATGGTGTCAAGATTGTGTGGCGGCAACCAGGTGAGGTGTACAAAGACAAGTTTGTCTTGCCTACAGTCAAGCATGGTGGTGGGAGTGTCATGGTCTGGGGCTGCATGAGTGCTGCCAACACTGGGGAGCTTCAGTTCATTAAGGGAACCATGAATGCCAACATGTACTGTGACATACTGGAGCAGAGCATGATCCCCTCCCTTCAGAGACCGGGCTGCAGGGCAGTATTTCAACATGATAACGACCCCAAACACACCTCCAAGGCAACCACTGCCTTGCTAAAGAAGCTGGGGGGTAAAGGTGATGGACTGGCCAAGCATGGCTTTAGGCCTAAACCCTATTGAGCGTCTATGGGGCATCCTCAAACGGAAGGTGGAGGAGCGCAAGGTCTCTAACATCCACCAGCTCCATGATGTCATCATGGTTGAGTGGAAGAGGACTCCAGTGGCAACCTGTGAAGTTCTGGTGAACTTCATGCCCAAGAGGGTTAAGGCAGTGCTGGAAAATAATGGTGGCCACACAAAATATTGACACTTTGGGCCCAATTTGGACATTTTCACTTAGGGGTGTACTCACTTTTGTTGCCAGCGGTTTAGACATTAATGGCTGTGTGTTGAGTTATTTTGGGGGGACAGCAAATTTACACTGTTATACAAGCTGTACACGCACTAATTTACATTATAGCAAAGTGCAATTTATTCAGTGTTGTCACATGAAAAGATATAATAAAATATTTACAAAAACGTGAGGGGTGTACTCACTTTTGTGTGATACCGTACATTTAGGGTGCATTCACACCCGAGCAGGTCTTGTTCCTGGTGTTTTTTTTGGGGGGGGGGGGTTTAGACGAATAACAGGGGTTTTGCAAATTTTTTGCATCAAGGATTTTTTTGTATCAAGTCTCTGGGAGCTTGTTTTCTGGACAGGGCAAGGGTCGGAAAACAGTTCTATAGGAGAAGAGTTGTAAAAACTCTTGCATCGTGCATTTACAGGTGCTCCCACTAAAGGGTATGGAACCACAAACATCTGAACATGCTAAAAAAAAAAAAACTCCTGTACATTTGTGAGCATAGGGCAACTGGGAATGCAAGTGTGGACAGGGAAAATTAGAAAGAATGAGATTCAACATAGTCTTGCCTAGGAAAATGAGAAAAAAAATGTTCAAGTGTAAAAAGGGGCTAATGCACATTCTAGTATACGACAAGCTGTCAGACTTGGTCCCATCCATTCTACCCAAGTTTTTAATTAGTGACACATACCTGTGTTGGGTGGTCTGACACAATAGTAGTGGCCTACAGGAGGAGGTGGGACCTAACTCTCAACCACAAAAGTTGTTATTGAAGTGTATTAAGGGTATATAAGGCATATTGGGAAGGGATCTGTAATCCATATATTTTTTTAGCAATTTTTTAGGCTTCATGTACACAGGACGTTTTTGCAACCTCTCCTGAACAATTTAACTTGACAGATAGTAACCCACATTTAAAACATCCATTTTGCCGCGTTTACATGCCACGTTTAGCCGCATTTGAGTTTAGAAGCGTTTGAAAAAATTTCAAAATGGTGGGAGTAAACTCCAAGCTGACTCAAAATAGCCAAAATGAAAAATGAGAAATTGTAGACGGCCACTAATATTGGCTAGTCAGGCTCCGCGCTTAGGATAATTACCAAATGGTCTATACTGTTACTATTACCATAAACCCAGTACAGCTGCTCCCTAAGAAATCTATAAGATTTAATTGATAGTAGTTTGGTATATGAGGGGCGCTAGTACCAACACAAGATACCACTTAATTACGGGGTTAATTAATTGTATGTTCTGAACTGTATATTAAAAAGTGAGCTATTGATAAAGGGTGTGGAGACACAATATAGATCTACTACGAACTAAGCTAATTATTATCTGCTTAAAGTGACAGTAGTAACCACAACTAATTGCCCATACATTACAAGTAATATTTTGTGTCAATAAATTCAGAAAATTCAAAAAAATTATTTTGTTGTGTCTATAGAAACAAATAATTATTCATATCACAATACACCTATACGTGACCAATAAGGTATAAAAGTATTGCCTAGACAAAGTGCAACACAAAAAAGAGCTACCATAGCTCTATTGTACCAAGTGAAAAAAATACCACACCAAAATGAAAAATGCCTGTAAACGAAACTGCTCCTAAGACCCCTTTCACACCAAGGGAGTTTTGCAGGCACTATAGCATTAGAAATAGCGCCTGCAATCCGCCCTAAAACAGCTGCACCATTGTTTCCAGTGTGAAAGCCAGAGGGCTTTCACACTGGAGCGGTGCGCTGGCAAGACGTCAGGAAAAGTCCTGCCAGCAGCTTCTTTGGAGCGGTGAAGGAGCGCTGTGTTTACCGCTCCTCCACAGCTCCTCCACCGCTGCTCCCCACTGAAATAAATGGGGCAGCGCTGTAATACCGCCAGCAAAACGCTGCTATTGCGGCGTATTGCCAGGGGTTTTAACCCTTTCTCGGCCGCTAGCGGGGGGAAAAGCGCCCCGCTAGCGGCCAAAATGCGGCGTGGTGTGAAAGGGGTCTTAATGTCCGTTTACCAGCAGCAGTGTACATGAGGCCTAAGAGACAATTCTTTAAAGTGGAACTGAACCCTCCTATCCTTTGCATCTAAAGATCCTGCCATCTTAGCCTCTGTTTGATCTGCAGTTGCCATGGTGCTGCACATGTTATCAGTTATGACATCAGCAATTTGATAGCTTGACAGTTCGGTTTTGGGAAACTGTTAAATTGATAGGTTTAGTTCCTTTAGTTTTAGTTTAGTGAAGTTTAGTTGAGATCAATATACATTGGCTGGAGATCGTTTTTTTGCTTTTCCTTCATTCCTTTATGAAAATCAAAGCGAATCTCATATCTCCATGTGCACTAGCCACTTAGGCAGCTTCTTTACATTGGTGGTTAAATGGTGGTTGCATTGGAACTGGTGTGCACCTAAAATGACCTTCTATGGTGCTGCCACATGTATGTTCTAGTCCTTACATCATGCTGGTACTGTACTTTTGCATCAAATGTGTACATTTATCATACATTGCCTGAATTAAATATTCTTTATAGACATCATGTAAGAGTGAGGGTAGTATCTGATGCTGTTGCACAGTATTCCAACTTTGTTATTCACCCATTATATGAAGTACATTATCCCCTAGCTGTTTATCTGTTGAGGTACAGTCATTTAAAGCTATTGCTGATGGCAAACTTTGATCTGTAGAATCACATGTACAGCCTGATTCAGGTACTAAGTAAAAAACGAAGACCTTTTATCTGCACAGCTGGCCATAGATTGGCAGATGTCTCATCAAGATCGACAGGTGGCATGATAATTGCCTTTCCTCAGATGTTTTGCTTTGCTGCTGGGAATCACTGTGATGTACTCCGGGGCTTGGCCTGTGGGTGAATATGGTAGATGCTCAATCCCCAAAAAAAAAAAAAGATTTTTTAACAACCTTACAAAGCTTGTAAGCCCTTGTGTTCACTATCTATGGCAAATTTGTATGTCCAGATCCTTGCCCAGCTTTCATAAGCCACTGAGTGCATCACTGCAATGGAAGGACTGTTTATAATCAACAATTAAGTGATGGCATTAAGTATTTGGCAATTCTACTGAAGATCTATTGTCATATTATGCTTTAGCGGTATCTGGGTTAGGGTACTCGCCAACCATTGATGTGCTTAAAGGTAAGAATACATGATGGGTGCCCCACTTTGCACCTTGTATGTATGTACCTAAAACCTCTGAGGCGGCTGCCTTCGGTTACAGACTGAGTCTTCCCATACCCATAGTCCCATTGGGGTTGATTTACTAAAACTGAAGAGTGCAAAAGCTGGCGAAGCTCTGCATAGAAACCAATCAGCTTCCAGGTTTTTTTGCCAAAGCTTAATCGAACAAGCTGAAGTTAGAGGCTGATTTGCTACCATGCAGAACTGCACCAGATGTTGCACTCTCCAGTTTTAGTAAATCAACCATCTGTCTAGGTAAATATATTTCTAAAGGTGCTATTGGTGTGAAATTTTCACCACATGATGGCAACAACCCATGCAATCCATACATGCAAACAAAACCAAAACAAATACGTTTAGAAAGTAAGTTATGTGTAATAAACTGGAATGACACAGAGAAAAAGTATTGAACACATGAAGAAAGGGAGGTGCAAAAAGGCATGGAAAGCCAAGACATCAGCTGAAATCTATGAGTAATTAGAAGCAATCCTGCCCCTTGTCAGTGCAAATTAATATCAGCTGGTTCAGTCTCAACTGATGGCCTATAAAAAGGTGTCTCGTTATCAAGGTGTCACACACAAAACATCTCATGATGGGTAAAAGCAAAGAGCTTTCTCAAGACCTTCACAACCTTATTGTTGCAAAACATACTGATGCATTGGTTACAGAAGGATTTCAAAACTTCTGAATGTTCCAGTGAGCACTGTTGGGGCCATAATCTGGAGGTAAAAAGAACATAATTTCACCATAAACTGGCCATGACCAGGTGCTCCTTTGAAGATTTCGACAGAGGAGGAAAAAGAATTATCAGAGTTGTCCAAGAGCCAAGGACCACTTGTGGAGCGCTTCAGAAAGACCTGGAATTAGCAGGTACAATTGTTTCAAAGAAAACAATAAGTAATGCACTCCACAGCCATGGCCTATATGCATGCTCACCATGCAAGACTCCATTGCTGAAGAAAAATCATGTTGAAGCTCCTTCAAAGTTTGCTGCACAACATTTATACAAGCCTGTGAAATACAGAGAGAATATAGTCTGGTCAGATGAGACCAAAATTGAACTCTTTGGATGCCATAATACACACCATGTTTGGAGGTCAAATGGCACTGCACATCACCCCAAAAACACCCCCATACCAACAGTGAAGTTTGGAGGTGGGAACATCATGATGTGGGGCTGTTTTTCAGCATACGGTACTGGCAAACCTAATTTCATTGAAGGAAGGGTGAATGGAAAAATGTACCAAGACATTATTGATAAAAATCTGCTGCCATTTACCAGAGTGAAGAAGAAGTTGAAAATGGTGGACATTTCAGCAAGACAATGATTTCAAACACAAAGCTAAGGAAATTCTCAATTGGTTTCAAATAAAGAAAATAAAGCTACTAGAATGGCCCAGCCAATCACCTGGATTGAATCCAATAGAAAATCTATGGAAAGAACTAAAGATCAGAGTTCATAGAAGAGGCCCAAGGAACTTTCAAGATTTGAAGACTGTGTGGAAGAATGGGCCAAAATCACACCTGAGCAATGCATGCTACTACTAGTTTCTCCATACAGGAGGCGGTTTGGAGCTGTCATTACCAACAAACGATTTTATATGAAGTATTAAATAAATTTCAGTTAGCGTGTGCAATACTTTTTCCCTGTGTCATTCAATTTTATTACACATAATTTAATTTCTGAATGTATTTGTTTTGTTTCTTTGTATATATGGATTGCATGGGTTGTTACCCACATGTGCTGAACATTTCATGTCAATAGCACCTTTAGAAATATATTTACCTAGAAAAATGGTGACGTGTTCAATACTTATTTTGCCCGCTGTATATGAGACAGACTCGACTCAACGTTTCTATGCTTGAAAGTCTTCCCATGTGGGGGTTTCCCACATTCTTATGCCCCGTACACACGGTCGGAAAATCCGACCACAAAATCCATCGGATTTTTTCCGACGGATTTTGTCCGACACTGGTGTTGCATACACACGGTCGGACAAAGTTTTCGGAAAATCCGATCATTCTGAACGTGGTGACGTTTGTTGCCTACGACGGGACTACGTAGAGGCTAGTAGCCAATAGCTTTGGTCTTGTAATGTGATCTGAGCATGCGTGGCACTTTGTCCGTCGGAATTCGCTACACACGATCGGAAAAAGTCCGATAGGACTTTGTTGTCGGAAAATTTGAGAGCAGGAGATAAAACTTTGTAAAAAGTCCGATGGAGCCTACACACGGTCGGAATTTCCGACAACATTGTCCGATAGGACATTTTCCGTCGGAAAATCTGACCGTGTGTACGGGGCATAAGTGATAAACTGTAAACCCATTTTAGTTAACGACTCTGCTATTTTCTTCCACATTAGCTGCGTAAGATCGTTTCATCATAGCAACAACTTTGCTATCGTCAAGAACGCGCTGACGTACAACACGTACGATGGGATTATAAAGAGGAAGTTCAATAACCAGTAGGCAATAGCTTCCATCTCGTAATTTATTCTGAGCATGTGTGGCACTTTGTGTGTCGGAATTGTCTACACACGATCGGATTTTACACGATGGGATTATGTTTCTCAGAAAATTTTAGATCCAGATCTCAAACTTTGTGTCGGAAATTCCGATGGAAAAAGTCCGATGGAGCCTACACACGGTCAGAATTTCCGACATCACGCTCCGATCGCACATTTTCCGGCGGAAAGTCCAACCGTGTGTACAGGGCATAAGAGTGCAACTGTGTTGTCAGCTCCAACAGGAAGTTAGGAGCTCTCTGGATGGATTGCTGACAGATCAAGAGGTACTTTTCTCTACTTGCAACATTTCTAGAAACAAACATGGGAAAAAAAGCGTATTGCATATTTTTTTTAAATTGAAAGCTGCGTGCAGCCATCTCTCCTCTTCAACACATCACATCTGTCAATAGTGGGGGTGGGAACAAATTATTCTGGGGTTAGAATAAAGCTCATCTGCATATTAGCAGCCTTGTCAGCTTGAGAAAGAAAATTGTTAATAGGTTTTATTCCAATATCTAAACAGCCCTGTTCTCATTACCTTCTGTATTAACAAAAATAAACATGTTTGTACAGTTTTTATCCAAGCAAGATGAATATAGACGTATAACGGCCATAATTTACAGATTATTAATGCTGTGTATTTGCATCTTTTCTGTGATGCCGTGTGTGTCAGATTCCAGAACTCTATAATGTATGCGTAGCAATAAACGTGTGCCTTTAGGATTAGTGTCTTGTATTGCTTTTGGAAACAAAACCCATCAAAATACTGGATTTTTCCAGCTGCAAAAGATGTTTTCAGCTTATTGAGAGAATTCTACATATATTGCTTCTCTGGTACATTATACAAAGGGCAACTTGTTCCCAGCCTGGTACATTAATACTGTAGGATATTCTGGACCTGGACAGACATTCTCGCGGCTGTCCTGAAGATGAGGTTACTTGGTTAAAGATCATACTAGGCTTCCTAAGAATATAATTGTAGTCGTCTATAAGTTGGGCTTTTATCAGTGCATTACTTAAAGTAGAATTATTGGCAAAACTTTTTTTTTTTCTTCATTTTGGATGGAGTAACGGAGGGTTATAACACTTGCCAGTTTTTCTTGCAATCTGTGTCCCAATGGGGAGGTTTTCCTTCACTTCCCGTTTTGGGTATGGCACAGGAAGTAAAAAACAATCCCTCCAAAGTGAGGGAATCCCTGACAGCCACCAGAAGTGGTGTCCCCTTTAGTAGATTTTCTCTATATTCTTATCCTGGTGACAATCCTAAATGTAGGGTTTTCTTTCACAGTAAACAGGATAAATAGAGAAGGTAAATTCCCCTAAGGCTGGGTTCACACTGCCGTACGGAGCCGCTGATACCAGGGGTCCGGTGCGTCCCTATTTACTGTTTCAGGTCCGATTTCGGTCAGAATTCTTGGCTGATTTTGGACCTGAAACAGACCAGAAGACGCACAGGACTCTTGTGCAATTCTCACTGGAGCCGCCTCGGAGATGTGTGAACCGCTGGGGGAAACCTGTATCCAATTCGCAATAGCGTGAACCCAGCCCAATGAGGGGGAGTCAGCAATCAAAATGTGGCAGGTGTTCTATTCCAGTGGTCATCAACCCTGTCCTCAGGGCCCACTAACAGGCCAGGTTTACAAGATAACTGAAATGCATCACAGGTGATATGATTTGCTGCTCAGTGATTGCAATATAGTCTAGTCTGCATCTCCCCAAGGTAATACGTAAAACCTGGCCTGTTGGTGGGCCCCGAGGACAAGGTTGATGACCACTGTTCTAATCCCTCTCCTTTCCCAAACTAAAAGAAAAGTTTTGCCTTTATTTATACTTTAACCATTAACTTTTTTTGGAGGGGGGGGGGGGGTTACAGAGAAGAGATCTCATCATTTTTGTTTCCCGGTTCTCTTGCACTCTTTGCAATATAAAATATAAATCAAATTGTGTAAGCCCCTTGCCGTTTCCACAGAAGGTTTGCCAGACTGAAATGTCAGGCATGAGGATCTCATCACTGGTGTGGCAGAAACACAGAAGAAGATGAAGGAATCAGCATCCCAGGATTGACCAGGAACATTTGTTTTGGGCAAAGTTGCCAGTTGAAAGATTAAATAAAAAATTATCTTTTTTTTTTTTTTAAATAGAACTTTCAATCAACTTCTGTAAAGCAGGGATAGTCAAACACTGATCGAAACTCAGCTGAACTGGCTGAATTTTAATTAGTGTGTGCCAAGCTTAAAGTAGAACTATAGGCAAAACTTTTTTTTTCATTTTGGATAGAGCAAGGAAGGGTTATAACCCCAGTCATGTTTTTTTTCGCCATAGATGTCCCATTTTGGAGATTTTCCTTCACTTCCTGTTGAATAGCCAAACACACCAAATTCACACTAAATTCACGCCTTAAAAAACGTTTGACTGCACTATAAAAGGGAAGTTTAATGCTTCTGAGCATGCGTCGAATTGTTTCCGAGCATGCGTCGGAATTTTGCGTGTCGGAATTGCATACACACGATCGGAAAATCCGATAGAAAGGTTTTCCGTCGGAAAAATTAAGAACAGGTTCTCAATCCAAAGTCCGTCGGAAATTCCAACAGAAAAAGACCGATGGGCATACACACGGTCGGAAAATCCGATGAAAAGCTCCCATCGGACTGTTTCCATCGGAAATTCCGACCGTGTGTACGCGGCATAAGTGTTCTGGTGTGGGGCAGTCCCCCCGGGAAGAACACAGTAGCTCAGTGGGGAAGATCATTGTACTACCATTGCATAGTTAGTACAGTTTTTTTTCATTCAGCCCCGCTACTACTAAAACTAGTAGCGTGTACCAAGCTTTGGGCTACATTCACACCTGCAACTTAGCCCAGTGCAAATTGTAGTGGCAAAGTACCTCCGGTAATCACTGGCAGTGCAGAGAGTTGCGAATAGTTGTGGCTGCCAGTGACCTTCCATTATAGTGTATGAGGTTGTGGCCTCGCCTAGCCGCTCAGTGTCAAAAGATTCCTGCCGCTACAATTTGCACCACCCTAAATCGCCAATGTGAATGTAGCCTTATACTTCTATGTCTCTCGGCCTGTTTGCTGGATCTTCACTCTGTAGCAGAGCTTGCAACATCAATCCTATTTAAGTGCTTAGGCTGGTCAAATAGCAGATCCCACCAATGGCCGCTGTTGTTCTGACCCTTAGTCACCGCAGGACATTATAGTGGTATAGGGGTAAGTGGGAGAAACCACAGCATCCAGCAGGGATATGCTATTCCAGCCTTTCTCAACAATCTTACCCCAGAGGAATCCTTGAAATAATTTTCAGGGCTCAGGGAACCTCTGGTAAGATTAACCTATCAGGAGATCATTGGGAAAAAGCCCTTTACATTGGTGGTGGTAAGTGGGAAGAATGCCCCCCCCCCCCCTTACAGGGGTGGCCAGAATGACATTCTTGCAGTTATGCTGCTGGCTCGCCTCCGTCAAATGGCCTTGGACCTGGAACTATGCAGGCACCATCAGAGAGGCTGTCAGTTAGCCACTGCTCAATGAACCCTGGTTGAGAATTTCTATTCTATTCCATACACCCAGAAGTGTGGAATAGGGTCGGTACCAGGTGCTCTGCTGCAGAGGGATGTTTCCGTAAACCAGCTTCCAGACAGGTAAATATAATGTTGTTTTTTTACAAGGTAAGGGCTGTCAGCCAGGGGCATTCCTAGCCCTTTGCACGGACAGAAATTCAGAGTCATTATTTGCATACGAGAGTAAGGCAGGCTTTGCTGTTGGGTTAGAAGAAGGCAAATAGTGATTAATATACAGGTATAGAAGCATTTCACTAAACACCGTGGATCAGGTCACACCATAGAAACGCAGTCCAAATGCTTTTCTGCATATTTGATGCGTTCCAATGCTTTTTTTCCCCCCTCTTTTTTCCTAACCTTAAATAAGGACGTGTGTGTTCCAGTGCATTTATGGTGCATTTCAGTGCGTTTTTAATGCGTTTTATCATCCAGTAGGATCCAGTGCAGAAAAAATGCAGCATGTTCTACTTTTTTTCTGGAACTGACCGCACTGGTGTGAACTAGGCCATTGAAAACCATAAAACCCACTATCCGCGCGTTTTTGATGCAGCGAAAAAACACACTGGGCTGCATGTGGTGTGAACTGGCCCTGTATGCAGAATCAATTTATAAAAATTGCCTTTTAGCCTTTTCAGATTATTGAATTACTATTTTTTTCTGCGTAAACATCAGTTTAAGTTTTGTGGTGTGTGTGTGGTCACTCTTCCTTTACAACAAAGTTGAAAATAATTGTAGACATGGTTAAAGGGTATCTAAGCTCAAAAACAAAAATGTAAAATACCAATGCTTAGATGTAGTGGCTATGTTAAGTTTCTATTTTTACACTATTTTTCCTTTATTTTTATCTGGTGATCCAGCAAGTAACACAGTTCTCGTCTTAGGCTGCATTCACACTACAGCGTTTTTGAATCGTGGGCAGATTTGGCGCGGATCTGCCTGTAGTTTGACAGCGCCGAGGTGTGAATGACAAAATGCGGGACTTGCATTGGAGATGCCATTCATTTGAATGACGCCTCAAATTGCGGTGCGGGCCTGCCACGACTATTGCGTTGCGTGACGCATTTCACCCCAAAATAGTTCAGGAGATATCTGTCCCATGATGCAGGATGCCGCGTTTGCAGCACGTTTTTATCGCACGACAATCGTGGCAGACCCGCACCGCGATTTGAGGCGTCATATAAATGAATGCCATCTTGAATGAGAGTCCCGCATTTTGTCATACACACCTCAGCACTGTCAAATCACGGGTAGATCGATGGCAAATCTTCCCGCAATTCAAAGCGCTGTCATGCGAATGCACCCTTAGGGTGGCTACACTTACTCCTTCACCGTATCTGTGGAGGAACAACGTACCCACTCTTGGACAACAGTCAACCTGTGGAGAGGGTAGTTTTAGACGGACTGGTAGATTTTAGATGGACTAACAAATTAAACAAAACTCCAGCTAACACTTTTTAAGTGTTTTTTTTAAGTGGTTACAGAAACTGTTTTATTTATATATAAAGGTTTTAATTATGTGGATTAAAGCTGACCATTGTAAACACCCCTTGTTGGAGCAGAAGTAAGGCTAAAATTAAAAACTTACGAGCAGGCAGGCAGACAAAGCCTCTTCTGCAAACAATAAACTTACCTCCCTAATTACCTTCTTCTTAAGGCCCCATTCACACCTGTGCGATTTTCTGCTTGAAGCTTGTAGCTCTAAGATGGCTTTCACACCAAGCCGCCCGTAGCGTCGGCGGTAAAACGCTGCTATTTTTATTTTTTTATTTTTTTGGAGTCAATGGAGCAGCTGTTTTAGGGCGTTTTGCAGGCGCTATTTTCAACGCTATAGCGCCTGCAAAACGCCCTCGGTGTGAAAGGGGTCTAATACTCTCAACATTTATTTCAATGGCTCCTGTTCACATCTGAGCGTTTTGTCACCTGTAGCAAAATGCCCATCGCTCAAAAATGTACATGAGCTTCTTTAGGCAGATTGACACCATAGACTTCAATGGGAACGTCTGAAAAACGCTCAACATGATCATTTTACAAGCTTTTTATGAGTGCTTTGTTGCATGTTTTCTGGCAAACCAGCAGCCCTAATCTCCACCCCTAGTGCTTTCATTTGTCCAAATTAAAAACACCTAAAGCTTGAATACACATGTAAAATAAATCGCCTGAAAATCACTCTTATCAGGTATGAACAAGGCCTTTATAATATACATCGAGTTGCACATGCAAAGCTCAGTTTACATTCTCAGCAAGGTGTCTGTGTGGCGGGATGAATCAACACTTGCATGTGTACGGGAGTTAGGTCATCTTGCTCTGGCTGCTGCCCACAAGTAGCCGGAAAAAAGATGCCGGTGTTGTGTCGAATACTGTCCCCCGTCGGATAGTGTACGCCCTGTACTGCGCTTGCGCAGTACGGAGGGCAAGGATAGGTCTCCGAAGATGAACGGCGCCTGCGCGGTGAGTCCAGGTTCAAGCCCCACCATCCAAGTGGACATAGAGTTATGCCGCCTTCCCCCCGGCCGGAATTCTCGTCGGAAAAAGCTCTGATGGTTTTCCCGTCGGAATTCCGACGGAATTTCGCTCAAACTGTCTTGCCTACACACGG
Organism: Lithobates sylvaticus; assembly: GCA_028564925.1. Lineage (NCBI taxonomy): Eukaryota > Metazoa > Chordata > Amphibia > Anura > Ranidae > Lithobates > Lithobates sylvaticus. The sequence continues at coordinate 93,065,632 of CM053028.1, forward strand.
TCACACCAAATTCCGACGGTCTGTAACACAGCGGCATAAAACAAGTTCAACAGCACTATAGAAGGGAAGTTTAATGCTTCCGAGCATGCGTCGAATTGTTTCCGAGCATGCATCGAAATTTTACGTGTCGGAATTGCATACACACAATCGGAAAATTGAGAACAGGTTCTCAATCCAAAGTCCTTTGGAAATTCCGACAGAAAAAGACCATTGGGCATACACACGGTCGGAAAATCCGTTGAAAAGCTCCCATCCGACTGTTTCCATCGGAAATTCCGACCATGTGTACGCCGCATTAGAATAAAAAATAGGCGAGCGAAGCGAGGCCGTGCCCAAAGCGTGGCGAGCGAAGCGAGCCCAGGAGGGGCCCTGTTACTAAGTGCTACCGTATGTCCACTTGGATGGTGGGGCTTGCACCAGGACTCATCTTCGGAGACTTTCGGAGTCTCCTTGTCCTCCGTACTGCACAAGTGCTGCACCTGCGCTGTACGGGGCGGACACTACCCGATGGGGGGACAGCTTTTGGCAGAACACCGGCAAGGGATCTTGCAGACATCAGACTTTTGAAGGGGAAGTGAGTATTGTGGACTTTCGCTCCACCTTAAAAGTTTGAACCCTTTACTGCCACTTTTGATATGTAAAAGGAAGTAAAAAAATAAAAATACTGTCCGGATCAACAGTCAAATAAAACTTACAGGCCCAAAAAGTCCTTCGCCGACACCTTCTCCTTGTGTTGATCTTCAGCTATCTTGATTGGTCGGTGCAGGATGACGTAGGAGTGCAATCGTCCCAGCACACAGGCAGTGTGCCGGAATACCAACCTAGCTGCACATGGGAAGCTCATTGTACATTTCACAGAAGACTGTGAGCAGGCTGGTTGGTTTATTTTATTTCAGAAGAGACATTGGATGCCTCTTCTGCAATAAAGCGCCGGCCTGCCCGCAGTTTTCTTATTGGGGACTTTAGTTCCACTTTAAGCACTGTTGCTCCTGTCTTACTACAGGAAATGTTACTGTTTTTTGTCCTATTTACAGGACATTGAGGCTACTCAATGCTTTTACTGTTCGGTTTATTCAGTACTTCGGCTGCCAAACTTGGTATTTCTGTCCATTTTTTAGCTTTTCAAATTAAAAAAAATAAAATTGAATTGTGCAGCTCTTTGGGGACAAAAAAATGTGTCTAGGAACCTGAGAGCGACTCATATTATTTGCTGTCTTACTAGCTACGCCTTACGTTCTCGTAAACTGTAGGAAGGACTGTGCTTATCAGTATTTTTCTTCAAAACAGGGTGAGCGAGCCCTCCTCCTTCCACTAGAGCTTTCCGAGTGCAAAGGGAACGTCTATTTTGCAGGTCCCCAGCTTTACTGCTTAGTGATCATTTACTGTACGGACTTCAAGCTTCTCTTAGTTTGAAATACTCCATACCAAGCTATGGGAGATCCTCTCACGTTGGTTGAGACCACTGCAAATTCATGAGAGCTGAAATGTAGGCAGATCTGCAGCTGTGGTTCTTCGCAGTGCACTAATAGGACCCAGATATGTTAATGGGAAACATGTTTCTTGGATGCTGTGCTAGAACAACCAGCAATAAAACACCAGCTCCCCATAGTTCCATGAAGAGTACACTCAAGGGCGTCTTCTATTGTACTTATCATCAGATCATATGGGGAACTTGCAGGACCTCTGATAACAAGCTTTAATACTGGGTTAGGGGTTATGGCCATGCCAGGGTTGGGGGCAATCTCATGGTTAAGCAAGGGGGTAAGCTCTTCCCACTCCACCCAAAACTGAGAAGTCAGTGTGAGGCGAGCAAAGCCGATTCACGCCAATTCCATATTTACATGAGACCGGCTGTGATTGGACACTGCCAATCACATGGTTAAAGAGCCGCGACCGTGGCCATGACATGGCCATTTGACGGTAGGTGGGGCAGCAAGTGGTTAAAGTGATATTAGATCTCTTTCGATTTGTAAGCTATTCCTTCTGTATTGAACTGTATTGTAATTGTACTGTCCCCCTTATATTGTAAAGTGCTGTGTAAACTGTTGGCGCTATTTAAATCCTGAATAATAATATTAAAGGTAAAATTTTTTTTTTTAATTAACAAACATGTTATACTTACCAGCCTTTGTGCAATGGTTTTGCACAGAGCAGCCCCAATCCTCTTCTTTGTGTGTCCCCCACCGGCGAGAACACAGTGATTATTGCTAGCAGTTTAACAACCGCTATCAGTAATCACATATGAAATGCAGCAGTCTGGTTGTACACAGTTTGATCGCTCAACTTGAGCACATTCATCCTGCTCATACATGGTTCGAATCTCATCCTGGTCCTGCTGAACCGACCGAGATTCGAACCGTCTATGGCCGGCTTTAGTGTGCTGTCAGTAATGTGGGACTAAACTGGCTTTGCCTCGCTCCATCTGACCTTCTAGTTTCAGGATTTTCAGGCATTTTGATTGGCTGAGCCAAAACACCCGCATATACCTGCGTTCATACCGGCACTGTTGTGCCGAGAATGTAGACTGAACTGTGCATGCGCACCTGTTAACATTGCAAACAGGTTTGTTTTGTTGCAGAAGGTTTGTTTTGTTGCAGAAGAGACCGTCTTTAGTTTTTTTAGCCTCAGTTCCGCTTTAATGGCAGCTTTACATTATTTTTTAAAGGAGTCCGTAGGTCTCTTTAAAAGCCGGTGTCTCGATGGAGCTCGTATTACTGCGTATTTAGCTGCCTGTTGAGTGTATCGCTCATCCTTGCTACAAAAGTCACCCATGTAGGCAGAGTGGAGTTGTGAGAAAGTCCGTGTGAATAGACTGGCGTGGGTGGCGTGCGGCATACATGGCAGACAAACCCAGTATCTGAACATTAATAAACAGCTAGAGCTGGCTTTGCCCTCTGGGCTCCAAATAGTACAGCATGCAACAAGGGAGAGGAGCAGAGCCCAGCACGAGGATGGAAACAGTAGTATCGGATTACAGTTTCAAAATATCGCTGGAACACATTAGCTGGCTCTACGCTATTAACTCGCTTTATAATTACATTGCTTATTTGTTAAAGAAGGGCTTGTCTTGCTTTCCAATTAACATGGATGTTACTGCTGGGACTAAGCTACCGAGAAACATGTGGCACAGTGTTAAACTGAGATAATTAGAGTTAAAAAGTTGTTTATAGACTTGTAGGAGATAATATTTTTTATGTCACCTATATTACTCAATTGGTTTCTTGCATGAGAGAGTGGGAATAAAGCCTCGTACACGCGATTGGATTTTCCAACGGGAAATGTGTCATGACAGGCTGGTGGCGGAAAATCCGACCATGTGTACGCTCCATCGGAAAATTGTTGGACTTTCCGCCAACAAATGTTGGATCGCAGGTTTTAAAATGTTCCCGCGGACAAATGCCTGTTGTCGGATTTTCACAAGTCCGTCGGACAAAAGTCCAAAGTACAAACCTGCATGCTTGTAAGCAAGGACGAGCCAGAAGCGGTCGGTCTTGTAAACTAGCGTTCGTAATGGAGAATTAATATTAGTGACGCGGCAAATTATAAAATCTCGAAAATGCAGCGCACAATTCTCTTCTCCTTTAATTGGATAATAATGAAGCTGCTTTGCTGGTGATACTGATGGAGTTATTGCAAACTAATTTTCAAGGCTTTTTTTTTTCTAGTGATATCAAGAATAATATTATTATGCTTCTTTTTTTTTTTTTTTTTTTGGGCAAGTTACCACAACACCATTATCCCGTAGTTTTTAAGATCAAAGATACAACTATGTTGGTGTCCCTTGTCAATTTTACATTGTATTTTTTAAAATGTAACTGCCTACTCCCAAACTGTCATTTGTAGTAAAACACATAGCCAAGTATTATTCTCCACAATTTGTTTATTGTGCATTAAAAAAAGGGGGTGTGCTCTGTACAGAGTGCAGAGTTCAGCGGTGCCTACAGTATGTACAGAGTGTAGAGTTCTGTGGTGTGCTCTGTATAGAGTGCAGACTTCAGTGGTGCCTACAGTATGTACAGAGTGTAGAGTTCTGGGGTGTGCTCTGTACAGAGTGCTGAGTTCAGGGGTGCCTAAAGTATGTGCAGAGTTCAGGGGGGTGCTCTGTACAGAGTGTAGAGTTCAGGGGGGTGCTCTGTACAGAGTGTAGAGTTCAGGGGGGTGCTCTGTACAGAGTGCAGAGTTGAGAGGTGTGCTATGTACAGAGTTCAGGGGGGGTGCTCTGTACAGAGTGCAGAGTTGAGAGGTGTGCTATGTACAGAGTTCAGGGGGGGTGCTCTGTACAGAGTGCAGAGTTCAGGGGGGTGCTCTGTACAGAGTGCAGAGTTCAGGGGGGTGCTCTGTACAGAGAGCAGAGTTCAGGGGGGGGGGGGCTCTTTACAGAGAGCAGAGTTCAGGGGGGGGCTCTGTACAGAGAGCAGAGTTCAGGGGTGGGCTCTGTACAGAGAGCAGAGTTCAGGGGTGGGCTCTGTACAGAGAGCAGAGTTCAGGGGTGGGCTCTGTACAGAGAGCAGAGTTCAGGGGTGTGCTCTGTACAGAGTGCAGAGTTCAGGGGGGTGCTCTGTACAGAGTACAGAGTTCAGGGGTGGGCTCTGTACAGAGCGCAGAGTTCAGGGGCTTGCTTTGTACAGAATGCAGTGTTTATGAGTCAGCTACATACAGAGTGTAGGATTTAGGAGTCTGCTTTATGCACAATATACATGATTCAGATCTCTTTCACAGGCTGTCCACATCTAACCTCCACCCCTCCCCCTGGGGGCGAGGGCCACATGAAATGGACATTCTTCACCAAACCGTTGTCTTGGTGTCCAGGTCCCTTTATCTGCCATAGTTACATTTCCCCTGTTGTGCCCCGCAATTGTAATTTTATATTATTATTATTATTATTATTATTATAGACTGTAAGTATCTGGAAGACAGTAAAGATCAAAACCAAGGTTTAGAAAGCATGGACAGAGAAGAAATTAAAGGAAGAAAGTAAAAAGAGGGGATGGCATGGGAGGGGGGCAGTTTGGGGAGGATTTTCTTGGAGGGACCGATGGAATAAGGAAGGAGGAGGGAGAGAAGGGTCTTGGGTGGATGAGATGGAAACCTGCTCCGCAATGTCCAATACACATTAGAGGCCTCAATATATATCCGTTTCAGGGAGTTGTAAAATTCAGCTTGACTAGAAGTTGATGCCAGCGTAGCAATAGAATCGGTGGTAAATGTATACTCCATCCAGTAGAAAAACCTCTGCCAGAGATTCCAAAGTATTCATAAAGAGAAAGGTCTTTGTGACTTATATTTGATTGTATGTGAAATATATGTCATATGTAAATGTGACATGGGTCACCAAGGTGTCTTTTGTCAAATGTCCTCCTGCTGTAATCTGTATGAGCACCAACAGAAAGCTTAGCTGGAGGTTACCCCACCTGCAGCCTCGATTGTCTACAATCTCGAAAAGAAGACGAGGCTTCCTGTAGACACATGAAATTATATTCTTACATCCATGGGGTAACCTCAGCCAATCAACCAATCCAAAACACATATTTCCAGAACACAAACAGGCATTTTGAAAAAAAATAATGTGTGATTGTTATTGATGTCTCAGCATCAGGATTGTCTGCGAGTCCTTCTCCATTACCTGAGCAGGACCAGTAATGTGACTAGACCATACCTGCTTAAAGAGGAGCTCCAGGGTCCCCCCCCCCCCCCCCCAAAAAAAAAAAAAAAATAAAAGTCAGCAGCTACAGATGTCGTAGCTGCTGACTTTTAATTCAAGTTCACTTACCTGTCCGGGGATCCAGCGGTGTCTTCACCTGAGCTGAATCTTTTGGGTGCTTTTAGGTGCTGTCATCGCCATCTTGACTAAGGGAAACTGTCAGTGAAGCCTTGCGGCTTCACACCCGGTTCCCTACTGCACATGCGCAAAGGACAGCAAACTTCTTGGACCTGTGAAGTGTCCCAGAAGGCTGCGGGGGGAGGAAAAGGGGTCGAACTTCCTGCTCAGTTCACTGCAGCGAACTGACCCAGAAGTGGGAACAGGTACCTGTCAAAACCAGGTACCCGCTTCCCCCCAAAAGGTGCCAAATGTGGCAGCAGAGGGAGGCAGGAGGCAGACAAGCGGAGCTTCCCCTTTTGGGTGGAGATCCACTTTAAGGATGAAGCTGAGCCACAGAACATCTCGAGGCTATCAGATCATGAATGCTCATCCAACCTACACTATATTACCAAAAGAATTGAGACACCTGCCTTTACACACTCATGAACTTTAATGGCATCCCATTCTTAGTTAGTAGGGTTTAATATTGAGTTGGCCCACCCTTTGCAGCTATAACAGGTTCAACTCTTCTGGGAAGGCTGTCCACAAGGTTTAGGAGTGTATCTATAGGAATGTTTGACCATTCTTCCAGAAGCGTATTTGTGAGGTCAGGCACTGATATTGAACAAGAAGGCCTGGCTCGCAGCGTCCGCTCTAATTTACCCCAAAGGTGTTCTGTCAGGTTGAGGTCAGGACTCTGTGCAGGCTTGTCAAGTTCCTCCACCCCAAACTCGCTCATCCATGTCTTTATGAACCTTGCTTTCTGCACTGGTCCAAATCATTTGGTGGAGGGGGGATTATGGTGTGGGTTTGTTTTTCTGGGGTCGGTCTTGGCTCCTTAGTTCCAGTGAAGGGAACTCTTATGCACACGACCGGACTTTCCGGCAGACTAGGTACGACAGAATCAGTTCGTCGGACAATCCGATCGTGTGTGGGCTAATCTGATCGTTTTTTCTTTTAAAAATACAGACGGACCTAGAAATAGAACATGTTTCAAATCTGTCCGACGGACTCAATTCCGATCGGGAAAACCGTTCGTCTGTATGCAAGTCCGACGGACCAAAGGAAGCCATTGGCTACTGGCTATTGAACTTCCTTTTTTAGTCCAGTTTATGTCATCACGTTCAAAACGAACAGATTTTCGAACAGACTTTCGAACGGACTTAGTCCGTTCGTGTGTGGCCAAGTCCGTTTGTTCAGAAAGTCCGTCGGAACTCAGCAGAAAGTCCGTCGGGAAGACTGTCGGACCTAGTTTGCCGGGAAGTCCGGTCGTGTGTACGCGGCATTAGGGTGTAGGCATACCAAGACATTTTGGACAATTTCATGCTCCCAACTTTGTGGGAACAGTTTGGGATGGTCCCTTCCTGTTCCAACATGACTGCGCATCAGTGCACAAAGCCATGGATGAGCGAGTTTGGGGTGCTTGTCTGCAGTCTCTGACAATTTTCTGCTGTATTACATTTACTAATTATTGTCTGCGACCATTTGGTGATGTTAGAGACTGCTCTGGAGACAACATTTACCAACACTGTCATATAGTGCCGCCATCTTTCATTGCACTTTACAAAAAGATAGAAGTAATAGTAATGTAACTAATACAACTACATAAATCATTTCCACTTACAATGAAATACATATACAGCAATATCAAGAAGCAGTAGCAAAGTGATGGGAAATTTACACAAGTATATATATATATATATATATATATATATATATATATATATATATATATATATATATATATATATATATATATATATATATATATACCTAGTGTGCTTACATGTAGTTGGAGAGCATCTTCACATTCAGTACCAGTGCTAAGGATATTCCCTCTTCCCCAAACAAGGTCATACTGCTAGGTTCACATCTATGCAAGTTGTAGTTGATGCATTTTTCCAGTGTGTTTTGGGTTTTTGAACACGTGTTTTTGATTAATTTTTTACGCGTTTTGCAGCAAATGGTGACAGTTCTGTTCATGTAGTGCAACTTTGATGCTACTTTGACGGTACTTGCGCGCCAGAGAGTTTAAAGTCGCATCAAAGTCACACTCCATGAACAGAATTGTCATACTTTCTGATTGGCCAAAACATTTTTTTTGGTGCGGGTCCATTGAAGTCTATTACACTCAAAACGCAGTCTGCTGTGGGAAAAAAAAAATCACTGACCCTTTCCAAAAAAACGCACCGGCTCAAAATGCACAGATGTGAACTAGATCTGTAGGAAAACATGTTAAATGGACTGTAATGCATTTCTCCAAAATGCACTAAATAAAACCAGCAGAGGTATAAACCGATGGGTTAAAGCGGTTCGGCACACATTTCATTTAGTAAATCTCTTTGCCTTCCAAATCAGGCAAAGAGTACTAAATGAAATGTGTTTTTTTTTTTTTTTTCACTTACCTTGTAATCGATGACTTCCTGTCTTCTGTCTCTTCGGGGGTGGGCGGGGTCTGTGCGGGGATCCTCGTCACGCCGCACTGTCTCCTGGGATCTGGTGTCATTGATCCCAGGAGTCTGTGCGGGCATCTTCCGAAATCTCGCGAGATTTCGGCCACATCTTCCGAAATCTCGCGAGATTTCGGACACATCTTCCGAAATCTCGTGAGATGTCGGCAGATGTGCCGACATCTCGCGAGATTTCGGAGAACCTGAGCTGCACTTTGCCGTTACTGCGCACGCGCGAGCTCGGCGCAGTAACGGCGGTGCATGCTGGGCCATCTAAAGTGCCTGTGGGGTTTCACATGCCCACAGGCAAGATGGCCCCCAGCAGAAAAGAAGAATATAAAGAATTTTATCGGAGGAAAACCGGCTGCGATCGAGATGGAAGATGGAACAGGTAAGTCCCCCAATTAAGCTATATGGCCTTGGCATATTCCCCAAAAAAAAAAGCAGTGCAGAACCGTGTCACTCCAAGGATTCCCGGATGATTTGTCTATTCTGCTTTATGGATCATCCTTGCAGTAGAGCGTGGCACCATCATTTGGTTTTGTGGTGGCCAAGGCTCTTGGCAAGAACTGGAGGGTTTCCCCATTGAAGTTGGAAGCTGCTACTTCACATTCAATATCCTTTTCAGGTTTGTATTAAAATGACCCAAATAGGCTTTATTTATATAGCAGAAGTAGCACATTAGACAATGATTTACTGAGTGCAGGTCTCATCGGTCCAGTCCCTGCGCATGGAGTATAATGTCCCTGACACAGACACATTCACCTAGCAGACACTGGTAAAGCACACAGCTGCATGCATCTTTCGCCCCTGCTGGGCGGTAAAACCAGGACGCTAGTGCTGCAAGGACACAGTGTTAATCAATGAGCTTGGAGAGAGGAATTTTTTTTTCTTCTTCTCCTCCTTTAAAGACTAGATTGTGGTGATCTGTAGTTTGGGGTTACAGCTGTACAGATGAAATTGCTCTGCTTCCTGTTCAGCTGAATACATGATTGTATGTCCTGCTATAGAACAGCTTGTGCACATTTTATGACACATTCTCTGTGAGCGCTTCTCTTATTCTTTCAGTCAGGTGGAAGCATGCGGCCACTAGAGGGAAAACTGCTTATTGAATGTTCCTTCTCTGAGGACGCAATCATTCATTGCAGCTTTGTGCCGCTCAGATGGCAGATATAGCTGAAATCAAGGAATGTAATGCTAAAATATAGCAGGTGGATTGCTTGCGCCAAAGTGGAGATCGCATACTCAAAATGTTCTTGTTTTTAAATAATGTGTACAAAGGTTGAGAATTTTTAGCAATTTGATTATTTCAAATGTTTTTTTGTTGATTTTTTTCATATATATATACATAGCTCCCAACCGTCCCTGATTTTGAGGGACTGTCCCTGATTTTGAGGGACTGTCCCTGATTTGGAGTAATGTCCCTCTGTTCCTCATTCCTCCTCATTTGTCCTTCATTTTGGTCTGATCTATATATTGTATATAAAATGCACTTTTTATCTTTCAAAAAGTGTTTCCCAGTGCTAAACCTTTCATCTGATTTCTAAATTGCTGCATTTGTAGATTCCAAAAGCCAATATAAAGGAATAGTAGTGGTAAAAAAAAAAAGAACTTGTGGGTTCAACCAATCTTGTTTTTTTTAACAATTCTCCTTTAAGGGGGCGTGGCAAGGGGGGTGTGTCCTATGCCTGCATACTTTTGCTGATAGGTGTCCCTCATTCCCATCTCAAAAAGTTGGGTGGTATGTATATATGTATATTTTATTGTTTTTATTGCTTCTTTATTTCAATATTTTTTATTATATATTAATAATAATAAAAAATAATAATAATAATAATACAATAATAATTGGAATACAGGCAGCCCCCGGGTTACAAACAAGATAGGTTCTGTAGGTTTGTTCTTAAGTTGAATTTATATGCAAGTTGCAACAGGTACATTTTTTAAGTGCAACTTCAGCCCAAATTTTTTTTTAACGTTTTGGATAGCATAGGGAAGGGTTACCCCCCCCCCCCCCATAATGTTTGCTTTTTTCTGCCTGTGGCCCTGGTCAGAAGATTCACTCCTTACTTTATGTCCATGTTACAATTGGATTTTTAAAATTTTTACTTTCAGAAGTACACCTCACTTTCTGTCCATGTTACAATTGGATTTAGAAATTTTGGGTTGTTGTGGACACAAGGATTGGTGATAAAGCATCAGCGGAGACATCTTTTTCCCATGATAACTCTTGTGCCGCTTACACATGGTCGGATTTTCCGACGGGAAATGTGAGCTTGCTGTCGGAAAGTCCGACTGTGTGTATGCTCCATCGAACATTTGCTGTCGGACTTTCCGCCAACAAATGTTTGAGAACAGGTTCTCAAATTTTCCGCCAACAAAACTTTGTTGTCAGAAAGTCCGATCGTGTGTACACAAGTCCGACGCACAAAAGTTCATGCATGCTTGGAATCAGAAGGAGCGGCACTGGCTATTGAACTTCCTTTTTCTCGGCTCGTCGTACGTCTGGTACGTCACGCGTTCCTACGTTCGTAATTGTTGGCCAACATTTGTGTGTATGCAAGACAAGTTTGAGCCAACATCCTTCAAACAAAAATCCACTGTTTTGTTGGCAGAAAGTCTGATCGTGTCAAGGGGCAATACAGGAGTGAATTTCCCTTCTTAGGCTAGGTTCACACCTAATGCCGATGCGGCTCCCAGCAGGGTTTCCAGTGCGTCCTGGTTCACCGTTTCAGGTTGGATTTCAGCCCCGAATTTTGGGCTGAATTCGGACCTGAAACGGACCAAAAGACGCACAGGACTCCTGTGAAAATTCGCAACGGAGCCGTATCGGAGATATGTGAACCGGCTCCATAGAAAGTCGGTCACAATCTCCTGCTATTGCAAATTGGATGTGGAGATCCCGCATCCAATTCGCAATAGTGTGAACACAGCCTAAGGAGTAGATTTCCTCTCACTTTCTGTTGTCTCCCTTCATTTGTAAGTATGATTAGTATGTAAGTCGGATGTATGTAACTCGGGGACTGCCTGTAACAATAGCAACAATTATAATTAATATTATTATTATTAATAATAATAAAAATAAAAGCAATAATCTAATAATACCAAAAATGTTTATTATTAGTATATAAATATTATTATTAATAATACTATATAATAGTAGTAGTATATAAATATTATTATTATTATTATTATTATTAATAATAACATGTTCTGTCTGTGCTGCAAGAAATCTGTAGGCTGCCATTGCTAAATTGTCGTTCTGAAAAGTCTTGTTGCCTGTTTATTTTTCTGATGATCTGACTTCTGACCTTTAATGGATCTCTACAAAAAAAAAAAGTAAAAATATATTTTATATATTTTTTTTATTATTATTTTTATGTGGAGAAAATATAGTGGCGGCAGTGGAGTCCACCCGACGCGTTTCATCTCATTAGACTTTGTTTGGGGTGTGCACACCCCAGACGAAGTCTAATGAGACGAAACGTGTCGGAAGGACTTCACTGCCGCCACTATATTTTCTATAAGCGCTTGAAATCACTTCTTAAATGTAAGTGTTTTACTTTTAATAACATTTTAACAGTCATACAGAATTATGCTATGTGGCCGTTTCTCTATTTCTCCTATCCTATTGATTGAAATCTGGTACCATCGGATGCACAACCACCTTTGTATGGAGACTAATTTTCCATAAGTTTTGGGATGCGTTGGGTTGGATCCCTAAGATTCCATCTTGGTTGTCGGTTGATAACATACAGCCTGTTTGACTCATAGACCGTATGTTCTTTGAGTTCAAACTATCCGGTAAGCTTACATCTGCTTCGGTGGAGGTGTTGCTGCACTGGTGTCTTCAACTTTCATCTTTTGTGTTTGATGCCAACGCGCTGGTTTAAGGATCTTCACGTTTCCTAATATACACTGTGGACTTTATAATTTCTTTCACGGACACAAATATTCCAGCTTCTGCACTTAATTTTGTTTACTGTTCAGCAAATTCACTTCACGTGTGAAATTTTGTGGGCTATATAATTTTTGGTATTTTTTTTATTAGTAATTACGGTTTATTGATTCAATTCATATTAATTTTGACTTATCAATTTTGCCATTCTTATTTCAATGGTATCAGTTTGGTTATGCCAATAACTTAAACACTTTAGCGCTACACTTATGACCTACTTTTGATTGACCCGCAACCCCTGCTGGAAGTCTGTTCCACACATCCAGTAAAATATGACTTTCTAAGGCTAGTTTTGTCTTTGCTCCTGCTAGTAAGGGTCATGTCCCATTTACTCTGACTTTGCTTTGCTAAAATCTTGTGCTTTGAGCACATTTGCAACAGTTCTTTTCTCTGTAAAGCGTTGGTGTTTTGTATTAGCTTGTAGTCCACTTCAACCTACATAGCCAATGTCATGGCTCCAAATGAATTTTTCAGGGACCTCCCCGGACTGGAGTGATGCAGCCGGTGGTGTCGGTCGGAGAAATCTTCCAGCGTACTTTATGTTTTCTGTACAATCCTTTCTAGAAATGTTGTGCTTGAAATGATTACTGTTTGAATCATCAAGATGAGAGCTTTCTGCGCCGGCATTTGTCATAGGAATGGGTAGTTTGTGGATCTTCTAGCAGAACTAAAAAAGGATCAATCTTCGTACGGCGGGCATTAAACCCTAAAATTGCACGATATGTTTTCAGCAGCTCTGCACCGCAATGGACATCAGAATGATTCTGGACTATCAGAGTATGTTTTTGTGCTTTTACACAAATTGCACTCTGCTTAGAGAAACCCCTTCTTGGAAAATGATGGCAATTTCAAGTTTTTTTTTTTTTCTTTTTGCAAAATTGACCTCTTGCCCATATGTCCTTATGAATGGGCTCTTGTGCTCCCATTTAAAGAGACAGCACAGCTTATTAAACTGCTCAGGAACACTTCATGCAGGAAGCACAGTAAGTTCATTTAGAGGCCTGAAGAAAAAACGCGTATTTAAAAATGGGTATTAACAAAACTAAAGTTCCGTTTGCTCTGGTAGGCTAAAGCATTATCTGTAAAAATGACCTGTTTGTATTTAAAGCGGAGCGACACTGCCCCTGACGTTTTTTTTTTTAATGGGGATTGCTTAATAAAATGCTTTGTAAATCATTAGCTCACCTGTCCTGTGTGTCTGACTTTGGCCGTTCGGATTTTATGTCTAAAAAATACTTTATATCCATTTCCGGCTTCATCCCCATCTTGCGTGTAGGCATGTGAATACTCCAGGGCATTGTCTTCCTGGATTTCATTCACGCCTCTCTCTAATCTCGCGCATGCGCAGTAGACAGTTCATAGGAGCGCCGTCAGCAGCGTCATGATGACGTCACGTTTGGTTCGAAGTCTCGCACGATCTCGGGCCAGGCAGCCGCACTGACTCCTGGGAGCTATGACACAAGCTCCCAGGAGACAGTGCGGGCTAGGGGATATTACGTAATAGCTGTAATATCCCCGCCCATATCCGAGGGACCAGGAAGCGAGGGATGCAAAGAAGAAGAACAACTAAAGGTAAGTAAAAAAAAAAAAAACTGCCGTTTCGGATCGAGGAAGGTGAGTATTTTTTTTTTATTATAGGTTTTAAAAACGGGTGTTGCTCCGCTTTAAGTGTCTTTTTAGATGGGTGTTCCGATCCAATCACCTGTCAGTTTTTCAGGCGTATCTGAACGGAAACTCAATATTACTGTATGGACAGGCGGATATAAATGAAGGTGCATCCATTTAAATTTGAGTCCCATCTAGGTCTGAAAATGTTTTAAAACAATACCCCCCCCAGTGCCCATGTGCAAATGTGAATACGGATGTAGGTCCCACACGCTTATGTAAACCGTGATCACACCACACATGTAAGGTATAGCCACGAACATCAGAGTGAGAGCAATAATTCTAGCACCAGACCTTCTGTTTAACTCTAAACTAATAGCCTATGAAGGCTTTTAAAGTATCACCTTTTTATAATTTAATGTACTGTAGTTTGTTGCCATTCCACAGGCGTATGTAATACTAAAGCATTAGGTATTTATTTACTACTATTACTTTATTTACTACTATTTGTTTATTACTATTATTTTATTTAGCATAAAATCATTTTTATATCTTACCAAATATTGTGTATTATATGCTGTTTGTGTGCACTAAAATTCATTAAAGTGTATTATTTTTCAGAAAATTTGCATTTGATAAACTACAGTGCAAATATCGTGTGTGTGTGCAAATCCGATGTGGTGCCGCTGGCGTTGCTGCCTCTGCTGCTCTGAAATCCCAAGCAGTATTGTCAGCCCTGCTGGAACATTCCCCTGCTGCACTACAGAACACCTTCCCCATATGGAATGAAGATCAAGATTGGGGAGGGTGTTGTACAGTCCCACAGGGAAAACTCAGGCAAGGCTGCCAATACTATCTGGAACTTTAGTGCAACATAGGCAGCATTGCCAAATCACTATAGAACAGGGGGTTTACTGTCCTTCAGACTTCAGGGGAATCCTGATTGTGGCCAGTGGAGGTAGAAAATGTCCCGTGCCCAGCATCAGTGAGAATAAACATGGCCTCGGGCTTGGTAGTCAGTAGAAGGAGGAGTAAGGCCCTATCATTGGTATCAGTGGGAGGAATACTGCCCCATTCTTTGTGTCAGTGGAAGGGAAAGTGCCCCATCATGGGGATCAGTGGAAGAAACAGTGCCCCATTGTTGGTGTCCGTGGAAGGAATAGTGCCCTATCATTGGTATCAGTGGGGGGGGGGGGGAATAGTGCGCCATCATTGGTGTCAGTGGGAAAAATAGTGCCCCATTGTTGGTCTCAGTGGGAGAAATAGTGCCCTATCATTGGTATCAGTGGGAGGAATAGTGCCCTATCATTGGTATCAGTGGGAGGAATAGTGTCCCATCGTTGGTGTCAGTGGGAGGAATAATGTCCCATTGTTGGTGTCAGTGGGAGGAATAGTGCCCTATCATTGGTATCAGTGGGAGGAATAGTGTCCTATCGTGGGTCTCAGTGGTAGGAATAGTGTCCCATCATTGGTATCAGTGGGAGGAATAGTGTCCTACCGTTGGTTTCAGTGGGAGGAATAGTGCCCCCAAATTGATATTAGTGGAAGGACTAATGCTCCATCATTCATGTCGGTGGCAGGAATTATGCCGCACTGTTGATGTCAGTGGAAGAAACTGTGCCCCATTGTTGGTGTCAGTGGGGGAAGGGGAATAGTGCCCCATCAATAGTGTCAATAGAAGGAATTATACCCCACTGTGGGTGTCAGTGGGAGGAATAGTGCCTCATATTATTGGGAGGAATAGTGCCCCAAGGGCCAGATAAAGACTAGCAAACGGCCACATCCGGCCCTCGGATCGTAGTTTGGTGACCATTGCTTTAGAAAGTTAAGAACTAATTAAATTTCCGGTCAGATCATCAGGTGTTTCTCTGTACTGGCAGCATTATTAAAGTAATAAAACAGAGGAAAATACATGCATGTATTTCAGAGGTGTACAGGGAGCCTTAGACTGGTTACGGGGAATATAATCTACCTGCCCAAGATTTCAGTTTTTTATCCAGGTATTGCTTTATTGGACCCATCACCACCCCACCCAACCCCATTCTTTTGTGTTGGTGATCTAGGAGCCCTTTTGCTTTACCTGTTTGTAATGCTAGATAGTGATAGTGTTCCCATACATGGTCACTGTAGGCGGTTTGCTGTTTCTCATGTACAGAAAGCCTTATGTAGCGTGTAAGGACTTACGATTTTTCACAACCATCAATCAGATGCAAGTTTTCCTTGCAGAGATAGGTACTATCTTGTGTTATTAGGCCAGCATTGGCAGTTCAGGGATCAGTTTCCACTTGTTGCCTGAAATAGCTCCTTAGACAAACGCAGTGAAACTTTTGACCACTAGAGGGGGTATGCACAAAAGCTGAACATTGATAGTACACATGTCTTCCTGTGCTTGTAAATGTGTGTTTTTTCTGTTATAATATTTTCCAGATACCAAGTTATGAAATATGGGGTAAGACCCCATACCCACTATTAGATTTTCTGCAGGTTTTGGTCTTTAGATTTACCAAAACCATATAATATGAGGTCAAACCTTAAGAGTTTCCATTTGTGTGCAATTTAGGCAGGCCCTTGCACTACATGGTTTTGGTAAATCTCATATGGTTTTGGTAAATCTAATATGGTTTTGGTAAATCTCATATGGTTTTGGTAAATCTCATATGGTTTTGGTAAATCTCATATGGTTTTGGTAAATCTGAAGACATAAATCTGCTGAAAATCGAATAGTGTGTATGGGCTATTAAGCCTTGTACACACGGTCAGATTATTGGACGAATTTTCGTCAGTTTTTTGTTGGATGCTAGTCTCAAATCGAAATTGAAGAGGGTACTCACCATCAGAAAATTTTCAGACGACAGAATTCAACGTCAGAAGTGACATAAGGTGTTGAATCGTTTTGTATGTGTTCTTTCATTTCTGAGAATGCCTAGTTTTGCGCTTCAGATTTTTTTTTCTTGGCAGAAAACCGTACTAATGAAAAGAAAATCGGACGTTGTGGTCACATCAGACAAAAATTTTGGAGCCTGTACATCCAGTTTTTGTCTGCCAAAAATTCATAATCGGCTGTCAAAAGTAGCATACTAACAATCAGAAAAATCGGCAGATCGTTCATCGGACAAAATTTTACTTCAGATTTTATGACCGTGTGCACGGGCCTTTAGGCTGGATTCACACCTCTGCATTTTTAGTGCTTTTTGCATTTTGCAGATTTGCACTACAGAACGTGTTCCATAGGAAACCATGATAAATGGACTGTAGTGTAAATCTACAAAATGCAAAAAGCACTAAAAATGCATAGGTGTGAATCCAGCCTTAGGCCTGTATAACACCTATGCAGGTTGCAGTTTGCATATTGCAGGTGCATTTTGCATATTTCAATACACGTTTTTGATCCATTGAAGTCCATGGAACCAAAAAACAGAAAAAAAATCCCGACCCTTTCCATAAAATGCACAGATATGAACTACATCCATAGGAAACCATGTTTAATGGACTGTAGTGTGTTTCTGCAAAACTGAAAACGCACTAAAAAATGCATAGGTGTGAACCAGGCCCTAAATGCTGCAAGCTTGTGTGCATGCCTGGAAGTGAATTCAAATTTTAAAGGGGATTTCCACTTTAACTGAAAACCCCCTATTTATTTTTATTTTTTTACAGCAATGTGTAGTAATACAGGGGGATTTCCACTTCTTGCCACCATCCTCAAAAACAATAGTGGAACAGAAAATGAGACCTGGCTATAGAGATGCAATGTTTGTAACAAAGTTGCACCACCATATCAGATTCCACTCACAGGTAGCACATTAAATACAACTGAAATTGCAACTTTTAGAAAATGCAATGACTAGAATAGTGAATCCTGCACTTCAGTACATTTAATATTTTGCTAATGTCACATCGCCAGTGGAAGAGTCACACGGGACAGCCTTCTACGTACCTCTGTGGAATCACTCTCTGGCTGGCACTTAACCCTGCCAAATCTCTCTTGCTAGTAAGGGCCAACATGGCTTTGGATTGTGTTGGAAAAACCCCAATG
Source organism: Lithobates sylvaticus (assembly GCA_028564925.1). Lineage (NCBI taxonomy): Eukaryota > Metazoa > Chordata > Amphibia > Anura > Ranidae > Lithobates > Lithobates sylvaticus. The sequence continues at coordinate 93,083,478 of CM053028.1, forward strand.
AGGAACACCTATCAGCAAAAGTATGCAGGCATATGACACACCCCTTGCCACGCCCTCTTAAAGGAGAATTGTACAAAAAAACTAGATTGGTTAAACCCACTTTTTTACCATTACTTTTTAATAGATAAAAAGTGCATTTTATATACATCTATATAGATCAGACCAAAATGAGGGACAAATGAGGAGGAATGAGGGACAGAGGGACATTCCTCCAAATCAAGGACAGTCCCTCGAAATAAGGGACAGTTAGGAGTTATGCCTATAGACAAGGGGAAACATACAGACTCCCTACAGGTATTTACTTGATTCTGGGCAACCTCCCTCTTTCGCTCCACTGTGTGGGTGAGGGTGCGGTGGACACAGAGAAATGGGGCAGTGCTTGAGATCTGCTCGAAATTTGTCCGATTCACAGATTCAAATCCATTAGTTGATAAGGATAAAGGGAAATTCTATGTATTTATTTAGTGGGCCAGTTGCAGAAGCTAAAAAGAACTAATAAACAAACAGATAAGATTGTCCCCGGTATCAGTTCAGATGTGTACAATTTTCTTATTCAACTTCCTTTAGATTGACCTTCAACTATGTAGTGCAAGGATCTGCCTGATTGCAAACAAATGGAAAGTGTTTAGGTTTGACCTCTTCTTATTATATGGTTTTGGTGAATCTAAAGAAAAAAAAAAAAAACTGTGCAATAAAATGATATAATGTATGGCCAGCCTTTTTTATGGGCCTGTTGTGTATGTAATGGTGTACTAATCCTGGTTATCTCCTATTATTCTGTGTCTTATGATGTGGTTGGCCATCGCTAGCAGTGAATGGGGTAAAATGCCGTCTTGTGTACAAAATGTCATACAGGAAGTTGTACATTTCCTGCTCTAATCACTCCTCTCCAGCATTCCACCTCCATACTTCTGACCCTACGAGATGTGGAAGAAATGGCACAGAAGATCCATAGGAGCCCTTCTGTAGTTTGGTAGTAAATTATTCCACGTTAGCATGCATCCTCATATTGTTGCAGCGCAGATGTTTATTGAAATACATTTTTAGAAGGGTGCTGGATCTTTTTTATTGTATGATTACATACATTGGAATGTCTCTGTGCTATATAGCTGTGCATTCCTAAGCAGCCTGTGACTCTGCAGCTGCTGATCATTCACTCACAACGTGTACACATCCACTTTGCTTTTCTGCATTTTATATGCGTGTTATTTTCTTTGACTATGAGCACGGAGTAGTGTCTGCTTATGATTATTATATCCCTCTAATTATTAGGTCGTTTTCTTCATTAGAATTCCCTTTTGTTTTTTACTGTTTGGGGATTTAAAGCTGTTTTGTAAATAAAAATTTCCCTTAGAAATTTCCCCTTCCATCCTAAAGTTTATGTTGAAGCCCACATCCGGGGGAACGAAAAAAATGATCCCTTGCAATTGGACTGTTCCGCACTGCAAGAGTTAATTGCTCGTTTTTGGTCTAGGGTACATATGTCAAACACAAGGCCCACCAGGCCTTTTCATGCGCCCCTTGCACTCAGTTTTGCAACCTCCGGGTTTCACACTGTGCAAAGCGCACCCCTAAGCCCTGCACTCCATACGTTGCGCACCCCTAAACTCTGCACTCTGTACATAGCACGCTCCTGAACCCTGCACTGTGTACGTAGCACAACTCTGTACATAGCACACTCCTGATACCACCTCTCTGTACATAGCACACTCTTGAGCCCTGCACTCTGTACATAGAGCACCACTAAACTCTGCATTCTGTACATAACGCACTTCTGATCCCTGCACTGTGTACATAGAGCACCACTAAACTCTGCACTCTGAACACAACGCACTTTTGGACCCTGCACTCTCTACATAACGCACTTCTGAACCATGCACTCTGTACATAACGCACTCCTCAACCCTGCACTCTGTACATAATGCACTCCTCAACCCTGCACTCTGTACATAACGCACTCCTCAACCCTGCACTCTGTACATAACTCACCCCTGAACCATGCACTCTGTACTTAACGCACTACTGATCCCTGCACTCTGTACATAATGCACTTCTGAATCCTGCACTGTGTACATAATGTTCTCCTGAACCCTGCACTCTGTACATAACGCACTCCTGAACCCTGCACTCTGTACATAATGTACTCCTAATCCCTGCACTCTGTGCATAGTGTAATCCTGAACTCTGCACTCTGAACCTAACACACTCCTGAAACCTACACTCTGTACATAACATACTCCTGAACCCTGCACTCTGTATGTAGTGTAATCCTGAACTCTGCACTCTGTACATGACATACTCCTAAACCCTGCACTCTGTACGTAGTGTAATCCTGAACTCTGCACTCTGTACATAACGCACTCCTGAACGCTGCACTCTGTATGTAGTGCATCCCAGATACAACCGGCCCTTTGAGGACAACCATACTGCTGATGCAGCCTGTGATGAAATTGAGTTTGACACCCCTGGTCTAGGGGAACAGAAATTATTTACTTACTCAATCCTTGGCTCTTCCCCACAGTTAGACCAGTCCCCGCAGTGTCGTCCCACGTTCCAGCAGTGTAGGGTCCTGACATCATCAAGATAAAAGCAGGGGGGCGAGAGACAGTCCACCATCGGAGCATGGGGAAGCGCCATCTGCCATAGGAGCAGAGGATCAGGTAAGTAGACAAAATGAGCTATTAACCCTTGCAGTGTAGGGGGGCAGCCCCACTGCAAAGGATAACCTCAAATTGATGGGCTTTAAAGTGGTATTAAACCCTCAGCAATTTTTTAGCTTACATTTAGTACAATAAAATAAACATTTCCCAGTAAACTACTTGTTAAAATTCTTACCCCAGCATTTAGATTACAACTTTTAATGCTTTTGGCTCCTTCTTTCTCTGTGCTGTGTCCCTGAAATTTCCGGTCTTCACTGGAAAAAGTTAACAGTGGACAGTGTAGTCTCCAGTCAGTATGTTAGCTGAAATAACCCAGTAATTGCCCGACTATCACTCCACAATGACGTGCATTGCACATGGTTGCGGCAAGACCTCATAGAACTGCATTAGCGAAATGCTGTTTAAGTTTTGCTGCGATGTGTGCACAGCCGTCCACAACTGTATGTTAATGTTCAGGCGGGCAGTTGGGGAGTAGTGAAACCACAGCTCAACGGCCTGGTTTTACTGACCCCCCGACACAAGTGTGAACAAAGCCAAAAAGTGCGTTTTGTCCCTTTTTATACTTTTTGTGTTGCCATTTTGTTACGTCTAGCCGTTTTATTTACAAATGCATACCTCCCAACTTTTTGAGATGGGAATGAGGAACACCTATCTTCAAAAGTATGCAGGCATAGGACACACCCCTGCCATGCCCCCTTAAAGGAGAATTGTACAAAAAAATAACAAGATTGATTAAACCCACGAGTGCTTTTTTACCATTACTATTCCTTTATACTAGATTTTGTAATTTACAAATGCACAAATTTAGAATATAGATGAAAGGTTTAGCACTGGGAAACACTTTTTGATAGATAAAAAGTGCATTTTATATACATCTATATAGATCAGAACAAAAGGAGGGACAAATGGGGAGAAATGATGGACAGAGGGACATTGCTCCGAATCAGGGACAGTCCCTCGAAATCAGGGACAGTTGGGAGCTATGCAAATGGTACTTAGCAGAGTTTCTCTAAGGTTGGGGGTTAAGGTTTCAGAGAACCGCAAATGCTTATATTATGTTTAAGGAGTTACTTCCACTGCACTGGCTTAAGGCCTACTTTTTATGGCAGGACAGCATATTGCTACAACAATTACGCCTGGTAAAACTTAATGAGACACTTAAGCATTTATAGTAAAATTAACTACCATCCACGTTTTCCATTAGCTAGATTCACCCAAACAACAGAAGAGAATTCAATTGTAAGCTTTATCCATCTTGTGTGCTTCAAATCTGAATTAAAAAAAAATATTTTTTACCAGGGCAAGGAGCAGACTCCAGGGCCACCTTACCGTGTTCCAATCGGCAAAGGTGAACCCATTTAGCTTCCTTGTTAGATGCTATTGCCCTAGAATCTAAGTTTTCCTAAAGTCTGCTTACATCTGAGGATTCTCACACATGTATTTTGCTTAGATTTGAGATCTTGTAGAGAAAGATAACCTTTGTTTTCTTAAATAATTTCATGTCATTAACAGTATTTTAATAAAAAGAGCTAGTTATTAGCCGGCCGCTTCCCACAGTCCCGGCTTCTGCCGCCACGCCATCCCGCTATGGGATACTGACATGTCACCTATGGGGAACCTTCCAACCAGGCCATGGAATTTACTAACATGCTTGCATTCATCCACAAAATATGAGTTGCCAATTGGTTGTGCTTTTAATAAATTCAGGTATTTTTAATCCTGCTGCACTTAGTCTGGCGCCCCGTCTGTTTTTTCTTGGCTAATTATTATGAGTGACTGTTAAAGCAGAACTCTCTCTGCAGGAGAGTAAACCAGGTCAGCAACAACCTGGCAGGTGTGTATTATAGCTCTTTAGTTTGCAGTCCACGGTTAATAAAACTCAGCACCAACAACCACATCAAAGGCTGGAGCTTAAAAGAGAAGTGCAGGAATGAAAAGTTTTTTTAAAATAAACACACATACTCACCTAAATGGCTGCATCATCGATCGGGTGCTGCAGCTGTCACCCGCCGACTCTACAATGAGATCTGAGCAATCAGAGGCTGCTGATTGCTCAGTTCTTGGGTCTGACTGTCAGGCACCGCTCTATTCTCTGCCTCTCCAACACTTCCTGTAGCACGGGACTGTGGAGGGTGCGGGAGTGGCTGGCTCAGGCTCTCAGCGGTGCCCTTAGAGGCTGAGCCAGCTGCCGGTGAGGTATCTTGGTGGATCCCAACATTATTGTCTGGATCCCTGCAGAGCCTGGACTGGCTCTGTGATTTCAGCCACTGTCCGCTGAATCTGAAACACAGGTGTGCAGAACTAAATACATTCCTGTGACCCACAAGAGAAGTATGGCCTACAGAGCATTGACCAGTCCGCTTTCTTGTCAGAGGATGTACTTGGCATCATTGCGGGAAGCTGTAGAAGTCCTGGAGGTTCCAAGAATCCTGGAAGATGCTGCAGGGTTCCTGCAGGAAATCCTGGAAGACCTGGCAGAAATCCTGCAAGTGCTGTAACATCCTCCTTCCCAAAGCAAGTTCTGTATACTGATGCAGACGCATATCAGCTCATTTATAATAAACTTTTCAAATACTTTTCTTGGGTTTACAACTTTACAGTGAAACTATGCAGCGCTTTCCCCCTACTTCCAATCAGGGAGCACGCGCCTCTCCCTCATGCCCACTGGCAGGACTACAGATCCTGACATCCCTCATGTGCAGGGTCATTGTCCATGTATGATGAGGCATCAGAGAGTTCCTGCTGGTCTCTCCACCACATATAATGCAGCGGAGGACCAGCAATTAAATGTAGGTAAAAGAACACTTTTTAAAAATAAAATTAGAACACAAACATTTTTTTAAATAAAATGTATCGTCCATATTTTGACATTGTTGGTTTGTTCTGCATATTATAAGCAGAACTTCAGTCATTTTTTCATCTTTCCATCTATTAAATATTCTGCCTCCTTGTTGTTTTAACTTTGGATAGTAAAACATTTTTTTTCTGCCAGTAAATACCTTATACAGCCCACTTCCCTCTTCTTGTCTGGTAAAAAAAAGCCTAGGCTTATGACATCATGCACAGCTCTCTCTCTCACTCTCCTGAGAGTTTGCCTGGAAGGGAGGGGGGATGAGTCGCAAGAGGGCCAATGAAAGCTGCAGAGCTGGAGGTGTGTCTGTTTAAATCCAGGAAGTGAATAGGCAGCAGCTTCAGCAGCCCACAGTTTAAATGATTGCAGCCAGACTCAGTGGAGGGAGAATTCTGCAGCATATTTGGCAATTACAGAATCACAGTATATATAAAATAACATGCAAAGTGGTTGGAGGGAAGTTTCAGAATGGCAAAGATGTTTTTATTACAAATTATGTGAGCAGACTTCAGTTCCTCTTGAACAAGGTGCTAAATTTCCAATCACAGTAAATGGGCGGATCAGAGGTTCCATTCACATTCTGTATGTCGGCTGGCAGAGCAGCTGGATGCAGTAGTGTAGTCCTGGGGGGGAGCGCTTATGCAGCGGTGGCTCCATAGATAACAACGCTAGCAATAGGAGCCGCTGCAAAAACAAAAGTAGAGTTAGCACTGAAAATAAAGCAAATATGAGCGGAATAAAAAGAGAAAGTGCAACTAGCAAACAAGTTTACTGGTAGGTGTGGGTTTACCTACTGGCTGCCCACCCACACTATGGGTGAGCGGCACAAGCAGACTGGACAACATACCTATAAGTCGCCGGCTTGCTTCCAGATTTGGGGCATGCATGCGCGTGCCCCATAGGAACACGTGCTGTGATTGGACACAGCACGAGTTTGGCAGCTAATTTCAGCCAATGATTTTGGCTGAAGTTATCTGATCGCCTGTGGCCAATAACACACAGAGTTTGGTGTTTACAGAACTTTATGTACTGTGAATGGCGATCTGGCTGTTTCTTTTTCCTGCAAAGCAGGGAGAAAAAACAGCCAGATAGTCAAGTGAATTTGCCCCTAGATGTTAACCCCTTCTGACCCAGTGTCATTAGTACAGTGTCAGTGTATAGTATTAACCCTGATCACTGTATTATTGTCACTAGCGAAGTCGGTGTCAATTTGTGAGCCTCCCAGATAGTGTCTGTTAGCGCCAGATTGCCTGCCACCCTATCACAGTCCCACTAAAAGCCGCTCTGATCACCGCCATTACAGTATAGCATCTATAGCTGCATAAACTCCAGTAGATATACCATAGTTTTTAGACACTATAACTTTCGCACAAACCAATTTAATATACACTTATTGGGATTTTTTTTTTTTTTTACCAAAGACATGTAGCAGAATACATTTTAGCCTATATTTTATGAAGAAATTATATTTATTGTTTTTTTTTTTTATTATTGGATATGTTTTATAGCAGAAAGTATATTATATTATATTATATTATAATATTGGTGAACAAAATTATTTTTTTCTGAAATTCTAATATTCTTTTCGGTTTATATCACAAATAAAAAATCCAGTGGGGATCAAATACCATCAAAAAAAGCTCTGTTTGTGTGAAAGAAATTATAAAAATGTAATTAACGTACAGTGTTGCATGACCACGCAGTTACCAGTTAAAGTAGCGCAATGCTGAATAGCAAAAAAATGGTCTGGTCATGGAGGGAGTAAAGCCTCCTGGAGGTCAGGTGGTTATTAACACTTTTTTCTGTGTAAACTCCTGCAAAATAAGAGCACACAGCTATACGGGTATAATGGGAGGGCAGTGTAACGTTTCTTTGTTTCATGAGTCAACAATCACATTCAGAATTTGATTCAAGTTTAAATCTCATTGGTGGCTCTGAGAAATGTGATCTGATTTCCTACCTTTTTTTTTTTTATATATATATATATATATATATATATATATATATATATATATATATATATATATATATATATATATATATATATATATATATATATATATATATATATATATATATATATATATATATATCAAAAGCAGGCACAACTTTTGATACAGTAGACACGGAACAGAATTCAGACACACATTTTCCTTTCCAGTTTCCCTATCAGCTGTTGCAAAGACTTCAGTAATTTCCTAAAGGCAAATTGCTCTCCGGTCATTTCCTGTACAACACTGACAAGGACTAAAACTCCTCTTACTGATTGACTGCCAGGATCCTTATTGCTTATTAGTAGTATTGCATCTCACACTGCTGAAGACGTTTGCACGGTCGTGCGATGTTGCACCCAAACAAAATTGACGTCATTTTTATCCCACAAATAGAGCTTTCTTTTGGTGGTATTTGATCACCTCTGCGGTTTTTATTTTTTGCGCTATAAACAAAAAAAGAGCATCAATTTTGAAAAGAAATCAATATTTTTTACTTTTTTGCTATTATAAATATCCCCCAAAAATATATAAAAAAAAATATTTTTTTCCTCAGTTTAGGCCGATGTGTATTCTTCTACATATTTTTGGTAAAAAAATCGCAATAAGCGTATATTGATTGGTTTGCGAAAAAGTTATAGCGTCTACAAAATAGGGGATAGTTTTATTATTATTATTATACAGGATTTATATAGCGCCGACAGTTTACGCAGCACTTTACAACATTAGGGCAGACAGTAAAATTACAATACAATTCAATACAGGGGGGAATCAGAGAGCCCTGCTCGTTAGAGCTTACAATCTAGAAGGGAGGGTCAAGGTATACAAAAGGGTAATAGCTGTGGGGGATGAGCTAATGAAGAAAATAGTGCAGTTGTTAGATGGAGGCAGGAAAGAGTAAAGTTTTCAGGGATTGCCTAAAAGTGGATACATTTTGAAGACAGTCTGACAGATTGGGGTAGTTTTATGGCATTTTTATTATACATTTTTTTTTTTACTAGTAATGTCGGCGATCTGCGATTTTTTATTGAGACTGTGACATTATGGCAGACACAGCGGACACTTTTGACACATTTTTGGGACCATTGGCATTTATACAGCAATCAGTGCTATAAAAATGCACTGATTACTGTAAAAATGTCACTGGCAGGGAAGGGGTTAACACTAGGGGGCGACCAAGGGGTTAATTGTGTTCCCTAGTGTGTGTTCTAACTGAAGGGGGAGGGGACTGTGTAGGGGAGATGATTGATCGCTGTTCATACTCTGTATGAACAGACTATCAGTCTCTTCACCCCTCAGAGAACCGAAAACTGTGTGTTTACACACACAGATCCCAGTTCTCGGTGTGTCACCAGCGATCGCGGGAGCCGGCGGTGATCGTGACCGCCGGGCACTCGCGCACGCACGCCCCTAGTGGCCACAGGGCAAAGCGACGTAACATAACGTCTTTTCGCCCAGCCATGCCATACTGCCGCAGTAAAACTGCACCGTAATTTAGATGCACAGAGGCGTTTAACCATTTTTCTGCTTGAGCCATTCTTTATTTGTTTAATTCGTTTTGCACACATGTTAAAATGTACATTTTAGGCCTGAAGTTTATGTAAAACCCAAAAACATTGTATTTTTTTTAAAACAGCCTGTAGAATAAAATGGAGGCAATTTTCTTTGTCACTTGACGTGATAACTATTTATTGAACCTATATCTTCACTAAAAATGCACTTAGGTTAATTTTAGTGCTCGCCAAATTTTTCTTTTGTAAAATATAAAAGATGAGGTTGCCTAAATGGATACAAAATATATCAATCCTTAAAATTGCATTTGCCCATGAAAGGCCTCCAAAATTACACAAAACACACAACCTTTATGTGCTGTACCTTCTCTTGCTTAATACATTTTAATTGAATTATCAAAAAAACAAATAAGGAGTACACAATTTCTTGATAAATTTTGTAGTTAGTTGTAGTTAGTTGTTAGACAGTCATAGTTATACATAGCAGGCCTGATACTGTGCAGGTAAATCCAGCTGTTTCAATGTAAGTTTATTAAGCATGCTGATTTTCTGATATACTATACTACAGTGGAAATATGTGTTGTAGCTTTTAATCATCCGTTATGAGACATTTTGCAAAAGTCACACATAGTAAATGACCAGCTTCTGAAAACATTTACAGTAGATAAACAATAAAAGAGAGAACAATTGTACGTGTAAAAGAGGGAAATAAAATATCGGTGGTTATTCACATTGGCAGCTGGCTTTATAGGGAACGCCACAACATTAATATATGCAGAGATTTGCTTTTATAATTAAGTCTTACAAAACAGTTGACCTTTAAATTTGATAATTATGATTTCGGCTTTACCCTCTGTCTGTTTTATAGGGTGATAATGTACACTTGAGTTACTTTTCTATTCCTTTCATTAGCTAAGACTAAAAGACCAAGTTTAATTTATTTTTACTGTTACTTTATACTGTTGACATATTTTATTGCTGATTTAGGCCGGTGTGGACAGTTGTGATCCTGGAAGCTCTGATTCCTCATATACAAAGTACAAAAAATGCCCAGCACACTTACTAGCTAGCCAGAGAAATAAACTAAATTTGCATTGTTTAAGAATTTGGTTTTAGTTGCACACATTTGCATATAAGGCCCCTCTGTGAAGTTTAGCCCCTAATCCTAATCTATAAGAGCCTATATCTTGCTGGATTTGGCACAGAGACATACCGGTACTTCTATTTCTAAAAAAAAAAAAAAATGTAGCATAGCCATTAAGCCCCATACACACGCTCGGATTATCCGAGGACCAGGTCCGTCGGATCATGTCCGTCGTACTTTGTCTGATGTTGGTTTTGCGTACACATGGTCGGACAAAGTTGTCGGAAAATCCGATCATTCTGAACGTGGTGACGTTTGTTGCCTACGACGGGACTACGTAGAGGCTAGTAGCCAATAGCTTTGGTCTTGTAATGTGATCTGAGCATGCGTAGCACTTTGTCCGTCAGAATTCGCTACACACGATCGGATTTGGTGTGATCGGACTTTGTTGTCAAAAAATCTATCCAGCAGGAGATAGGACTTTGTCCGTCGAACAATCCGATGGAAACTGTCCGATGGTGCCTACACACGGTCGGAATTTCCGACAACATTGTCTGATAGGACAGAATCCATCGGAAAATCCGACCGTGTGTATGGGGCTTTAGTCTGACGAATCTGACAAATGTTCTTTAGGATATTTTTTCTTCTGAACGGATGTTCTTATTATATAGGCAGTAGTAGAAAACGGCATTATGGCCACCAGATTGAGCTGGTTACATATTTGCTACCTCCTTATAGCGTTCTCTAGAATTGTCATATCTCCTGTTACAAACACGTATGTATTTACCATGCTCCTCAACTCCATCTAATGGCCGTAATGCATTTTTTTTTACTACTGCCGACAATTTGAAGAATATTTGTTCAAAAGAGAAAATGACCCGAAACTTGTCTGTGTTCCGAGGGGTGAACAATCCCTATTTGAAAGGGTATGGACCCCCTGGCTTTCTTATCTACAGGTCCTGGACATCTGAGGTCCACATCGGATTAGTGGTCGGATGGGTTTCTGGACGGGCTCTCGTGTTCTCACTTTCTCCCTTTTTTTCTTTTTGTCTTCTTTCTTTTCTCCTTTACTTGATCTCTTTATTACCCTACTCTTCCCCCCCCCCTTTTATTTTTTTTCTGATGCATTCTTGGTCTTTTAGTTGGACCTTTATTCTTGTTTTAATGTTACTGGCAAGGTTTTGCATGTGACAAATTTCCTCAAGAGATAGGATGTCGATATCTTTGCTTTTGTTTGGGCTTTTTATTTTTTTATTCTCTCTATGATATCTGGATAGAGCAATAATTCCACTAGTCGATACCATTGGGATTTCACGTGGTCAACCACTTTGAGGTAGTTTCTCACACCTACTTATAGACTGTCCATGGGTTCATAGCAAAATCTTTATCTTCTTCCATCTATTATTGTCACCAATGTTCTTTATTGTATACTGCCTAGTTTGACAGTTCTATTCTGTACTAATTTCAATGTCTTGTTCAAAATCTTAATAAAAAAAGATTGATACAGAGAAAATGACCCAAAGAACACTTGTTTTGCCCCAATTGTTTTGCCCAATTGCACAGGATGCATGTGCACATGCAGATCTGTTGGATGAAAGGCTATCCATATTTTCATGACTAGAGCCCTAGGGGTCCCCAGCCGCCATCACGCTGCACTAGGCTTCTAGTGTGTCCCTGCACCTTTAGAGAAAAGAGAAATGGGCTCTCTTTAGATCAATGTAGACCTGCATAATTATAATGTTACATGTTAAGCTCTAAAATGAAATCTCAATGGGAAGAGGCACAATGGTGGGGGCCATTGCAGGGCATTGTGGAACTTTAAGGATCAGCTTACTCAAACAGTAATTGTGTTTAACATACAGTTGTAAATAAAATAACTTATTCAGTTCGGACAAATTGCTGAAAATAAAATTTCAATTTTGCACTATTCTAGAGTGGTCTAGACTTTAGTAATGGGATTGGAGCAGAGGGGGTCCTGTAGTGGTTCTGCTGACGCATAGGGGAAGATTAACTAAAAACGGAGAGTGCAAAATCTGGTGCAGCTGTGCATGGTAGCCAATCAGCGTCTAACTTCAGCTTGTTCAAATAAGCTTTGACAAAAAAAAAAAAAAACCTGGAAGCTGATTGGTTTCTATCCAAAGCTGCACAAGATTTTGCACTCTTCAGTTTTTAATAAATCACCTCCATAGTGTCTGTTTGCACAGCACCCAGTCAGTAAAGCATGATGTGGCTCCAGCGTTGCGATGCTTAGTAACCTAATTGTAGTCAGGGGTTAAGAAAATGTGGTAATCGTCTGCAACTAATAAAGAAACGTATGGCCAACTGTGACTGAGGACTGGTTGTGACCTTGAGCCAAGACTGTTGTGTCTAATGCAGATATCAGACATATTTTTTCTTCCTGCTTATAGTTTATGCCACAGACACAATATTTGGTGAATAACATCTTCTTCTATGTCTTAATACAATAGGCTTATTACTGTGTGTAGAAATGGACAAAGCTGTCCTCGAACACCACCAATTATATATCTGCTTTTACCAGGTCACAGCAAAAAAGACTCATCTTATTGCTATCTGTGAATTAAAGTATTGGTTATCCTTCAGGTGTATGAGCAGTGAAGAAGGCAGCCCAGCCAATAGAAACTCCTCTAAGTCATCCTCCTACACACCCCAACTTTGTTTGATGCTAGAGGTTGTGGCTTAGGATAGACTATAGCCACCTGCTGGTAAAATAAGATATTGTTGGCCACTTAGTCCACATGCATATGGGCAGAAAAATGCCACTGTTAGAGGCGTTTGGCATTTGTTTGTATTTTTGTTTTTACACCTCCTGAAAGCAGCTCTAGTTTATCTAATGTGCATATGCACATTGTGTTGTTTACAAGTGTATTTTAGAACAGCGTTCAGGGGTTTTAAAAAAAATCCCCCAAACCTGCATCGAGAGAGGAGTTTTACAACGTAATTTATGCCGATAGGCACGTAAACACGTCTAAACGTATGCATGTCATGCAATCACCTACCTTTTAAAATAATTACATTATTATGTTGGTGTTAAATCTTTCACTTGGATGATAAGTTGTTATAAGAGTAAATAAAGCTGGATATTTTCTATATCCACTGTAAATTTATTTTAGTGACTAGAAGAAAATGTATATTCTAGGCAATAAAGTGAGTCTACGCTAATATGCATCGAAATGCAATACGAGTGTAAAGCGCATCAACTTCTGGCAGCATATTTGGACCATTTATTCATACACATCTGTGTGTATGGGGCCTTAGTCAGACAAGTTGGGGCTATCTGAGCATAGAATATGAGGTTTTGCAGATATTGCATATTGAGGGTTTTATTGTTGTATTGGAAGTAAAGATGTGAGGAAGATCCTATTATGTGAAAGAAGGGTGAGGATCGGGTATATGTACATTTTTGGGGAGTTGTGGAAGTGTTGATAATGCAGAAAGAAAAATATGAATGATTATTCACTGCATCATTTTTCCAAAGCAGATCGGGTTATCCGGAGGGGTCATCCAGCTGCTGGGGAACTACAAGTCCCAGAGGCTGTGAAGGGAACACAGGTTTTGCGTTTTCTGAACCGAGGGACACTAGCTGCCCGAACCTTTCCTCAAGCATCCGTGATACGTCTGCTGTTTCATTTGTGCTAACACTGGTATCATCTCCTATCTAGAGCTAATCCTAATAATTATCAGGGGACTGACGTGACGTGCTGCCACTTTAGGACTTGCACGCTGTAACAGCAATTCCCATAACAGTATGATTTAATGACTGTGCTGTTAACCCGTACTCTGCTAAAGCTGAGTATGCCAGGTATATACAATTCCTATTTATCAATTCGACAGTTTGTGATCCAGTTCTGGTTTTGATCCATAAAATATAATTTAACTTCTTCTGTTACAGTGGAACTTAGAGATGCTGTTAACTTAAAATATATTTAAAAAAAAATTAAAACATTTGCAAGTAAAAGCACAGAAAATCTAATTTTTTAAATCTTTACTTGCAGTATGTTGCCTTTTTATAAGCAAACTCTTATACTTGCACTTACAATGTGATTCTGAACTTCCTAGAAAATCTTGCACATCATAGCCCTCAGCTCTTCAGAGTGTGTCTAATCAATTACTCTCTGGCCTAGCTCTTCTACTCCTCCGCTAACCTCCCTATATAAACTTTTATGTAGCAGCCATGGAAGGAGTGGAGAGCAATACTATAGTGTCAGCTGAGTGACAGCTCTGTGTCTGCAGGGGCTGCTGACACCTCATCCAAGATGGCGGTAACTAGTAGCAGTCTCCGGGTTTTTACAGGTAAAGAACATGCCTAAAATACATTAAATGCACATGTAACCTTATGGGAAGATTAAAAGAAAGATGGGCACTGCTCTAGGTTGGTCTCCTGTTCCACGTCCACTTTTACACTAATAGGTACTAGCCCAGTCTGTCACAGGCTTCATAACGTAGTAAAAACTCTGGTTGGCCGCACATCTGATAAAATCCCTTTTGTTATAGCATATCTTCATAAAAGTATTCCATGATACAAAAATAAGGGAAACCATATAAACAGCTAAGCCACTTATATGAAGCTTGTTAAAATAAATGGTCTGATGACAAGGTTTCCTTTAACTGTCAAAATATTCTGTCCTGGAATATATTAATCCAAACATAACAACAATCACATTTTCTAAGGGTCACTGAAATTATCACTGGGCACACTGACTCTGGGTCAGCAGCACTCCACAAAATGGGAACTTAACTCAGGAACAGGAAAAGGACCCAGAGTAGAGAATCCACATACACAGAATCCAATGAGAGTGCCAAACAAAAGTCCAAGGTAATTTGATGATAAAATTGATACATAGAATAAAACCCAATGCGTTTTGGGGGCCAAGTACACTTCCCCTTCATCAGGGCTATAAAATGGGTACAAATACAATGGTCATAAATCTACCGGTAAAAGGTCATGAATATATGGAATGTAATAATGTCAGTGAATGGAAAAAGCTTATTTGGTGTTTTTGGTGGATCCATGTATGTAATCTGCTTTGCAAATAATCAGAGAACCAATATAATTGCTTATAAGATGAAACACTAGAACAACCCTAACATTAGTAATTCAACCAGCAGGTTAAATAAAAAAAATTACCCGATTCCTCCATCCACACATTCAAAGTGGATGGGGGAATCACTCCCACTGAGCTGTTGTAACAGCCAGGTCGCATTGTGTCCCCTCGTAGCAGACGCTGTCAACCCGTCTTTTTCATGCCGTTGGAAACTGTAAGTGTACCCAGGTGGGTAGCTGTCGCTCCTGGTTTGTTGTGAACTGTTGCTGCATCACTACAATACAGGTTTTCTGTTGCACTCGACCGTGTGAATTATTTTCATCACCCACACTGCGCCCCACCAACAGGTAGATCGACTTCTGTACAATGAGCCTGTCCATACATGGATCAAAATTTAGCCACTTCACCAGGGACTGCCCAAATGTTTCTCCATGTGTGGCTGGGTCTAGAGACCACTAAACAAGGCTTACTTTTAAAAACCACACCTGGGACTCAAGTGGTTAACAATTTATATAAAAAACAGACCTCAACAGGTAACCTCAGAACTTTGGCTAAAAAGCTCCAGTTAGGGGTCTGTTCCTAGAGAGTTGTAAAGAACCAGTAGGGGCTAAATACATTTACAGTTGCAGTTCTTCCATAAATACCTACCCCTATTAGTTTAGTACTGTAGTTATTTACACAAACCTTTAAAATTTATTATATATTTATTAATATTTGTTCTGGGGTTTTGTTGTCTAACAGAAGTGTTTCTAGAAGCTATCAGTGTACCCCTTGAAGTATACATCCATGGCTTGATCCTGCCTACAGATCAGCTTATTTTCAACCTCTTTTAGCAGGGTGACAATGCTGTTGGTTCTGCAGTGAAATCACTGCAGTGTTGTCACTGCTAATACATTTTGAGCATTGATTTTCTTTTTTTCTTGTTCAAGCTATCAGAAAAAATGTGGACATTGTAAGCACCCATGCCAGTTTTATAGTTTTCCCAGAACCTGTAACATACACTTTTGCTGGGCAGCTTCGTTTATGGGTATATATGAAGAATAATATAAAAGGCATGTGAAAACATTGAATTTATATACTGAATAATACTATCATTGTAAGTATTAACCACACATGATTGCCAGAATAACATTTTTTTTTTTACAATAATGGATCTTTAAGAAACCAATTAAATTGAGTGAGTTTCTAAGTCTTAATAAACTAGCTACCTAAGTAAAATGCAGGCACATAGGGCTCTACCTAGTACTCTATAAATGCTTAATATGCAAAGACTGGCTTTTACTGGTGAAGTTGAGTGCTGGTCTTTCATGCCTCATTTATTGGCCTATCCCTGTGACAGTTGAGGGAGGCACAGAAGCCACAGCTCTGCTAGACCAGATGTTTCCATATTCGAGACCTCTGGGTTTTGGAGCTTGTGGGATACTCATGAAGATATATGAATGAATCTCTAGGCATTTTAATGTAGTCACACAAATAAAAACTACCGTTTTTATTTGGGCACAGCCTCTTTTTACAAATAACTTTTATAATTCTTGTCAGAATCTGTTTAAATTGTGTTTGCAATTATGTGATATACTGTTTATTCATATACAGTCAATGCCTGATCCTCTGTAATCAATTTTTGTTTCTTTTTTAGATATATGTTGGGTAAAGCGGGAAAGCGAAAGTTTGACGAGCATGAAGATGGGCTGGAAAGCAAAGTGGTGTCACCGACCGATGGGCCTTCGAAGGTATCCTACACCTTACAGCGCCAGACTATCTTCAACATTTCCCTTATGAAACTCTACAATCACAGGCCCTTGACAGAGCCAAGCTTGCAGAAAACTGTTTTAATTAATAACATGTTGAGACGGATACAGGAGGAGCTGAAACAAGAAGGCAGCCTGAGGCCTATGTTTATTAGCACTTCACAGACATCAGACCCTCTTTGTGACACGTATCAGGAGGCACAGCCTGCTTTCAGCCATCTTGCCTCCCAACCTACCCTACAACCCACTGACTTAATAAACACTACACCACTAGAGTCTTGCCTCACCCCGGCCTCTCTGCTTGAGGAGGACACATTTTGCACTTCCCAAACAGTCCAGCAGAATAGTCCTAGCAGCAAGCTCCCACCACCTTCACCGCTGCCTCCTGTCCAGCCAGTAAAAGACAGCTTCTCCTCAGCCTTGGATGAAATTGAGGAGCTTTGTCCAACATCTACCTCCACAGAGGCAATGGTGGAAGCAGACCTAAAAGATGGAACTATCACAGCAGGATCTCTTAAGTCTGAGGGAATACAAGAGAACAGAACAAGTGAGCCAAAACTAATGGATTCCCTTCCCGGGAATTTTGAATTAACAACCTCCACCGGCTTTCTTACAGACCTGACCTTAGATGACATCCTTTTTTCTGACATCGATACGTCCATGTACGATTTTGACCCTTGCACATCAAATGCTGGAGCAGCCTCTAAGATGGCACCAGATGAACTACTTAAAACATTGTCTCCTTATAGCAGCCAACCAGTAACCCCAAATCAGCCTTTTAAGATGGACCTTACAGAACTAGACCATATTATGGAGGTTTTGGTTGGTTCCTAAGAGAACATGTCATTGACTCTTTATAATCCTCATCCCTCCCCCACAGATTCACAGCACTGTGCATGAATACTCTTGCCTTTTTTGAAGAAAAACAAAAAAGGATCTTGTTTAAATATTGCATTACGCTGTATCGGAGTGCCTTCTGTATGACTGCTTTGGAGATACTTTATAAGTTGTTCTCCATGGCCAATCGTACTACAGTCCACTGAAGATTTCATACAAACTACCGAGTGTCAACTTAGACGCCAGTTTGAGTTGTACATGTATAAGCACAAGAATTGTGTTGGGGAACGCTGTAAATTGCATGTGCATAACTGTCTATTTTTTCAATAAGTTTTATTGCAAGAGGTAAATTTTATTACTTAAGTAATCAGAGCCCCATTTTTTTTTTATTTTTTTTTGGCATTTTAGCCCATTTTAGAGTTGGGAGAAAAAAAATCTGAGGCATTAATTACTGCTTTTTCAGTAAGAATTGCATATAAATGGCTGCTTAGGTCCCCTTGCCCAAATGTTTTTATATTTTTGTACAGATTCTCTCGTTTATTATATTGATTTTCTATAAAAAGAAAAAAAAAGAACAAAAAATTGCTGGAACAAGTGTTTCGAGCGACAAAGTAATATTTGTTAGAATTTGCATATAAAGTTCCTTGCTAATTAAGATGTACAATATTAGCCCAAACTTTCCAGTCCATGTCGGTATTTGGCCACTAAGCTGTATTTTGAGGCAAGGAGGTATGGTTAGTTCAGCTCTTTAGTTGCAACAAATTTTTGTCATGGAAAAGGGAAACAAATTATTTAATGCCCAAAATTTGTTTTGCTGTCTGCAAAAAAAAAGTGTTATTTATTTAGTTACCTGGGTATTTATTCTCAACTGTCTGAGCTATCATACACAATTTTACAGGTATATGGGTGTTAACTGTATTTGTTTTATGATGCCATTAAAGTGTACTGGTCATCAAGTCACAGCACACATACCCTTTGATAGCGAAAACTAACAATTTTCAGAACACAATCCATCAGTAGGTAGATGACCCTCTTGTAGCTGAGGTGCATTAATGCTGTCTGTGGTTTTTACCTAGACTGTGTTTTAATGAATGGTTTACTGTATTTATGCAATCAGCACAGTTGAGGGACAGGCTCGTCCATAACTATTATTTCAGACATTAGGTGAAAATTAGAAGAGTTGCTTTCTTTGAAAGATTCCTGTAGCAAAACCTCTCCACTGGTTACTGTCCAATCTACATTTTTTCTTAACTTAACCTAGGAAATGGACAGTTTAGGTGCTCTTACCTTTACTAGACCATATGGCTATCCAGTGTAGACACCTGATAGTAAACGACTAATTAGTATGAAAATTTAGATGCAAACAAAATAGTTCCTATAACCAATAAGACTTCTACTACCTGTTAATGGGGTGTTAGTACAAACAGTTTAAAAGTGTAGATTCCAGATGTATGGGGTCTATACTATACTTGACAGAGCATCAATTTTGGTTGTAATGAGGAAGTGCTCTGTTTTCCAAGAATACTGGCATCCCAGTTGTCTGTCAAAAGAGCAACCAGGAGGGTTGGTGCACCCATTTGGGTCTAGGCCTCTTATTTATATTTAGTAAAAGTAGTTTATTTATAACAGTGTGTTTTCCCTGCTTTTAATTTGAATATAAACACCTCCCAGCTACCTCGTGAATACCAATGATTGTTCACATTGTACACCCTCACCATCCATTATCTTCACACTTTATTTCCTTTGAAAACCTTACACAATAAGTCTTAATGCCTACAAACAGCTGGCATTATATAATACTTACCTGACCTCCTTCACTTGGACAACATACTAAGCCAAGCAGTGGCCACTACCTTTTTCTACTCCCTTAACTGGGTACATATGCAATTTTTGTACCACGCATTTGATTTAAGATGAGAATTTTTTTCTTCTATTCTCACACTAGAAAAGCCTTTATAAAATTAAAAATAGAACAAAATGGGTATACGCGATCAATTCCTTCTTATTTTTTTTTTTTTTTTAAATCAGTGATCTGACACTTCTCCCCTTAATCTTGTATAAAAGAAAATGCAGAACTTTCATGAAAACTGGAGCACAGAAAATACAAAATGCATGCTTTGTGTTAGACGCTTGCTTTCATGTTCTAAATGGCACTAGAAATGCCAGTTATGATCTGATTGGTTACCTGGCTAAATAGGCATTTTTGCTGTGTACCAGCTTTTATCAAGATCAGCTAGTGTCTCTGAAAGGTTATCTCCAACCAAAACTGATATGCCACTTTTTGGGTTGTCAGCTGAATCAGCCACTGAGTCTTTGGCTGTGAGATTTCTAACCCATAGATTGAGCCTCCACCATTCTCTCAAGTTGTCACATTAGTTTTACATTCTGAAAATGCAAGTGTGATGCTTTTGCCTAACTTCTTGTTGAGGTAGAGCAGAGGTGGGGACTCTGGCAAGAACATCTTGCAATCAAGAGTCTCCAAGAGATAGGAGATGAGAATGTGGCACGTGATTCGGGGTCTGCCTAAAATTAAAATATCATCTTTGAGTGGAAAATGGCTTTTAAGATGTATTGGCCTCCCATGCATAATGAAAGCAGCCAGTGTGAACCAATATTTGGTCTATCATTTCACTAGGAACTACAGTACATACAACTCCTGTGGGGCCTGATCAGAATGAGAGCAACCAACACTGCCTCATTGTTGAAGCCATCTATTAAATGTATCGGGCTTGTTTATCAACTGGCCCCTTAACACAAGGATGCCACTAGTTCCTCAAGGGATGAGACTGCATTATCTGAAGTACTGCTTAAAATGGCTGTCGCTATAAATGCGTGTGAGACCAGTAAATGTTAAAGTAACACACTTTAAATCCATGTCCATATTTTGGGTGTTTGTGCCTCTTGTGTTTTTGTATTATCTACAGTATATTTTGTATTGTATATTGAAAGCCTCATTTTCTGGCAGCAAGGTGAAAGCTGCAACAAAGAAATCAGTTTTTTTTTTTTTTATCCATGACTGGTTTTTTTCCAGTATGACATCATCATTTGGCATTTTTGCATCATTATTAGTTTTTCATTTCTATCATGTACATTAAGAGACATTCACTCTTACCAATACTATGTATTATGTGAAAGAAAAATATTATTATTTATGCGCTTCTGTAATTAACCCCGTTTTGTAGCCATTCCTTCTATGTATGTGTAAAAGAACTTGTCAGATCCATCAAAATATCAAGCTAATAAAACACCCTCCCTATGTTGTCTGCAAGTGACTATAGTAATC
The DNA here is from genome assembly GCA_028564925.1 of Lithobates sylvaticus. Taxonomy (NCBI): domain Eukaryota; kingdom Metazoa; phylum Chordata; class Amphibia; order Anura; family Ranidae; genus Lithobates; species Lithobates sylvaticus. Next base: position 93,104,506 of record CM053028.1, read on the forward strand.
CTCTCATTGATCTCGCCATGTCTTTGAACCTGGGTCATGGTGCATGCTATACACAGGTCCAATTTGGTGACTAATTTCTGGTTTGGAGCTAAGCTATGTCTAATGCTTAACAACCCAGTGTGAGATCCTCTACTGGCCACTGAGTCAGGAGCATTGGACTGGTGGATAGCAGGAGTGAGTTTAGCCCTTGGAAGAAAAGAGTGAAGCTCCAGGTCAGGAAGATATTGTCTTGTGTATATCATGTATTTGTTATTCGAAATAAATTAGAGGCTTTTCAGATGTACTTGCATGTACCAAATGGGGTTTGTGTTTTGGCAGCAGTATTAGATTGGACATACTTGGGGTACCTGAGATGTTCGCTTTACATGACAGTGGACTAATTTATAAAGAAGTTATTCATGTATAAAAACTGGAAGAAAGGGAAGTCAAAGTAGTTCCCTCTGCAGTCAATAAGATTTGAGCTTGATTTTTGAATCCCTTCCAGGGAAGAAAATAACCTATTGGTTGTTAATGGTAGGAATTCTGTTTTGGCTACAGTTTGAATATATCAAACCACAAATTTCTAAGAAGTGGTGAAAACTTCATATATAGCCATGCAGCCAAATTAAATCACCAAAAGTTAGAAAAAGCAAAAGGCCTTATTTATCAATATGACTTGGCCGATATATCTCAGACAGCGAGCGTTGCCCGTGGCAACACTTGCCATTCATTTGCCTATACTGAAAAAAAAAACTGGCATCCGGTTTCAATTCTTTTCTCGGGCACATTGGCAGGGGAGGCAAAATAATATTTTGTTCTTTAACTTTGTGAGGAGATGTTCCTAGATATACGCTTACCATAGGTTAAAATAGACCTCATGTATCAAACCAAAGAATAATAAAAAGTGCTGTTACATAGAGCCCCAGTCTGGTTTTGCGTTTTTGTAACTGGCACTAGAAAAGCAACAGCTGGAATCTGACCAGATGTTTGGACAGTGCCATCACTTCTCATTTCCTGTGGTTTGTTTACATGAAGTTCCTTCTTTTCTCTAAGTAAATTTCAGCCCTACAGTCAATTATCTATTCAAAAGGAAACAAATGAAGAAATATTAGGTATATTCATATTCAGTATATCATTGGATGTGACTGTCCCTGGATTCAGTAGTTTCTAATTTATTGTAAAGATGGGATCTTATGAAAGCACCAAAATCTATGGATGTGCAAGTGCAGCAACCCAGAGCAACCAATCAAATTTTATATTACTGGAACCAATTTAGTTATTTTATTCCTATTGCTTGTTATAGATTGCTACACTTTCCACACCATTGTTCTTTGCAGCGATTTACAGAATAAACCGATTTCATAAGGATTCTACAAAAGTAAATCATAAGGGCCACAGAAGCTTGGCCTGTAGTAGACAACTTGTTGCTGTTGTCAAACCTATTTGATGCAAATTGGAATCTGACTGACTGCCGTGGGTGATACATTACCTATTCCATTCTTCCAGTTTGATAGAGAACTCCCATAAAAGACCATCTCTCTGATCTGTGGCTTACCTCAGCACTGAAAAACCTTGTCTTCATTTTAGAACTTTATGGCACAGTTTTGGTTTAAGAGTGAATGTCTCGGATACGAAGAAGAAAATCCAGTCCTTTCTCCAGCCTCTGTGCAGTATTTCTTTGCTTTCTGTATGGTACTTTTAGCTGTTAACTACAGGTTGCAATCTACTTTTTTTTAATTGTCTTGCTTCTTTAGAAATTACTTTTATATTAATTTATTTAAGAAATGTTAAATTATGTTTTATGTTCTTGGGCAATATAAAGTGGTTTCTGCTCACTTCTTGCCGTTGATCAGGTTGGATTTATCTGTAAATGGCACTTTAGAGATGCACCACACGGATTCTCTTTCCAGCAAGGTCCATGTGATGGCTGTAGGCCCCTTGCTTGTGAAGAGCTTCCAGTGTTACAGTTTGATAATATATATGCACACGGGAAATGTGAATTTATTCAGCTCCATATTACTTTACTAAACACATGTATAGATTTTTTAATTTATTTTATAGCATGTATGTACTAATTTTCTAAGGAACATATTTTATGGTGAGAGGTGTTAACTGACAGGCAACACCATGAAAGTGATGATATATGTAAATATTTAATGAATATATAATTTATGTTCAAATTATTAGAGGTTTTTTTTCATATCATTTTTATAGCTGGTATTGGAGACGGTAGCCATTTTGTATTTGTAATATGAATTGTTGCTCCTTTTGGGTCTGGGTTTTTAAAATTAACAAATTTAGAAATAATCTACTAATTTAATACTTTTCTCTGATATTTATCGCGTAAGTGATTATGGTCTACTGCTGAATAACTGTAAATCTTTAGTTTTAAGAAATCCAATTAACTTATGCAACCTATTAACATTTTAAAATAGATGTAAATTTTGAGGGCCTAGCAGATCCTTTTTAATCCAGCACAATGCCATTTACCATCCGTATCCATTTACTGAATTGCTCTTCTCTATATGTTAAAAAAAAATTTCTGCTAAACAAAAAGCTGAAACCATCAACCACTTAAAGCTGAACTCTAGGCAAACCATTAAATACATAGATGAAATACATGTAAGGAACCCATTTTTTTTGTCCATTCAGTTTTGACGTTAATACAACACTACAACACTGCAACACAGCAACTAACACTTAAAGGATTTGCCCCCCCCCCCCCCCAGCCTGTGATGGGAGAACAACAAAGGAACCCTCTTAAGTAGGACTGTACTGGGCATACAATTGGATGAAAGTAGTGTTTATAAAAGTAACAAAACTTTATTTATACAAAATTAGACAAATTGTCTAATTTTGTAAAAATAACGTTTTTTGTTACTTTTATAAACACTGTTTTCATCCCATTGTATGCCGGTACAGTCCCAATTTACATATTCCACTTTAACTAGCTAACTGCTGCATTAAAAAAATAACTATTCAGTAATATATTAATATTAGAGTACATGAATAACTGCAATTATGTATGTCTTTTAAATCTTTCAGTAGTTCAGCTTTAAAGTGATATTAAAGTATTTTTTTTTTTAAATAACAAACATGTTAGAGCAGCCCTGATCCTCCTCTTCTCAGGTTCCTCATCCGCGCTCTTGACCCCTCCCTCCTGCTTGGTGCCCCCAGAGCAAGCAGCTTTCACTGGGGGCACCCAAGCAGACCTGCCTCCGAGCCATGGCTCTGCGTGTACATTCACAAACAGAGCTGAGGCTCCGCCCTTTCCCCTCCTTCCCCTGATTGGCTCAATAGGTGTGATTGAAAGCAGCGGGAGCCATTGGGCTCAGCCAATGAGGAGGCTCTTGTGCACATCCCTGGATCAAGATGTTGTTTAGGTAGGTATTGGGGGGCTACTGCACACAGAAGGTTGTTTTACCTTCATGCAAAGAATGCATGAAGGTAAAAAACCTTGAGCCTTTACAACCACTTTAATGATGGAATGAGAGTCATTTTAACAAGTGTATCCTTGAAATTGTTTTCAAGAGTTAACTTGCTGAAAATAAGCACCAGTGTAAGATAAAACCTGTTTTTTTTTCTATACATTTTTTTGTGTTTTAGGGCAGTTTTCAATATTTTCTCCAATCATTTTTCCTATGGGTTTGTTTTTTGCATTTTGCACACATTATGATACATTTAACAACAAGTCTATAGGGAAAAATGCATAAATGCAAGAAGATGCATAAATGGGGATGCAGATTCTAATAAAATACTGATATTTTGTAGAATAGGTAATTCATTTGAAGCTCTGTCCTGGTGGCCATTAGTGATATCCTTATGCACTTTCTGTAATGTGACACATGGGCGATTAGGACAGGAAATAGGGGGAACCTCAACAATGAAACCCAGAAAGCACTAAAAGCCTGAGAGAGATTTTAACCCTTTAAATTGGCTTAAAGGCTTTAAAATTACATACAAAAGACACATTTTTTCTGAGCAGCAATCTAAAGAGAGTTAAAAGATCATAATCCATTTAAGCCTGCGTTTACACATATCCACTTATTATAAACAATTAAGCCACTGTTGGCCCATTCACACATATGCAAGTGTTCCCGTGTGTTTCATTTTTGTTGTAAAACCAAAACATGCTCTGCTTCATTTTTTTTTTCCAGTGCACCACAAGGCAGCACATGTATTGTGATGCATGCTAAGGGCCAGATGCATTTGTTTACTCTGTGTATGTGCCTTGGGGTGTCATTGAAAATTAATGTTATTGTGCATACACTGCGGTTTATGGTTTCTCAAGAGCGCACACAAGTGTGAATGGGCCTTTAATGTGCATGTAATATTACATTTTATTATTGCTCTGTCCTTGCAGATTTTTTTTGCACAGAATACCTAAGTGTATTACTGTGATTTTTATTTTTTTACTATAAAGACTAGAAAATGTTACATTGCTTTATACTTTACAGAGAAAGGGCAATTGCAAAATGGCTCCTCTCCAATTCCAAGCATAGTATCATTATAATGCTATTATTATTTTTAATTGTTTTACTTTGTTCACCTTGTCTACCATTTTCAATTTGTGTGCCACCTATGTTGTAAAGATGGTCATTCATGAGCATTTGAATTCATCAAATAGGTGAAGAATGAAATATTGCTGAAGTTAATTTTGTTTTCCACATTCATGTGCAATGACGTGACAAGAACTGAGCAGAACCAATCCGCTTTGATTTTGAAGTGATTTGTTTCTTTTAAGTTATTTATACTTTTTATTTTTTTCCTTTTTTTTTTTCTTTTGTAAATATATTTATTTTATTGTGAAGCTAACATCTGGATTGTAACATGTACAGAATGTATGGTAGGAATGTACTGTGTTTAGGAATGTACGTCCATTTTGGAAGTGGGTGGGAGGCAAAGAAAATGTCCGCCATACCATTTTCATAGATGCACAGTTCACACTATTGTTTGGTGTTCCATTACTCAAAAATGCTCAGGTTAGGATTCTTGTATTTCCTGGATAATGAAATTGTATAAGGTACCAGTATAAATTTAGATATTTTGGTTATTTGGAATTGGCAGTTATTTGAATTGCAAGTCCAGCCCAAACTTATTTTTAATTTTTTGCTTAGTTTTTGATAGGGGGTTGAGGTTTAGAAACTCTATTTTGCTTTTTATTCTCTCCAGGACTCCATTCCAGAAATTTGTCCTCACTTCCTGTCCCGCTCACAGTGTTTTAGCAGACAGGAAGTAAGGGGAGTTCTTCAGCAGCAACATAGGCCGAAATAAAAATGCTTTTCTTTAGTAGTAAAAAGGGAATATTAAAACCTCTGTAGGTTTTATTTCTGCCTGTGTCCCCATTTCATATTTTTTCTCAATTCCTGTCTGGTGAAATTGTTAATAGCAGAACAAGAAGTGAGGGTAAACCTTTCTAACGAAGCCCTGGAAAACCATAAAAAAAACTCAACTTTCTTCTAATTCTTCTTCACTCTATCCAATACTGAACAAAAGTTGTTTGCTTGACACTTTAAGAAACCATTTTTACCTAAAACGTTTAGCGACTTATAGAAATATAATTTAGGTTTCTAAATTATGTTTTTCAGCTACTGAGAAATATTTTTTTAAAAACAGAAATACTGAGAAATATTTTAAATGCCATTAGCACTGTATCCCTAAAACACAATGGCCCTTATTCATCAATACGTCAGCCAGTAATATTCCCCTTTTTATTCTCCCAGTGCAGTGTGGGAGATTGAAAGCAACATTCTGTCGACACAGAAAAGTTTTTCTTCTACAACTGTAATTTAAATAAAGCATGTTCTAGAAAAGCAGGCTAATTTGATGGACTGGTATTTACTTTTGCACTTTCCTATATCCCACAGTATTTAACAAAATTTCTTTAAATGTAAAACAAAATAACTACAGCTACTTTTCTACTTTTTCTTCCCTCACTTAACCTGCAGTCGTATGGGCCATCTTTTTTGCTCACAGAGAAATGAGCCTTTCTGTGGGCTGAACAAATTCATCATCACTTTTCAAGGGAAAAAGTGATTTCACCAAGGCACGCGCCACAAAACTGTGGTCTTCACGGTCTGTTTTGGCAAGTGGTACATAGGGACCTTTGTTTGGGTCCTTAACCTAAGGCTAATGACTGTGTTCCTCACATTGCAAATGAGCCTCACGAAAGTATTACATTTTACATATTACATTACATATTATAGTGTTCAGTGTTTTGTCTTATGCCCCGTACACACGGTCGGAAATGATTTTTTCCGACGGATTTTGTCCGACACTGGTGTTGCATACACACGGTCGCACAAAGTTGTCGGAAAATCCGATCATCCTGAACGTGGTGACGTTCGATGCGTACGACGGGACTACGTAGAGGCTAGTAGCCAATAGCTTTGGTCTTGTAATGTGATCTGAGCACGCGTGGCACTTTGTCCGTCGGAATTCGCTACACACGATCGGAAAAAGTCCGATAGGATTTTGTTGTCGGAAAATTTGAGAGCAGGATCCGATGGAAAAAAGTCAGATGGAGCCCACACACGGTCGGAATTTCCGACAACATGGTCCGATAGGACATTTTCCGTCGGAAAATCCAACCGTGTGTACGGGACATTAGAATGGAGTCCAACATGTCTGGAAAAATATTACCTGTTGAGCATTTTGCCTTGTAACATACGACATGTCAGTCTCAGCTGCCCCTTCAATGCTCTTAGTAGGACCCTCATAGGTGCACAGCTACTTGTATAGAAAATGCTGAAACATTTCTCTTTTTACCTTTTATATGTTTTAATGTTTGGTGATTATACGCCACAGAGATCAAATGGTACTGTACCATTATCTAAAGAATGAATACAGTCCATCACTTGTGTACTCTACATGTACAGTATAGATAATGAATTAGAAAAGTCATTCTCAACCTAGGTTCTATGGAACCCTAGATTTCCTCCAGAGGTTGCTAGGCGTTCTTTTGATCTATTTGTGATTAAAAATTCCATTTACTGTTGTGTACCTAATTCCAGGAACAATACCACTTGGCAAAGACAGTAGCATGACAATGATTATCTTACTAGCTGTCAGTAAGGTTGACATTTTGACAGCTTTCAAAGCTTAAGACAAGAATTGTATTATTTTTATTGACTGCAAGGGGCATTTTCACATTTGACCCCAATGAATTGGTTTTATTAAGGTTCCCCAAGACCCTATAAATAAATGTTAATGGTTCCCCAGGGGTAAAAAGGTTGAGATAGGCTAAATTAGAATGTAGACCCCCTCCCTTACACGGCTAGCCCCTATGTCTGAAAACAAGCGATCTGGTTCTTCATTTCATTCTCTTGCAACTGAGATCCGATGTTGCTCTGAGCAATGTGGACATTTTTCTACATGAGGCCATTATACCAGGGATGTGTGGTATACACCTGTTGGGGACTTCTCAGTCCCATGGGGCTTGCTGGAATTTGTAGTCATCGCTTGGCTCCATGTGCCGTTACCACACACTGCATTTTAGTTTGCTTGACCTAAACTAGCTTGGCCAAAAGCATTTTCTGAGTAATGGAACACCCAAACTGTCTCAATTTTATGCAAATTTTCATTATTGTTTATGGGTTTTGACAGAAAACATACAGTTGCTGTGAATTGGGCAATGCATGAAAGTATCATTGTCGAGGCAAAGGCCGCCTTTTCCTCCCACAGACCTTAGTGCTGTGCCTTTTCTATGCAATACGACAGACACGTCTGATATCACATTACTGTAGTCACACGTAGGTATGGACTGTAAAGCAAAACAATTGGGCAAATGTACATGGAAATGAGCGGTCTTTTTTGTAGTTTTATATTATACAATAAACATTTAAAAGAAACTTTAGTATCAATGTGTATATTTCTTTGTTATCACAGTACATTTCTGAAGTTTTCTTGTTTGTATATAATAAGGGGGAAGCCATATTTCTTTATGTCATGTTCATGATGTGCTTCCTGTGTGGGAGCACAGCATAGTGATGGTGCCAATAGAGATTCAAGATGGTGGCCGGCTGTGCCTGGCCATTGAGTGCTAGTTCTTATGAATGATTATTGTACAGTTTATTATTATTATTATTATACAGGACTTATATTGCGTCAACAGTTTACGCAGAGCTTTACAACATGAGGGCAGACAGTCCAATTACAATACAATTCAATACAGGAGAAATCAGAGGACCCTGCTCGTTAGAGCTTACAATCCAGTTTATTTATTTATGCAATGGGGGAGACTTACTAAAACGGATGCACACGGAATCTGGTGCAGCTGTGCATGGTAGCCAATCAGCTTTTAGGTTTTATTGTCAGAGCTTAATTAAACAAGCTGAAGTTCACCAGTTTTAGTAAATCTCCTCCAATTTGTACAATACATGTACATTCACATGCTTGTGCCTATCAAGGTATCAGCCTCTCCCGGGGGGGGGGGGGGGGGGGGGGGTATGGAATCACCTGGGGAGCCCATAGGTGCTAATCTAGGCTCCAGTTACACTTGTACGACTACAAACTCCAAAGACTTTACGACTTTGGAGTGCAACTTTGGATGGGTCCGACTTGGATGTGACATGTTATCTCTCTGCAAAGTCGCACCCACTATTACACCCAGTGGTGGCCGCTCTATTAGGAGCGACGCCCCCCCTAATCCATGTGCCAGGCCCCTAATCTATATGCAGGGCGCCAGACGCATGGATTTCAGTGGTTTTTTTTTTAAAGCACATGATAAGAGCCTGAGGCTATAATTGGCTTCTAAAAAGGGTGGGCTCGGGGCGCAGAGCACTGCGCCCCGAGCCCACCCAGTTAAGTAAAAATAGGGAATTAATCTACGCTATTGCCTTCTTGATTCTCCTCCCGCCCAATCAGGAAGCGGGTCCTGAGACTCGATTGGTTGAGAGGTGAAGCGACCGTATCGGCCGCTGAAGAGGAGATGCAGGGGGATGCTGCCAAGGAACAGACGCCGTGGAGGAGATGCCGTGAGGCGGAGACACAGAGGAGGAGACGCAGGCCCACAACCTAGATGGGGTAAGTGCAGGGTTTGCCGATCGACCGAGCAATGGGGAGGATTTTGACTGACCGACCGAACATGGGGGGGTTGACTGACAGACAGACAACCCGGGGGGGGGGGGTGCTGGGTGGTTTGTTTGGCGCCCCCTCCCAAAAAACATGGAACACCAGCCGACACTGGTTACACCACTGTTACATTCAGGTATACCTTTCATGCAACTTTTGAGGGTTTACAATGAAATCTATGGCCGTTAATTTGCATTAACGTCGGACCAAAGTAGTGCATGAACTACTTTGAAGTTGCTGCGACTTTAAGTCACATATACAGTATATGAATGGTTATCATTGGAAAACATGAGGTATGACTTTTGGACATCAAAGTCGCATGACAAGTTGCACAAGTGTGAATGGGGTGTGACCCCCTATCAGGCTCAGCTAGAGTACCATGAGTGATAGTCAGGGAGGTGTTTCTTCCAAACTGTCGGTAATAAAGTGACACTGTTCTTCTAGAGTTGCTTGCCCACTAGTATTTAAAAAAAAAAAAATGGGGTGCTGTTACAGTGAGTGATAACATGAAAGTCTGTAATCTGCAGGGTACAATACCTTTAACTTTTAAAAATCAAGAGGTTATTACACAAATTAATAAATTATTATTATATTTTAAATATATAACGATAAATTAGAGAACCCCTGAGTCTGTTTTGGCCATTTTATAACTTTCCTAGTGAATAAGAGATGTTCAATATTAAATCCAATGCACGACGCTCAGTCATTTTTGGGGTTTATATTTTCTGTTTTACCATGTTTTGCATAGTAGCTGTGCTCCCATGCTCTGGCTAGCATTACAGCATTCACAGCCAGCTATAGCAAGGCACTGAATTTAGAAAGCTTGCAGCTCTGTGTCACAGGAGCAGCTGCTGGTAACATTGGAACCGTTGCTCAGCACAGGGAACAAATGGCTGGAGATTTGTAGGACACGGATTATGGGAAGAACAATGTGACAGCAGCCCTGGAACAGATCACCTGCTCATTCACAAGACCCAGCATCACACTTTCCCTGACATTTCTTAAGTGAGTGCTTGTAGGCGGGAGGTCCTGCAGTGTACAACTATAAACTGAAAACAAATGGAAGATTTATATTATCTGAAAAATTAGTTGTAGATGAATTCATGTGTATTCAGTATGGATAATTTGGCAATCTGTTGTTCCATATGAGAGATACACTATATTTCCAAAAGTATTGGGACACCTGCCTTTACAAGCACATGAACTTTAGGCTGGGTGCACACTAGTGTGAATTGGATGTGGGTTTCCCCGTATTCCAATTCACATGACAGGAGATTATGGAGCCGGTTCACATATCTCTGTTGCGGCTTGCACAAGGGTCCTGTGCGTCTTTGGCTCCATTTCACGGCCAAATTCAGGCAAAAACTCGGGCCTGATTCCGCCCTGAGACTGAGAACAGGGATGCACCAGACCCCCTGCTGTGAGCCGCATCCGTCAGAGGTGTGAACCCAGCCTTAATGGCATCTCGGTCTTAGCCCATAGGGTTAAATATTGAGTTGGCCCACCCTTTGCAGCTATAACAGCTTCAATTCTTCTGGGAAGGGTGTCCACAAGGTTTAGGAATGTGTTTATGGGAATATTTGATCATTCTTCCAGAAGCCAATTTGTGAGTTCAGACACTAATGTGGACAAGAAGGCCTGGCTCGCAGTCTCCACTCAAATTCATCCCAAAGGTGTTCTATCGGGTTGAAGTCAGGACAAGTACAGGCCAGTCAAGTTCCTCCATCTCAAACTTGCTCATCCATGTCTTTATGGACCTTCCTTTGTGCACTGGTCCAAATCATTTGGTGGAGGGGGATTATGGTGTGGGGTTGTCTTTCAGGGGTTGGGCTTGGCCCCTTAGTTCCAGTGATGGGAACTCTTAAGGCATCAGCATACCAAGACATTTTGGACAATTTCGTGCTCCCAACTTTGTGAGAACAGTTTGGGGATGGCCCCTTCCTGTTCCAACATGACTGCGCACCAGTGCACAAAGCAAGGTCCATAAAGACATGGATGAGTGAGTTTGGGGTGGAGGAACTTGACTGGCCTGCACAAGTGCAATTAATGTGCCTGTAAAGGCAGGCATCCCAATACATTTGACAATATAGTGTACCTTTCTAGTTTACAGTGGATTGTATTTATTTCTGAAGTACTGTCTGATGTCACTTGCTCCATAGTGCAGAGTAACAAAGAGTACAATGGCAAGCAGCTCATTCATTTAGGCTGCTTTCACACTGGGGCGGTGCGGGGCGGCGACTGTATATTTAGCGCTGCTTTACCATCGTTTTACCCGCGGTATGCGGCCGCTAGCGGGGTGGTTTTAACCCCCGCTAGCGGCCGCAAAAGGGTTAAAAACCTCCGCAAAGCGCCGCTGCAGTGGCGGTTTGCGGGCGGTATCCCAGCGGTTTCCCATTGATTTCAATGGGTAGGAGCGGTAAATACACCGCTCCTTCACCGCTCCAAAGATGCTGCTAGCAGGACTTTTTTTACCGTCCTGCTAGCGCACCGCTCCAGTGTGAAAGCCCGCCGGATTTCACACTGGAGTGAATGGGGCCGGTTTTTTCAGGCGGTGTACAGGCGCTATTTTTAGCGCTGTACCGCCTGAAAACCGCCCCAGTGTGAAAGCAGCCTTAGAGAAGAGAAAGGTGAACATTAAAAGGGGATATTTTAAAAAAATACATAACACTCACTTTTGCAAGCTGGTAAAATATCCCTACTTAAAGTGGTAATAAACCCAAAACCAAATCTGTAATATATTGCAGCTTACCAATCAATAGCTGTGGTGACTGCATTCATTTTTATTTTATTTTTAGGCTTTTTCCCTTCTGTTTCACATGGTGATCTGGGCAGTAACACACCTCCAGTATTAGAGTGCCTACAATCTGGATGAAGGGGCACAGGAGGCACAGCAGACAGCAGCATTGTCAGCCTGGGAAGAGGGAGGTGTGTGATGGACTAGCAGATTTGGATAAACTAACAAATTAAAGCCAACCTCCAGCTCACAGTGCAGTTGCACAGGCAATTACGGCTACGTTTTTTTTTTCTTTTTGGGATAAAGGTCTTGCATAAATAAATAAAAGCTATTCAATGTAAGCACCTCTGTTAAAGTGTTAGTGAACTTGGAAAATGCAAAATCCGCTGACTGGCAGGGCTTTTATAATAGAAGAGACTTCTAGAGGTCTCTTCTTTCATAAATCTCCTCCCTGCCTGTCTGCGGGTAAGGTGATCTGAGTCGCACATGCGCAGTTCAGACCACATTTATGGCCAGTCGCCATGCCGCCGCGATGTGACTCCTGCGCACATGCGCGGGAGTGACATCACTGCTGCCCAGCCATTCCAGCGGCCGAAGATTCCGAACACGAAAGGAAAACCGTGTGAAAATGGAAGCACGGGGGAGCTGGAGGACTTAGTTTGTAGGTAATATACTAATATATTACCAACACACTAATACATTATGACTCTAACTTGCAGGGGGGGGGCATTATTTTATATTGTAAAAGATAATTTACTACCACTTTAATTGGTTTGTCTCAACCCTCTTAACTGCTACATTTGTAGGACAGCTTGTCCTGTTAAAAAACAACAGACTTACTAGCCAGATAGCCAAAATAAAAGTAAGCCTAAATAAGAAAACAAATGAAGCCACCGCATTCAAGAAATGGTAAGCTGCAACATAGAAATGTGTAAAATAATTGTTTGCTTTGAGTTTAAATACCATTTTATAGTGTATGTAAAGCCTAACAATGATCTTCTCTTATTTGGTCCCTTTGGTCTGGTAAAAAAAACATTGAAATCTTTTGTTATATCTGTTTGATAAGTACAGAAGCACACCCCCTCTGCCAGAATGTGTATCTGCCAGTATCACCTGGTTAAAATAAAGGGGAAAAACAGCTTTAAAAAAGAAAACAATTAAAGCCACCATATATTGTATAAGGGCTTACACGTTGCAATATATCAGATTTTATTGTTTAGGTTTAGATGAACTTTAGGCACAACGACTGCCATATAGGAGATTTACTGCTGCAAGGTGAATGTCCTGTGCAGAACCACATATATATATATATATATATATATATATATATATATATATATATATACATGATCCTGCACTACCGGATATGGGGCTTGTTGCTTGTGCTGTGATTGTCACAGCAGAAGCCTATCATCAGGTGCCAGCCAGTGGATGTCTGCCGGCACCTCCCGATCATCAAGGAGAGGCTGGACAGAGCTCTGCCTATGTAAACAAGGCAGAGTTCCATTCTGTCAGGGAGAAGTGATGGATTTTCTTTCCCTGTTTAGTAAAACCACCCACAGTACACAAAAACACAGGTTAGGCACACATTTAACCTGTTGATTACCTTAGATGATTAACCCCTTCCAAGGCAGAGACATTAGTACAGTGACAGTGACCCCCAGGCCAGGCGACTTTCATTTAAAAAAAAAAATGGCACAGGTTCCCCCTCAAAATCCATACCAGGCCCTTCAGGTCTGGCATGGATTTTAAGGGGAACCCCACGCCAAAAAAAAATGGCGTGGGGGTCCCCCTCAAAATCCATGCCAGACCCTTATCCAAGCACGCAACCTGGCAGGCCACAGGAAAAGAGGGGGGGACGAGAGAGCGCCCCCCCCCCTCCTGAACCATACCAGGCCACATGCCCTCAACATTGGGAGGATGCTTTGGGGCCCCCCCAAAGCACCTTGTCCCCATGTTGATGAGGACAAGGGCCTCATCCCCACAACCCTGGCCGTTGGTTGTGGGGGAATGCGGGCGGGGGGCTTATCGGAATCTGGAAGCCCCCTTTAACAAGGGGACCCCCAGATCCTGGCCTCCCCCCTGTGTGAAATGGTAAGGGGGTACAAAAGTACCCCTACCATTTCACCAAAAAAGGTGACAAAAGAGTTCAAAATGACAAGAGACGGTCTTTGACAATTCCTTTATTAAATTCTTCTTTCTTCTGGTCTTCTTCCTTTCTTCATCCTTCGGTTTCTTCATCTTCTTCCTCCATCTTCTTCTTCCTCCATGCCAGACCTGAAGGGCCTGGTACGGATTTTGAGGGGGACCCCCATGCCATTTTTTTTCTTAATTTTTTTAAATTTCTTAATGCTAACATGACCTGTGTTCAAATAGCCTTTAACCTGTAGCTGACCGCCCACTGTCAAATGACGGTGGGACGGTGCAGCTCTTGTGGCGGGCCACCGTCATATGACAGCGCTCGCTTTTTGGCCACTAGGGGGCGCGCACGCGCCACGGGAGGCGCGCGCGCTTGCCCGCCGCGTAGCTGGGAAGCCAAAGCGCGTGCCCGGCGGCCGCGATGTCCGCCAGGCAACCGCGATTGCCCGGTAATTGTGCAGGACGTGGATCTGTGTGTAAACACAGATCCACGTCCTGTCAGAGGAGAGGAGACCGATAATGTGTCCCTTGTACATAGGGACACCGATCGGTCCCCTCCCCCAGTCAGTCCCCTCCCCCCACAGTTAGAATCACTCACATAGGGAACATATTAACCCCTGCAGTGCCCCCTAGTGTTAACCCTTCCCTGCCAGTCACATTTATACAGTAATCAATGCATTTTTATAGCACGGATCACTGTATAAATGTGAATGGTCACAAAAATGTGTCAAAAGTGTCCGATATGTCCGCCGCAATGTCGCAGTCACGATAAAAATCGCAAATCGCCGCCATTACTAGTAAAAAAATAATAATAATAAAAATGCTATAAATCTATCCCCTATTTTGTAGACGCTATAACTTTTGCGCAAACCAATCAATAGACGCTTATTGCGATTTTTTTTTTACCAAAAATATGTAGAAGAATACGTATCGGTCTAAACTGAGGAAAAAATTTGTTTAAAAAAAAAAAAAAATTGGATATTTATTATAATAAAAAGTAAAAAATATTGTGTTTTTTCAAACTTGTCCCTCTTAATTTGTTTATAGCGCAAGAAATAAAAACCGGAGAGGTGATCAAATACCACCAAAATAAAGCTCTATTTGTGGGGAAAAATGATAAAAATTGTATTTGGGTACATCCTTGCATGACCGCGCAATTGTCATTCAAAATGCGACAGCGCTGAAAGCTGAAAAATGGCTTGGTCAGGAAGGGGGTGTCCGTACCTGGTAGGCAAGTGGTTAAAAAACCCATAGAAGTGAACCCAACTTATTTTAAAATTATGACATGCAATTTAAAAAGAGGGAAGTACATCCAAGTAAAATAAACATAAATAGACAAAATTACAGCAATGGCCACCGATCCACAGCTTGGATACGGCAGCATGGCGTCAGCACACGAAAGGCGTAGGGAGGAGCCTTACATGCTGCCGCCACTCCGCCGTATTCAAGGTCTGGATTGGCGGCCATTGCTGTAAGTTAAGCCGTTTATGTTTACTTGGATGTACATCCCTTAATTTAAATTGCATAACATAATTTTAAAATAAGCTGCTACACTATAAATCATTTCTCAGGCTCCGAGCATCTTTTTGGCCAGGATTCTGTGAGAGGGGCTATTGCCTTTTGGGAGAAGCAGCTGGATGATTGTTGGGAATTCCCCAAGGTTGATTTGATACAATGCCATTTACCAATGGCCTTCTGGTGAGTGGATATTGGTGAAGGAAAAGCACTGGAGTCACTCTATACAGAGAAGTACTTTATATGTTTGTTATCACATGGGAACATACCATGATTCTCATTCACATATGGCAGTTATAGCCTAGTCAGTTTCCTAGTTCGTGAAGTCTGATGTACTCATCAAATGGATACAGGCAAGGGATCCTGCAGCTCCTTTGGTAGATTAGAGTTGATCCTCACTACTAGTAGATAGAGAAAAAAACACTGCGCCCTCCATGCTTTTTTCTGTCTATTTGAAAGAGAGAACAATTCTGTGAAGAACTTACTGAAAACGCAGTCTTTAAGAACTGCAACAAATTATTTTTTCAGTATGAGAAAAGTCTTAGATTTAAAGCTTTATAGTTTCGTACTATGTGTATTGATTATTTATATAAAGAGAAATTCCCATTTCATTCCAGCTGCAAGTCATGAGGCCTTGATGGCTTTAGCCTCCTTGAGTATTACAAGACATGCTTTCAGCAATTATACCCCCATCTTTTTCAATCTTATTCATTAGTCTGTTCCAATAACCCCATTAGTTTTCTACCTGGTTCAGATCTTGTGCTCAAACCCATTTTTATGCCCCAGGCACAGAACAATCTACTTATTTAACTTGAATCTAAAATTTTCTGCTAAAATGCCAACTAATACGATCAGGTCTCGGATATTACTAAGACATTTTCTGACGAGTCCCTGCTGCATGTGAAAAAAGTCCTAGTGTGCTGGAATGATTTGCTCTTGTCCACTTTACTATGCTGTGATCTCCTGTCTGACGGTTAAATAAAATTAACATCACTGCCCAAGAGGCTGAGGTGGCACTGAGGCAAAGAGGGAGCACCATGGGAGCAGGTGCTAAGGTAAGTATTCCACTGAGCACCAATGGTAAAAAAAGTTTATGTGGCAATTGCCTAGGGTTGCCACCTCACCCCCTTAAAACCAAACACATGTGAATTATCCAGGTTCTGAGGTTAATTAAATACAGATGAGGCACAAAGTAAGTTTAATTACCACATTAATCAGCCACAGAACCTGTGTAATTAATGTGTTTGGTTTTAAAGGGATGAGGTGGCAACCCTACAATTGCCCCATGCTAAAAAAAAAAAAAAATGAAAATATCTTGCTGTAAACTTTAAACTTAAAATAGATCTATAGGCAAAACGTTTATTTTGGATAGTGTAGGGGATGGTTATAACCCCTGTAAGATTTATTTTTTGCCAGTTGTGTCCCATTGCAGAAATTTCCCGTCACTTCCTGTCCCATAGCCAAACAGGAAGTGAGAGGAAGTCCCTGCAAATTAAAGGAATTAATTGGGGACCCCCAGGTCACCGTAACTAGTGTCACCAGTGGAAGATTATTCCCTCTATTACTTTTCTGGGGACAACCCAAAATTTGGGATTTTCTTTTACTTTCACTTTCAATGATAATGGTAAAATGGATAAATAGAGAGGATGAATCTACACGGACAGCAATAAAAACTGATAGGAGTTCTAATCCTTCTGCACTCTGCCCAAAACTAAAATATAAACGGTGACACCAATCCTGGGGGTTTCTTACTGCAGCCACTAGCACCAGATCTGGGTTTATTACTGCACTCACTGGCAATGCATGCTGGGGGTTATTACTGCACCCACTGATACCAATGCTAAAAGTTGTTACTGAATCCACTGATACCAAATCTGGGGGTAATTACTGAATCCACCAACATCAGTGCTGTGGGTTATTACTACGCCCACCAACACCAGTTTTGGGGATTATTACTGCTGTCATTGATATTAATGCTTGGGGTTATTATTGCATTCACCGACACCAAAGTTGGTGGATATTGCATCCGTAGACACCAATGCTGGGGGTTATTGCATCTTCTGACAGCAATGCTGGGGGTTATTATTGCATCCACTGACACCAATGCTGAGGCATATTACAATGATGGAGGTTTTTGCGGTCACTGACACCAATACCGGGGGCTTATTATTGCATCCACTGACACCAAAGTTGGTGGGTATTGCATCCACGGACACTAATGTGGGGATTGTTGCATCCACTGACACCAATCCTGGAGGTTTTCATTGCATCTACTGACAGCAATGCTGGGTTTATTATTGCATCCACTGACACCAATGCTGAGGCCTATTACACTGATGGAGGTTATTGCAGCCAATGACACCAATGCTGGGTGTTGTTATTGCATCCACTGACACCAAAGTTGGTGGATATTGCATCCACAGACACCAATGCTGTGGGTTATTGTTGCATCCATAAACACCAGTGCTGGGGGTTATTATAGCTTCCATCTACACCAATGCTGGAGGTTTTCATTGCATTTACTGACAGCAATGCCAGGGGTTGCTATTGTATCCTTTGATACCCTCAGGTCCTATTCTGTCTAAAACAAAGCAAAGCAAAGAGGGAAAGGTGTCACATTACAAGTCAAACACCTTGAAGTGATTCCAACTTTATTGACCATGCCCCTTTCTGGCCAAGCCCATTGGCTCTTTTCTTCTCAATACCTTTAAGGTGTCCCACCTAATTATTTACAAATGATGGCTATGAGGAAAGCATTCTCAGCCTCCCCCTGCACAGAGATTTGTCACCTTGCAGGATAAAAATTGAAGTGCCAGCTGACAAAAAATGATTGTCACTGGGAGTTAAAATATGTTAACGTTCCTCAAAGAGCAAGGATTCTTCAAGTTCTTGCTTAGAGCATTGACAAATAAATCTTAACCTATTTCAAATATTGTTTAACAAAAACTAATGAAAAAACAATGAAAGAAAAGGTTTTCAGGAAAATGTATTGTAAAGATAGACAAACAATAGCAACAGTAAAATAAATAGGAATAGCCAATCCACTGCAGCACAAGCTTGTCTGACTATCCGTTCCGGTTCCTTCATGTTTTGACTACGTTTACTCTGTTTTCCTTTTTTTAATTATTATTAAACAAGTGTAATATAACTGTACATCTGTCTCAATCTGATTCATGGTTTCTGACAGAAGGCGAAGGCCATGAATTCAGAAGATGCAGTCAATCCACTTGTTAGTAATATTTTTTCCAGATTGGATGATTAGGATCACTGCATGTATCAGTTTGCCATGGCATTACAAATACTCCTGAGTCGCACGGCTCACCCGGAATCTCCCACTGTGGCTGCCCCAGCACAACCTGTGTTACAGGCTGTCCCTGCTGCTGCTCCAGTCTCTGTGCAGGCACCCGCCTCGAGTATTACCTCTATAAGAGGTATGTCTAGTTCCGCTCTGCTTCCCCAGCGATTTGGAGGCAATTCAGTCCAATGCAGAGGGTTTCTAAACCAGGTTGAGATATACTTTTAGAATGCTGCACCAGGTGTTTCCCACAGACAGAAGCAAAGTAGGTTTTGTGATATCTTTGCTTTCTGAGAGAGCCTTGGCCTGGGCAAACACTCTATGGGAGATACAAAAACCTGTTGTCTTGAGTTACCCTGAGTTTGTGACTTCTTTTAAAAGGGTATTTCGCGTTCCTGAACGCTACACTTCTGCTGCCAAGTGCCTCATGTCCATCAAACAGAGTACGAGAACTGTTGCCGATTACGCCATTGAATTCCGTACTCTGGTAGCAGAGGTTGTTTGGAACAATGAGGCCCTTGTGGCTGCTATTTTTCATGGTCTCTCGGATACCATCAAAGATGAGATAGCAGCCCGAAATATACCCGCTGAGCTGGAGAAGTTGATCACATTTGCCATCCTCATTGACTCCAGACTCAGAGAAAGGCTCCCTTTTAAGGAGCGCTTGCAGAAGCCTCCTGTACATTTGTCTCCGAACTTTGCAGTCCCATCCTTGCCTTCCTCACCTCCCATGCCTCCTGGTACTGAGTCGGTCTGTGAAGATGAACCCATGCACTTGGGCTTCACGCGTCTCTCTGCGGATGAAAGAACCCTTAGGTGGAGGAAGAGATTGTGCCTTTATTGTGGCCAGGCAGGTCACTTTTTGAAGTCTTTTCCTACCGTACAGGGAACACCCGAACCTGGAGGTCCTGTCACAGACAGACCTTAGGTGGCATTGTTTCGTCCCCAGTTATCCAGAAGGATAAGCCCCTGGTTTTGGTTACCCTTTCTTGGGCTGTGTCGTCCGTCGAGATACAGGCTCTAATCGACTCTGGGGCTGCAGGCCTGTTAATTGATGCTGCCTTTGTATCGAAGCACTCGATTCCGCTGACGCTGCGTGACTCTCCACTTGCCATTGAGGCTCTTGACGGAAGACCTCTACAGCCTGCCCATGTGACTCATGAGACTGTTCCATTGTCCATGACCGTAGGGGCTCATCACCATGCGAAACCAAGTTTCCGCTGGTTATTGGTTATCCTTGGTTACATAGGCACAACCCCTCTTTTGATTGGCTTCGTGCTGAGGTTCTCTCCTGGTCACCACAATGCAGTACAACATGCTTCCAGAAGGTAGCCATGGTCCTGTGCACCTCCTTACTCTCCTCCCGGCCGGAGCAGTACCGCAATTTTAGCGATGTCTTTGACAAAGGTCAAGCTGGTACTTTGCCTCCACACCAGTTGTATGATTGCGCAATTGACCTTCAACCTGGTGCCATACCCCCTCTTGGCCGGATTTACCCTTTTACGGTCTTGGAGGATAAGGCCATGGAGGAGTATGTTGCAGATGCACTTTCTTGAGGTTTCATCCGCTAAACCTCATCTCCTGCTGGTGCTGGTTTCTTCTTTGTGAAGAAGAAGATTGGTGAACTAAGACCTTTTATTGATTTTAGGGGTCTCAATCGTTTTGCGATTAAGAAAACCTATCCGATTGCGTTGATTACGAAGTTATTTCACCACCTCAAGGGAGCAACGGTTTTCACAAAGCTTGATTTGAGAGGGGCATATAATCTCATAAGGATTAAGGAAGGCGACAAGTGGAAAACTGCGTTTAATACCAGAACAGGCCATTATGAGTACCTCGCAATGCCTTTTGGCCTTTGTAACGCCCGGCAGTTTTCCAGGAATTTAAGAAATGGGTCTCATAACCTGCGTCCTGATTGGCTGGGAGGAGGATTAGTGTGAGAATAGCGAATACTCATTCACACAACTGGGTGGGCTCTGAGTCCACCCTTTTTTGAAGAATATTAGAACCACTGGCTCTAATCACGTGCTTAAAAAAAAAACATTGGACTCCATGGTCTGGCGTCTCTGTATGTAGATCAGGGGCCCAGACACATGAATGGGGGGGGGGGGGCGTGACCCGCGCGCCCTCTATGGACGGGCCGCCACTGTTTAATCTGTTTTCTTACCTGGAGTTCCTACCACGAACATCACTTGTTATCCTACTGCCTCACAATTATCAGCAGTGTTGTCAGCCAGTCATGTGTGCTCCTTCAGTAGGCTTCCTATCAGGCCAAATCACTGAGCGCACACAATAGGCTGACAACGCTGCTTAGCATTATCAGTCTGCAACAGGAAGTGCTTTTTTTTTTGAAAATTGTTTTTATTGAAATTTCAGGTAAATACAGAACAAAACAGTCTATTGGGCATACCCAGGCTCAAGCACTACTATAACTAAACTAACATGAAAAAAAAAAAGACATAAATTATACAATCTAACAAACCACTGTACGCTCAACCACCTATGTAGTATGTGATATAAAAAATATCTTTTAATTCCACCGATACCCTGCAGGTTTTCAGTAGGTAATCACAGGATAAAGTGTCTAATAGCCATACACCGTCCTACTCTTGCTCCCCCTCTTTCCCATAGAATATTCCGAGGAACGTTTATGAGATCAGGGATGTCGCCCAAGCTATTCCTGGTACTTAACCCTTAATAGAGTGCTACTAATAATCGCTTGAGTCTGCATTAGTGGACTGGGATTCAGTCCAAATATCCCATACTTTGTGAAATTTTTTTCCACAACCACGTGACAGGTAAGTAGCTTTATATAGTGGTAGAGCCGTATTCACTAACCTCTTCCAGAAATTTATGGTAGGTGCGGCTGGGGCCTTCCATTTGAGTACTATAGACTTACGGGCATAGTACAATAATAGTCCCAGCAGGGTTCTGATCGCCCGGCTTGGGGCCAGTGGTTCAACTATTCCCAGCAGACATATCTCTACAGACAATGGCACAGGAATGGTGGTGACAGTCAAAATAAACTTGATTAACTCAACCCAAAAGATTTCAATCTTAGGACAATTCCAGAAAATATGAATGAAATCCGCTGATGGTGAGCTGCATCTCCAGCAGGAGGCGGAGACAGATGGATAGATTCTGTGTAAACGTACAGGTGTGTAATATATCCTATGTAGTATTTTAAATTGCACTAATTTATCTCTGACTGATACTAACTGTAAAAATGGATACTCCCACATCTCTTCCCAATCTTCCCTGTCTAGTGCAGGGAAATCTACCTTCCACCTTGCTCTAAGGTTTTCTAGTCCTGTGTGGACATTAGGGAGTAATGATTTATATATGTTGGATAAGGGCTTACTTTAAACCCTTTGCAGCACCGTTAAAATTGTATATCTTTTGCCAAAGCTGCTTGTACAAAGTGGCTTGTGGATCAACAGACACCAACTGCTTGCACTTGACTGTGAATGGCTGCAATAAACTGATACAAACACAACTATTCTTCAATCTCTTCAGTTTCATGAAAAAAAAAAATATATTTCATTCAGGCTTAGATAATGGGAATATATCTTATAGGAAACCTTTATTACACTGTTAAATTTTCATTTTAAAAATGCTTTTAAGCAGGTGCAATTTGTTCTCCATCCAGTAGGTGGCGCTGTGACGCTGTACTGATGGAGTAAAACCTCTGAAGGAAACTTGTTCCTTGAGAGACTCCGTAGCAACTCCTGGTGATCCCTGGCAGCCATTTTGGTGGTGGGACTCTATATATTATGCCATTTGGGCGTGTCTGCAGTGATTGGTTTGGTGAAGGACAGGGACACAGGACTTTTTAGGGAGGGTAAAAGTGCAGGGAGTCAAGTAGGGAAACATCTGGTATTCCCCAGGCAATCCGGTATCCAGGTCTGTATTTGGGAGTGTAGTCAGCAGAGAAGAGTGCCGACACCTAATGTCACCCCTCTCTTCTGGTAACTCAGGCCAGGCCTGATGGGTTTACTTCCTCTTTGTTTCCCTGCAAAGGTAAAGCATAATGGACTACTATACATCGCATAGTAGCCCATTATGTGTCACTTACCTGACACAGGAGCCAGCGATGTCACCGATGTCCCCTGTTGCACGAAGCGTCCATCTTCCTTCCGGGTATCACTGCTCCGGCACTGTGAGTGGCCGGAGCAGCGATGACGTCGCTCCGGCGCATGCGCGCGGGAGCCGTAAGTGACGGCATATTTGCCTTCACTTGCAGCACGCCCAGTGCGCCTGCACCGTTGTCTACGGCGCGCATGTGCCGTAGACAGCGGTGCCGCTATTTCTGTAAATATCTCCTAAACCTTTTAGGTTTGGGAGATATTTCTTGGACCTACAGGTAAGTCTTAATCTAGACTTACCTGTAGGTCAAAGTGGTCTGTAAGGGTTTACAACCAGTTTAAATGTTAATGGCACCCCAAGAGCGGGTAGCAGGCATGCGCCATGTAACAAATTCAAATGCACCAAAAAGCACGGTAAAAAAACACACCATGCTTCACTCCGAAAAAAGTTCTGGAGCTTCTTTGGGATGATTGTCATGCATGGGGCAGCCCATTCAAGTGAATGGCTGCCTTATGCATGACGAGCAAAAAAGCTCCAAAACGCCCAATAAAAGAAACGCGAGAAGGAACGCACGGTCCCACTATGTGGAGACTGAGAGCTGAGTGTCTCCATCCACTCCCTGCTATGTACTTGTATGAAGATATAAAGATTGCCATACACTGTACAATCTCTGTACAATTTCCCTTAGATTTACCAGAACTATGGAATAGGGGGACCCAGCTGAACAATCCATTTGACCAGAGCACTTTTTGCGATTTCGGCACTGCGCCGCTTTAACTGACTGTTTTAATTTTTTTGCGCTATAAACAAAAAAAGAGCGACAATTTTGAAAAAAAACACATTATTTTTTGCTTTTTGCTATATTAAATATCCCCCAAAAATATATAAAAAAACACATTTTTTTTTCCTCAGTTTAGGCTGATACGTATTCTTCTACATATTTTTGTTAAAAAAAATTGCAATAAGCAATTGATTGGTTTGCACAAACGTTATAGCGTCTACAAAATAGGGGATAGTTTTATGGCAATATTTTTTCCTTAGTAATGGCGGCAATCAGCGATTTTTATCGTGACTGCGACATTATGGCGGACATGTCGGACAATTTTGCCGCGATTTTGCTGCGATTTTGGGACCATTCACATTTATACAGCGATCAGTGCGATTAAAATTGCACTGATTACTGTGTAAATGTGACTGGCGCTGTAGGGGTTAAATGTGTCCTGGGGAGTGTTTCTAACTGTAGGGGGGATGGGCTAGCTGTGACACATCACTGATTATAGCTCCCAATCACAGGGAGCTATGATCATCGATTAAAATTGCACTGATTACTGTGTAAATGTGACTGGCGCTGTAGGGGTTAAATGTGTCCTGGGGAGTGTTTCTAACTGTAGGGGGGATGGGCTAGCTGTGACACATCACTGATTATAGCTCCCAATCACAGGGAGCTATGATCAGTGACACTGTCACTAGGCAGAACAGGGAGATGCTTGTTTAAATTAGCATCTCCCCGTTCTTCCTCTCTGTGAGACGATCGCGAGTATCCCCGCAGCGATAGAGTCCGCGGGACCCACGACCCGACTCACGGAGCTCCCGGCCGGCGTGGTAACAAATTCAAAGGGACGTACAGGTACGCCCATTTGCGCAGCCGTGCCAGTGCCGACGTACATCGGCGTGCGCTGGTCGGGGACCAGTTAATTTGTATCAAATCAGGCAGGCCCATGCTCTACATAGCTGATGTAGATCCAAAGGAGATTGTACGATCAGATTGTACAGAAAGTGGCTTGGAGGTGGTATAGTATACCTCCCAACTTTCTGAGATGGGAACGAGGGACACCTATTAGCAAAAGTATGTAGGCATTGGACACACACCCTGACACACCCCTCTTAAAGGAGAATTATACAAAAAATGATTGGTTAAACCCACAAGTGCTTTTTTACCAATACTATTCTTTTATATTGGCTTTTGGAATTTACAAATTCAGCAATTTAGAATTTGGATGAAAGGTTTAGCACTGTAAAACATTTTTTGATAAATAAGTAGTGCATTTAACCACTTAAGGACCGGGCCTATTTTTCAGACTCTGTGTTTACAAGTTAAAATCATTTTTTTTTTGCTAGAAAATTACTTAGAACCCCCCAACATTATATATTTTTTCTAACACCCTAGAGAATAAAATGGCGGTCTTTACTTTATGTCACACCGTATTTGCGCAGCGGTCTTACAAGCCACATTTTTGGGGAAAAATACACCTTTTTGACTTAAAATATGAGACAACAGTAAAGTTAGCACAATTTATTTTATATTGCGAAAGATAATGTTACGCTTCAAAATTGCGCCCCCTCGTGGAATGGCGACAAACTCTTACCCTTAAAAATCTCCATAGGCGACGTTTAAAAATTTCTACAGGTTACATGTTTAGAGTTACAGAGGAGATCTAAGGCTAGAATTTTTGCTCTCACTCTAATGCCCCGTACACACGGTCGGAAATTCCGACGGAAAATGTCCGATCGGACCATGTTGTCGGAAAATCTGCCCATGCGTGGGCTCCATCTGACTTTTTCCGTCGTTCAGACGGAAAAAATTTGAGATCCTGCTCTCAAATTTCCCGGCAACAAAATCCGATCGGACTTTTTCCGATTGTGTGTAGAGAATTCCGACGGACAAAGTGCCACGCATGCTCAGATCAAATTACGAGACCAAAGCTATTGGCTACTAGCCTCTACGTAGTTCCGCCGTACGCAACGAACGTCACCACATTCAGAATGATGGGATTTTCCAACAACTTTGTCCGACCATGTGTATGCAACATCAGTGTCGGACAAAATCCGTCTGAAAAAATCAGACGGATTTTGTGGTCGGAATTTCCGACCGTGTGTACAGGGCTTTACAGTCATGTCTTAATTTTTTGTTTAGACTATTGAATATTTCTTTCACATTTAATTGGTTTGACACCGATTCACTTATTTTAGCGCTACATTTTCACTCCCATTCTAACACATGAATATGCTTTGATCTAAACCAGGGGTTTCAAACTGGCGGCCCTCCAGCTGTTGCGAAACTACAAGTCCCATGAGGCTTTGCAAGGCTGACAGTTACAAGCATGACTCCCACAGGCAAAGGCATGATGGGACTTGTAGTTTCACAACAGCTGGAGGGCCACCAGTTTGAGACCCCTGATCTAAACCATTCCATTGTAGCTCTGGCTGTATGTTTATGGTCGTTGTCCTGCTGGAAGGTGAACCTCTGCCCCAGTCTCAAGTCTTTTGCAGACTCTAATGCAAGGGTCTCAAACTGGCGGCCCTCCAGCTGTTGCAAAACTACAAGTCCCATGAGGCATTGCAAGGCCGACAGTTACAAGCATGACTCCCACAGGCAGAGGCATGATGGGAGTTGTAGTTTTGCAACAGCTGGAGGGCCACCAGTTTGAGACCCCTGCTCTAATGCAACACACGGCAGAAAAAGGCAGACGGAATCTTTTCATTGGATATTATGATCGTGTGTGGGCCTCAACGGATTTTTTTTGAAAATTCTGACCTAGAAATAGAACATGTTTTAAATCTTTCTGATGGAATCAATCCCTATCGGGAAAACCGCTCGTCTGTATGCTGTTCCGACGGACCAAAAACGACGCATGCTCTAAAGCAAGTACGAGACGGCAGCTATTGGCTACTAGCTATTGAACTTCCTTTTTCTAGTCCCGTCTTACGTGTTGTACGTCACCGTGTTCTAGACGGTCGGACTTTGGTGTGATCGTGTGTAGGCAACACAGTTTCAGCGGAACTCCGTCGGAAAAACCTTCGGAGTTTATTCCAAGGGGAAAACCGGTCGTGTGTACGCAGCATAACAGGTTTTCTTCTAAGATTGCCCTGTATTTGGCTCCATCTATCTTCCCATCAACTCTGGCCAGCTTCCCTGCCCCTGCTGAAGAAAAGCATCCCCACAAAATGATGCTGCCACCACTATGTTTCACAGTGATGTACAGTGGTTTTCCACCACACATAGCATTTTGCTTGTAGGCCAAAAAGTTAAATTTAGGTCTCATCTGACCAGAGCACCTTCTTCCACATGTTTGCTGTGTCTCCCACATGGCTTCTCACAAACTGCAAATGGGGCTTTATTTCAACAATGGCTTTCTTCTTGCCACTCTTCCATAAAGGCCAGATTTGTGGAGTGCACGACTAATAGTTGCCCTGTGGACAGATTCTCCCACCTGATATGTGGATCTCTGCAGCTCCTCCAGAGTTACCATGGGCCTCTTGTCTGCTTCTCTGATTAATGCTCTCCTTGCCCGGCCTGTCAGTTTAGGTGGACGGCCATGTCTTGGTAGGTTTGCAGTTGTGCCATACTCTTTCCATTTTCAGATGATGGATTGAACAGTGCTCCGTGAGATGTTTAAAGCTTGGAATATTTTTTTTATAACCCAACTCTGCTTTAAACTTCTCCACAACTCTATCCCTGACCTGTCTAATGGGTTCCTTGGCCTTCATGATGCTGTTTGGTCATTATGGTTCTCTTACAAACCTCTGAGGGCTTCACAGGACAGCTGTATTTATACTGAGATTCAATTACACAGAGGTGGACTCTATTTACTAATTAGGTGACTTCTGAAGGTGATTGGTTGCACTAGATTTTAGTTAGGGGTATCAGAGTAAAGGGTGCTGAATACAAATGCATGCCACACTTTTCAGAAATTTATATGTAAAAAATTTTGAAAACCATTTATCAGTTTCCTTACACGTCACAATTATGTGCCACTTTGTGTTGCCAAATCCCAATAAAATACATTTACATTTTTGGTTGTAACATGACAAAATGTGGAAAATTTCAAGGGGTATGAATACCTTTTCAAGGCACTGTATATATTGTGCAGAGAACGGTATGAATGGGCCCTATGCGATTATAGGAGCACAACAAATGTTCCCTCCTGGCCTCTTATAGAACATAGTTATGGCTGCACAAGTAAAATTTATATTTTACGACCTTTAAGTAGATTAAAAAAAAAAATCTATTCTTAGATACATTTCATCAAAAACAGGAAACAGGCAGAGAAAATAGACAAGACAAACTTTCATTTTCAATAAAGTACAATATTCTGACCTGTTAAGCATTGCTTGTTATCTAATGCACCAATATGTAGCTGTATTCACCTCTGCTGTACACTGCTGAAACAGAACAGAGAAAGCTTGCATTGTTTAGAGCAGGGGTCTCCAAACTTGTCAAACAAAGGGCCACTTCATTATCCTTCAGACTTTAGGAGGGCCGGATTGTGGCCAGCAAGGGCAGAAAATGTCACGGGCCCAGCATCAGTGAGAATAAATATGGCCTCAGGGTTGGTGGTCAATAGGAGGAGTATTCCCCCTATTAGTAGGAGTAATAGTATTCCATCATTGGTATCGTGGAAGATATAGTGCCCCATTGTTGGTGTCAGTGAGAGGAATAGTGCCTCATATCAGTGGAAGGAGTTGTGCCCCAAGGGCCGCATAAAGACTAGCAAAGGGCCACATCTGGCCCTCGGGCCGCAGTTTGGAGACCCCTGGTTTAGAGGAAGGTCATTGCTTAACAGGGCTGATGTAAGCATATTTATCTACTTTAACGTGTAAGTATAACCAAACATTAAAGTTTTGAATGGAATGGGGATGGGTCAGAATCTCTGTCTGACTTTAAAGCGTTTGTTAACCCAAAAACAAAAGTAGATTTTGGTCCCTTAAAGCAGATTACACAGCAAAGCGCTTGTGCTATGTAATCTGCCCCCCTCTAAACTGTAAAAGAAAAAACCCTAAACCTACCACTTCCTGTATGCCCTCTCTAAACAGACCACGATAACCAGAGCTGCTCCACCCTGATCACCGTGGTCAAAGTGCATTCCTCCGTCATATGCTGCCTGCTCTGCTCTCCTCTCACCCCCCTCCTTCCTCCCTGTCAGCGCCCTCTCTGTCTGTCTCCCGCCGCTATTATTGTAATAATAAAATAATACATTTATCACTGCCAGCCCCTCTATTAGAGGCTGGCATAGCACACTGTGTAAGTTGTATTTAAAAACGAGCAGTGTCAATACTGAATTTCAGCTGTCAGCAACAATGCCCCCCAGCAAATAATAGCTGCAAGGAAGGGGGGGGGGCAGCTCAACTTGATTGGAGATCAATCTGCTGACAGGAGCTTTAGAAAAAAAATACTTAAAGGTAGGTCCAGTTTATGACCGGTTGCCAGGTTCCCCGCAGAAAGGTCCAGGAGACTGAGAGCTCTACTTGTTGCTGTAGCCAACAGGCTTAAAACGTTAGTTCCAATGCAAGGATGCATTGGAACAGACAAAAGGGTGAGCAAGAGTTTTTTTTGGGGGAGTGGGTTACACTGTCTGCCTTTTGTTTGCAGCGCACTGCTGCATTGAAAAAAAAAAAGTGCAAAAATAGCATTCACAAAAATCGTTTGATTGCCCAAATTCACTCCTCCTCCTCTATATAGCAAATATTAAAGTTTGGGATAAACCTGAAATTAAACCCAAAATGGCAGACAAGACCTAAAGGCAGAGGCAGCAGTACTGGGTGCAAAGGTAGTAAGGAATGATTAACTTCACAAGCAGGTTGTGCATTACAAAGCCACACCCATTAGAGGTAAAGCATGAGTAGTGACCAATCAGTTTTTTTAATAATTTTACACCTTTTAAAATGATGCAATGCTCTGCTGTAAAATCTAAAAGGAGCTCACATTCTGTGCTATGAAACTGTACAGCCACTGGCCAATTTTTATGCACCTATATCTGGCTTTAGCTCAATTTTTTAGGAAGACAGCTCCCTGCGGCCTCCCCCTCTGTATTTACGTCTGTTGCGGCTGCTGCGTTTGACTGTCAAAGCACTCTTAAGCCCCA
Source organism: Lithobates sylvaticus (assembly GCA_028564925.1). Taxonomy (NCBI): domain Eukaryota; kingdom Metazoa; phylum Chordata; class Amphibia; order Anura; family Ranidae; genus Lithobates; species Lithobates sylvaticus. The sequence continues at coordinate 93,134,189 of CM053028.1, forward strand.
TACACACGGTCGGATTTTTGCATGGATTCGGTCCGATCGGACAATGTTGTTGAAAAATCAGACCGTGTGTATGCACCATCGGACAGTGTACGTCGTATTGTCCGACGGACAAAGTCCTATCTCCTGCTGGATAGATTTTCCGACAACACGGTCCGATCACACCAAATCCGATCGTGTGTATGGTAGTCCGACCGGACAAAGTGCTACGCATGCTCAGATCACATTACAAGACCAAAGCTATTGGCTACTAGCCTCTACGTAGTCCCGTCGTAGGCAACAAACGTCACCACGTTCAGAATGATCGGATTTTCCGACAACTTTGTCCGACCGTGTGTACGCAAAACCAACATCAGACAAAGTATGACGGACATGGTGTGACGGACCTGGTCCTCGGATAATCCGCGCATGTGTATGGGGCTTTATTCTTCTCATGACACATGCACTTTAAATCTCGAGACATCAGTACCATAATAAAGAAACAGAATTGTGAGTTCTGCCAGCTTCCTATAATAGAATACCTCCAGAAAGAATAAGCTCCAGGTAGATTCCACCAGGGAGGGTACATAGGAAAAAAAAAACATTTAAACCCTACAAACTGAATACCTAAAGGTGTGTAATAAGAATAAAGAGCAGAGTATCACAGAAATAGCGATCAAGGTTTCACATAAAAAGCTGTTCTATATGGTTATCTCTATATGAATGGATTATGTTGATCTCTATTTCTAAAATATAGTGTAACAATTCAAAATGCTTAATATTCTGCACCTCTACAAGTGCCATTTTTAAGGATGCATTTAATAAAATACAGGATCAGGATTTTGAAAATTCTCACAAATATTTGGTTACCATGGAAACATTAAGTTCTGTATTTACAAAACTGTCTTCCATTAGCAGACACCTTCCAGCAGACAGTGGATAGCTCGCAATTCATTCACAAGCTGAAGCTCTGCTTTGGAAATCATCATGTAATGGTAAAAGCATACATCAGTCTTTAACATTCTCTGCATCCATTATATTGTAAACATTATTTCTTTAATAGATGATCTAGATGGGCCCAAAATTGTTATGCATGTCATGAAATTCACAGAACATCATGCCAAAAATCAAGATACCTCCTAACATTTTTTTTGTTGCCTCCTAACAATTTAAAAAACATACCATACCCGGTATAGGTTCTAACTATCCTATTGTATAGAGGAACTGTACCTTTTTTTGAAACAAACTCCTATACTGTATAGTACTTTTTTACACAATCATCCCTTTTAAGATTTAATGTATAAAAAAAATTATATAGGCTAGATAATGTATTATTAAACTGCCAAATATGCCTCCCCCGTATTCCCTTACCTTTTCACCTTTCAGGATTCAGCAGCAGAGATAACCAGATCTGCGTGGCTACACTCAGGAACTGAGATCAGACTATATATGCTTAATGGAGATTTATTTACAGTGGAAAAAATCCATACAAACACCAGCACAGAGAAAACATAAAAATACAAGTGAACCAAAAAACCCAGTGACAGAATACCTGACTACTAAACCTAACAAACGGAAGCCTAAGCTAACAACTAACCATATGCAATATATAGAAAATAAAGAACACAGGGAAGCAGAGAAATCTGGAGGTGCAGGGGGAACCAAGACTGGGATCAGGAACAAGGGAGAGCAGGTACAGGGCAACAAGATACAGGGTACAGAGAACAGGGCAGGAACAGGATAAATGGCAACAGGCTCTGGCAGCAGCAAAACACTTATGCCTCGTACACACGATCGGATTGTTGGCCTACAAAACCATGGAATTTTGTCCGAAGGGCGTTGGCCCAAACTTATCTTGCATACACACATCCACACAATTTTCGGGCCAACAATTACGAACGTAGTGACGTACTAGACGTACTATGTGGTTTGTGAGCTCTTTAGCGCCACCCTTTGGGCTCCTTCTGCTAATTTCGTGTTAGTAGACGTTTGCTGAGCGTTGATTCGCGCTTTTCATTTCGCACTTTTCATTTCGCCCTTTTCATTTCATGCTTTTCAGTTCGTTTCTGAGCGGCCGTTCGTCAATCAGACATGTTGCAGAATCGCTGGAGATAACGTGTTATTTATTATTGGCCTTGGAGTTATTGCTTTGACATTATTTTTTTGGTTGAATAATGATTTGATTTGGTATATTTTTTATATTTTTGGATGCATAGAATGCACTTTTTGGTTAAAGTGGAAGTAAACCCTCCTATCGTTTTCAGCCAAGGAAGCTGCCATCTTTGCCTCTGTTTAATCTTCAACTGCCACAGTGCTGCACATGTGATCCATTATGACACCAGCCATTGGATGGTTTGACTGTTTGGTTGAGAGCACAGCCAATGTGCAGTTAGCATTCACGGCATGCCTTTTTTTTTAGACTGTTAAATCGATGGGTTTACTTCCGCTTTAAGTTCTATTGGCAGATAGCATGTCTAATTGTATTTGTTTTCTTTTTTTAATGCACAATTAAAAAATAGTGGAGTAATACTTGGCTACGTGTTTTACTTCAAATGACAGTTTGGGAGTAGGCAGTTACATTTAAAAAAATACAATGTAAAATTGACAAGGGACCCCAACATAGTTGTATCTTTGTTCTTAAAAACTACGGGATAGTGGTGTTGTGGTAACTTGCCCAAATAAAAAAAAAAAAAAAAGATAATACTGTAATATTATTCTTGATATCACTAGAAAAAAAAGCCTTTGAAAATTAGTTTGCAATAACTCCATCAGTATCACCAGCAAAGCAGCTTCATTATTATCCCATTAAAGAAGAAGAGAATTGTGCACTGCATTTGGAGATTTCATCATTTGCTGCGTCACAACTGTTAATTCGCCATTACGAATGCTAGTTTACAAGACCGACCGTTTCTGGCTGGTCCTTTGTACTTTGTACACACGCTCGTAAAATCCGACAACACACATTTGTCTGCGGAAAATTTGAAAACCCGCTAGCCAACATTTGTTGGCAGAAAGTCCGACAACAATTGTCTGATGGAGCATACACACAGTCGGATTTACCGCCAACAGCCTGTCATCGGACATTTCTCGTCGGAAAGTCCGATTGTGTGTACGAGGCTTTAGGCTTCATGTACACTGCTGATGGTAAACAGACGTTTAGAAGCAGTTGGCCCTGAACTCTCCTCAATGTTATCTTATCAGTACATGTACACAGGGTCGTTTATAGTAGTTTCAAGGCAGTTGAGTTTAGAAGCATTTTTTGGAAAGCAAAAAAATGCATTCAGGACGGATGTTAAGAGGCATTTGAAATGCCAAATGCCTGTAACAGCTTGTAAATGCGTGTAAACACAGTAACTCGTGTTTAGCCATGTTTCATTTAGGGGCGTTTTTAATGGAGATTTAAAAAAATAAAATAAACGCTTCTAAATGCAAACGCGGCTAAACGTGGCAAAATGGAAAGTTAAATCGTTCAGGAGAGGTTTTAAAACGTTTTGTGCACATATATCCAGTGAAATGAACAGCCTCAGATGATACACAGAGATGAAACAAATCTCCCTACATACGTTTTACATGTATATCTGCTGCCTGCATCTTTATATACTGTTTAGAAAGTGCAGATCGTGTTAGGGGATTTTAATTTCCTATTCAGCACTGCAGTGAAAGGCACAAACCCCCTCTCCTCATAGGTAGAGACGTTCAGCTCTGTTCGTTGAATCGTTCAGGGCTCTGCTAATCTATTTATAGCATCCTCCCCAACACAAAGCTCAGGCTGCTTTTATCATATGTGACGGAGAACTTGTCAGCAGTCATCAGGCAGATAACAGAAGAAGGAGCAGGAGACAGCTACGGGACATGTGCTTTGAAGAGAGATAAGAAAACACTGCAGATATATGTGCACAGCTCAAATTTCATGAATCTGGTTTACATCCACTTTAAGCAAGAGGCATCGAAGGGGAAGAGCCCAAATACTCTCCCAGCAACCAGCAACAGTTGGAGTCCGATTAACTAGTTTAGATCCGTACTATAGCCGAATGACGGCTACAGCGCGGACCTGCTTTGCCGGGAGTACGTCTATTGACGTCCTCCCGTGCCCGAGCGGCCTGCACGCACCCTGCAGGGCACGCGTGGCACGCTCTGAGATCAGCGAGTCTATGAGACTCGCTGGATCACAGATCGGAGTAAGGGGTCGATCCTGACCCCTTACCACGTGATCAGCTGTCAGACAATGACAGCTGATCACGTAATGTAAACAGAGCGGGTAATCGGCTATTTTTTCTTCTCACGCTAACAGCGTGAGGAGAAAAAAATAAGCCGATCACCAGCGGCTGTGATAGGGACATCGGTCCCGATCAAGGATATTGCCTCAAGCTCATCTGTGCCCACCTGTGCCACTTGTCAGTGCCACCTAGCAGTACACAACAGTGCCGCCTGCCAGTGCCCACCAGCGCTACCTACCAGTGCCTACAATGCCACCTATCAGTGCCCACAGTGCCACATATCATTCCCTTATCAACAGTGCTGCCCATCAGTGTCCCCTACCAGTGGCCATCAGTACTGTCCATCAGTGCCACCTATCAGTGCCACCTATCAGTGCCCATCAGTGCCATCTATCAGTGGTACCTATCAGTGCTCATCAGTGCCACCCATCAGTGCCACTCATCAGGGCCCATCAGTGCCATCTATCAGTGTTACCTATCAGTGCCCATCAGTGCCACCCATCAGTGCCACTCATCAGGGCCCATCAGTGCCATCTTATCAGTGGCCATCAGTGCCGCCTTATCTGTGCCCATCAGTGCCGCCTTATCTGTGCCTATCAGTGCCACTTTATCTGTGTCTATCAGTGCCTATTAGTGCAGCCTATCAGTGCCCACCAGTGCAGCATATCGGTGCCCACCAGTGCCGCCTCATCAGCGCATATCAATGAAGGAGAAAAATTACCTGTTTGCAAAATTTTATAACAAATTATGAAACATGATTTTTTTTTTCCATCTTTTTTTGTTTGTTTAGCAAAAAATAAAAACCCCAGCTGTGATTAAATACCACCAAAAGAAAGCTCTATTTGTGTAAAAAAATTATAAACATTTCATTTGGGTACAGTGTTGTATGACCGCACAATTATCATTCAAACTGCGTCAGCACTGAAAGCTGAAAATTGGTCTGGACAGGAGGGGGGTTTAAGTGCTCAGTAAGCAAGTGGTTAATGAAGATGGGAGACACCAGCTGGTGGAAACTAGAACTGCAACTTCCTGCTCTGTGAAGCACAGTGCCACCAGCAGAAGATTCAGATCCTGACACCACCCCTTCCAAATTCCTTACCTTAATTACTATAGAGGTGCAATTCCCCTCTGCATCTCTATCTCTATCTCTCTATAGTACCGTGTTTCCCCGAAAATATATTAATTTTGGCAACAAAAGACACAGTAGTGCTTGTTTTCAGCATAGGTCTTATCATGTAATGTGCTGTCTTCTCTCCCCCTCTCCCTCCCTGCCTGTCAGGAATCCCCAGTGGATCCGAGTAAAAGTGGTTGTAAAATCCTAGAATCCACTTTATTACAGAATTATATAATGTAAACTGTGTATGTTTCTGTAATATAATTGTGCCAAATACCTTCTTATAGCTTCCGTGACCCACCAGAGCTCTTTTCCCCTTCCGAGCACTGGGGGGGCGAAATCCCCTGCTGACAGCTGGGAGAAGAGTTAGCCCCCGTACACACGGTCGGAAATTCCGACCACAAAATCCGTTGGATTTTTTCCGACAGATTTTGTCCGACACTGGTGTTGCATACACACGGTTGGACAAAGTTGTCGGAAAATCCGATCATTCTGAACGTGGTGACGTTTGTTGCGTACGGAACTACGTAGAGGCTAGTAGCCAATAGCTTTGGTCTCGTAATTTGATCTGAGTATGCGTGGCACTTTGTCCGTCGGAATTCTCTACACACAATCGGAAAAAGTCCGATCGGATTTTGTTGTCGGAAAATTTGAGAGCAGGATCTCAAATTTTTTCTGTTGGAATTTACGACGGAAAAAGTCAGATGGAGCCCACACACGGGCGGATTTTCCGACAACATGGTCCGATCGGACATTTTCCGTCGGAATTTCCGACCATGTGTACGGGGCATAAGAGAGCAGAGGGGGGTCAGCTGAGCGTCGAGCGTCGCTGTTCCAAAGGTATTTGGCACAATTAGATTACAGAAACATACACAGTTTACATCATATAATACTGTAATAGAGTGGATTATAGGATTTTACAACCACTTTAAACTAGGGCTTATTTTGAGAGTAGGTCTTATTTTCGAGGAAACACGGTATCTGTACTCTGACTATACCCGCTCTGATCTGGGTACTATGTCTCCGGATTTCCCTCTCAGATCCCACTATGTCATCTCCCCCATTCAAATAACAATGTTATTATTATCTGGAACATATCTTCACAAAAGCCAGAAAAACATCACCTGTGTTTGTCAAAAGAGACAGACTAGGACTTTGGGGCTCACCTGGGAACACTGTCAGCATTAATAAGAGAATCCCTTCTACTGCACTATTGTATTCTGACAGTGGAGAGCACAGGGGATACAATGATCACTGCTGGTGGCTATAGCTGCCGGCAATGATCGGGTGAAAAAAAAACAACAGGCTGGTTGTACTGAAGTCGACTTTAGTAGCTATAGTAGAGAAAGGATCTTGCGCCACAAATGCCTAAAGCCTAGTACACACGGGCCGAATGTTGGGCAGCTTCAGCTGGTTCAATAGAAACCGGCCGACATTCAGTCAGTGTGTAACAGCCGGCTCTTGTTGAAGGGGCATGACTGAAAAAGGTCTGCTGATTGGCACCCGATTAGCGATTAGTGTTCTGGCGCCGGGGCGTCCCCCTATCAGAACACAATAGAACAGCAGGGCAGTACTAACGTTGGATAGTTAGTACAGCAGCTCCTCCTGATCTGTCAGTTTTTTTTTATTCAGCCCCACTGGGTTGAACAGTGTATACAAAGCTTTAGGCTTATGCCGCGTACATGCGACCGGACTTTTCAACGGACTTGGTCCGGCGGACTGGAATCCATCAGACAATTTGTTCGTGTGTGGGCTTCAGCAGACTTTTTCTTCCCAAAAGTCTGGTGGACCTAGAAATAAAACTTGCTTCAAATCTTTTCAACGGACTCAAGTCCGGTCGAAAAATCCAGTCGTCTGTGTGCTTGTCCGACGGACTAAAACCAACGTTAGGGCAGCTATTGGCTACTGGCTATGAACTTCCTTATTCTACGTCATCACGTTCAAATCCGTCTGACTTTTGGAGTGATCGTGTGTGGCCAAGTCCGTTCGTTTGAAAGTCCGGCGGACCTCAGCTGCAAAATCCGTCGGATTGTCCACCGGACCAAGTCTGTCGAAATGTCCGGTCGTGTGTATGCGGCATTAGATGAAGTAGGCATATCAAAATCTGTGGAAAATTATTCTAGAGATGTAGAAAACATATGTACAAATTAGAGCCCCTACCAGACGTAACTAGAACCTTCAGGGCCCTGGTGCAAGAAACCACGAAGGGCCCCCCTCGGGAACTTTTTATCGGTCACGGAGCCAGGGAGCACTCTCAGCGCGGTAAATTGTTTTAACAGGACCGCTCAGCGTTAAGGCCCACCCACAGAGTGGCCACATATATGTGTACAGCCGGTGTCAAGGGGTTAAGCAAGAATCAGGATGACAAGCCTAGCCCAGAACATGTTACTACTACTAGTAGTTGACTGTCTTTGCTATTGGGACTTCTAAAGACAGATCTGAAAGGGAAATTTTGGAGTTGCCTTTGAAATATTTAAACAACTCCAGGCTGTAGGCTGGACTTTTTTAAATGTTTTAAAGGCAACTTCAACATTTCTGGATTCATAGGTTCCCTTTCAGATCCGTCTTTAGAAAACCCAATAGAAAAGATAACAACTAGTAGTACTACTATGTACTGTTAGGAATAATATATTCAGAGACTACTGTAAGCTGCAGAGATGTTCTTTCTGCTTGTAATTTATTTGGATCGGCAGTCTTGTGAGTCTGTATTTCAGAGCTCGCATGTTCCTGGACACGTGCTACAAATAGGAACCTGATGGATGCATAGCATGGACCTACTACATTGTTGGTTTCCACGGCACCTTCTATTTATAGATATTCTTTGGGTAAGTTATGTTGCAGCATTTCTGATGGCTGGTTCTGGTAGATGCAGGGTTTTTTTTTTTTTTTTTTGGAAATTTGTAAGGCTAAAAATAAATCCAACAACTCAGAATGTGACAGCTGCAGACGATTTAACACATACATCTCTACAATGGAGCAGGCTTTGTGCAGAACAGTCAAGTCTAGATTGATTAAAGTAAATCTTTTACAAGATGACAGAATCTATATAAAACATTTTTTTTTTTTCTGAGTAATCAGTAGTGGTACCTGTTAATTATCCAACTCAATTGCAACTAAGTGGCATAGCAGGCTCCTCTCAATGATGCCCACTGCTGGAGATTATCAATCTATTTGTCTGTGCCCACACTGAATGTAGTATTACAAACACTGATCAATTTTGCAAATATGTGTCAATCTAATTAGTGCACATCTGCATGCTCAAGTGCTCATCCTTAGGGACAGTTTTTTTTTTTTTTAAATGATTAGTAAACCCAAAGCTGATAAAGTTATGTAAACGAGTTTTCATTCACTATAGTGAATGGACAAGTTCCCATATCAATACAGAAAATACAGTATAACACTGCATTTAAATTTGTTCTACATTTTCTTCTGTGTTATTGCCCACCTGTAGGGAAAATACAATTTTTGTGACCAGGGGTCATCGATGCCTAGATGCCATGTCCAAGTATGGTAGCATCAGTATACATCGGTAAGATTGACCATAACTCTATGACTACCTAAACCATGTTTTTATTTTTTTTTGGGAACATACAGTGAGGGAAAAAAAGTATTTAATCCCCTGCTGATTTTGTACGTTTACCCACTGACACAGAAATGATCAGTCTATAATTTTAATGGTAAGTTTATTTTAACAGTGAGAGACAGAATAACAACTAAAAAATAAAGAAAACACATTTCAAAAAAGTTATAAATTGATTTGCATTTTATTGAAAGAAATAAGTATTTGATCCCCTACCAATCGGCAAGATTTCCGGCTCCCAGGTGTCTTCTATACAGGTAATGAGCTGAGAATAGAAGCACTATCTCAAACCTAGGTTCACATTGCTGCGGGTTAGCAATTGTGCGAGTTCAGCTGAACTTGTCAAATCACGTGCCAAATCATACTAATGTGACCCTAGGCTAAAGGGAGTGCTCCTAATCTCAATTACCTGTATAAAAGACCCCTGTCCACAGAAGCAATCAATCAGATTCCAATCTCTCCACCATGGCCAACACCAAAGAGCTGTCCAAGGATGTCAGGGACAAGATTTCTGACCTGCACAAGGCTGGAATGGGCTACAAGACCATCGCCAAGCAGCTTGATGAGAGGGTGACAACAGTTGGTGTGATTACTCGCAAACGGAAGAAACAAAAAATAACTGTCAATCTCCCTCGGTCTGGGGCTCCATGCAAGATCTCGCCTCGTGAAGTTTCTTGTACAAAGGGTTTTATTGAGAATTCACATCAATGGAATAGTGCAGAAACAGTGTTGGACATATCGTGAACTAACAGGTTTACAACTGTAGGTTTCAAGGAGATTAATCTGGAGTTCGAAAAATTTGAGCTATTCCTTATAAGACCAAGAGCGGGCATAGGTGACCTCATGAGTCTTGGTAAAGCGGTATTATATGGATCCAAAGTTGTATACTGATTGTCACTCTAGGTCAGGTGTGAAACATATGGCAAGATGACATTATAACAAACAGCATTATGAAAGAAGAACAAACTGAACAAATTATATGAGGAAGGGTAACATTCCCCAATATGGAAGATAAACTGTGTCCTATCAAGTATCCAGTCCCAGCAGGATCAGGCCTGTGGGCTGGAGTGACCAAAAGAAGGAAGAGAGAACGAATAGAAGGTCAGTGAAGAGAAAGAGGAACTGAAAAAAAAGGAGTAGTGTAAGCATTTAATGCATAAGCACCTCGTGGAGTTTCAATGAAGGACATTAAGGTCCTGGAGTGGCCTAGCCAGTCTCAAGACCTTAATCGCATAGAAAATATATGGAGGAAGCTAAAGGTTCAAGTTAACAAACGCCAGCCTCAAAACCTTAATGACTTGGAGAGGATCTGCAAATCCCTCCTGAGATGTGTGCAAACCTTGTGGCCAACTCCAACTACAAAAAAAAGTCTGACCTCTATGATTGCCAACAAGGGTTCTGCCGCCAAGAACTAAGATATGTTTTGCCAAGGGGTCAAATACTTATTTCACACATTAAAATGCAAATCAATTTATAACTTTTTTGAAATGCGTTATTTTCTGGATTTTTTTGTTGTTATTCTGTCTCTCACTGTTAAAATAAACTTACCATTAAAATGATATATTATAAATTATATTATTTATAAATGAAGTACTTTAAATCATGTCTTATTGCGGGGTAGTACATGTCCGCCCATTTGGGTGTAGTGTATTGATTGTCAATACAGCAACATTAACATCAACGCCTCTATCTGTCTTTTGGACAGACCAACCACATGACCCGGTCACATGACAATTAATCAGGGTACACCTCCTGTTATTTAAACTGGATGGTGTAGCAAGATGGCGCTGCTCCAGATGACGTCCTAGTGACGAAACGCGTAGGGAGGAGCTATCAGCATCTTTGCATCACTTCCGGTTTCGAGCCGTGGAACGCAAACCATCCCGGCTTCCTGGTTCTCAAAGCTCGGTATTACTGCATTACTTGAGAGTACGTTTTTACTTTTTAAAATAAATTCCACTTTTTAAACGGTAATACACTATGGAGATGTCTCTTTTCTGCATGTGTGAGCTACGAAGGGAAAGCTAAAGGAGACCCTTATATCTCATATCTCATACCGCAAACACGGAAACAATCAGCTGACACAGGAGAAAGACTTTTGTTTGCTACACAGTGGCAGATACTGTGAAAGCGCAATACCCCTACGTGGGTTGAAGGGTTCTGGTGAGTGCATTACCTATAGGGCTCCCATAAGGAGCACCAAGCACAGTTTATGAAGAGCACCTGTTACTTTATTTTTGTTTTTGCATTATAACGGGTTATGGACTTTTCTTGCACATGGTATATATATATCTTAAATTGTCAATTGATACATGGGAGAATCACCTAAGAATGCATGTTTAGGGCACTAGTCACTTTAAAAATATATGTTTTAAAAAAAAAATACGTTTTCATATGTGTTTTTTCATTAGCATATGCATTGTGGTTCACATACTTTTGCAATCTGACTTCATGAGCCACACTGAGGCTATTTAAATGGAAGCACACTAGATTGCTGCTCCTTGGTCTTAAATCCGAGATACATTTCATTTGGGATTTCTTGAAAGCTACATAGGGGTATGTGACATTACACCCCAGAACAGCGCCACTTCTACCCTCCTTCCTTCACACATTAAAATTATAGACTGATCATTTCTTTGTCAGTGGGCAAACGTCCCTCACATCACTCTTTTTATCAGAGATTCAGCTTTACAAATAAGGTTATATTAGTCCACAGGACCCAGAATGCCATCCAATACAGACATTGTTAAACATAGTATCAGTCAAGACTGGTCAATCTCGCCATGCCCACATCTAATTATTGCAACTGCCACTACTCATCTCCTAAGGATTTTATTTGTGCTCTGTTTTAATAAACACTGTCATAGGACTGCTTATTAAAACCTGACAAATGGATGAAAATCTGAAAATGAATTCTACTTAACAGTTCATAATAACATTTTAAAATTAATTTACATATTTTTCAATTTCAATTGTTTTTATTACATTTTTCTTTCCAAGTAAAAGAGGGAAAAACAAAGCATAACAATAAAACAACTGTCACAGACTTTGGGTTGCAGGAGAACCATGGCCAGGAGAACTCTGTGTTATAATGTGTTCTTAAAGAGGAAGTAAAGCCTCCTCAAAAAAAAAAAGAAAAACGCAACTTGCAAGGCAAAGGCATAATGAGCTAGTATGCATAGCATACTAGCTCATTATGAATGACTTACCTGAGAACGAAGCCCCCGAAGCGGTCCTCATCCACGACCTTCTCCGGTGCCATCAATCCCGGAGTGACTTCCGGGTCTCGCCGCTCCAGCGCTGTCATTCGCTGGATCAGCGATGACGTCACTCCCGCACATGCGCACGAAAGCGGCATATCGCAGTGAACTCGGCATGCGCAGTGCGCCTGCGCGCCGCTGTCTACGGCGCATGCGCCGTAGACAGCGATGCCTGTATTTTTCTAAATATCTCCTAAACCATGTAGGTTTAGGAGATATTTATTGGACCTACAGGTAAGCCTTAATCTAGGCTTACCTGTAGGCCAAAGTGGTTTGTAAGGGTTTACAACCACTTTAAAAAGGAAGTAAACCTTCCTCAAAAAAAAAAAAAAAAAACAGAACCTGCAAGGCAAAGGCATAATGAGCTAGTATGCATAGCATACTAGCTCATTATGAATGACTTACCTGAGAACGAAGCCCCTGAAGCGGTCCTCATCCACGATCTTCTCCGTCGCCATCATTCCCGGAGTGACTTCCGGGTCTCGCCGTTCCATCGCTGTCATTCGCTGGAGCGGCGATGACGTCACTCCCACGCATGCGCACGAAGGCGGCATATCGCCGTGATCTCGGCATGCGCAGTGCGCCTGCGCGCCACTGTCTACGGCGCATGCGCCGTACACAGCGGTGCCTGTTTTTTTCTAAATATCTCCTAAACCATGTAGGTTTAGGAGATATTTATTGGACCTACAGGTAAGCCTTAATCTAGGCTTACCTGTAGGTCAAAGTGGTTTGTAAGGGTTTACAACCACTTTAAGTTATCCAGAGCTGGTCACTAATTACTTGTGGCTTCTTATGCAAGTTAGTCCTATGGGGGAGCCGGACAATCTAAGGTCAGTGTTATAATAGGACTAGCTCTACTATGTAAGGTGACCTTTGTCTGAGATAATGGGAGTAGCCCTTATCTGATGGTTTGCTGTATAAATTCAGTGTGTTTCTAAAAATAAAGCAGTTCACTGTCTGGTGTACGCCAAGACTGGTGTTGTCTGGTCCTTGGGGGTTTCTATAACCAGAACCATTGGTCTCGTGTTCCAGGACTTGGGAAACAGCTTCTTGGCAGAAAAACCCAACAGGGTGTCCGGACTTCGTCACATTTGGTTGGCAGCGGTGGGATGCTTTCTTGTGCCAGGAACATCCAAACCACCAACGCAAGAAACTTCCCTACGCTGCTTTCTGACCCTTCAAGGATGAGGTGGAGGAAATCGATCAGTACCTTCATGTCTTCGAGACCTAGTGTGATCTACAGGAAATTGACAAAGCTGACTGGATCACCATTCTCATCAGCAAGCTGTCTGGTCAAGCACTGGATGCTTTTGAAGCCATACCTGGTGAAGACAAAAAAGACTACGAGCGAGTCAAGGAGCGACTGCTGGCAAGATACGCAATCACCCCCGAAGCTCACAGGTCCAAATTTCGCAGCCTACAATGGAAAGAGGGCCCTATACAGAATGGGCTCATCAGATGTCCCGGTAGATGCATGGTTCTCCGGCTATCAGGCAACTATCTTAGCAGATGCTGCCCAACTGATCCTACTGAAACAGTTTTACAACCAATCCCCTAGTGAAGTTCGCCAGTGACAGTAGAGTCTAGCCGACCAGTATATGGATACCCGGAGATCCCACCAACCAGAGCCTCACGGGATCTCCAGACCACTGCCAACACCTGCTCATATCCAGCCATCCACCCAGCAGTCGCCCTCCCTGCAATGACCTGTAATACCCTTCAAGAAGACCGGGCCTCGCTGTTATGGGTCAAATGGGACTCCAATGAGTAAACTGTCCTCGAAATATCAATGTCACTTCATAGAACCATGCTGCCCTTGGCCCAGCCCAAGCAGCTGTTCATTACCTGAAAGCCGCCCCACCATCTACCTCAACTGGCTGGGATGAAGTGGAATTTGGGCTACTCCATGAGGTGAACCCAATAAAAGCTGCTGCCGATGACAATCGCAGGCATCTCCGACAGGCCGTATAGGTGAATGGGCGACCCACCCAAAGACTGAGGGACAGTGGAGCTACTATTACTTTCGTACAACCCAGGATGGTTACAATGACTGGGAACGGTGAACACCGGGAGGTCCATAGCTGTGCGAGTGGCTGGAGGCAAAGTTTTATCCCTCCTGCCCAGGTGCATATGGATTGGGACTCAGGATACAGAGACATGGAAGCTGGAGTTATGAGAGATATACCTGCAGATGTTGAAAATTATTTGGGACATATTTCTTCATCTTTCCATGTGGATTTATCCCCAGAAGCCTTCCCTGTGACCACCCGGCAGCAAGCAAGGCGAGCGGAGAAGGCATTCGATGATGAAACCCAGGTGAGGCCTAACTTCCCTAACACCGACCAGACTGTACCACCCTTTACCTGGGCTAACCTGACTGACTTTACCCAGGAACTACTATCTGACCCGACGTTAGCTAGTTACCGGGAGAGGGCAGGGATGGACCCCGGGGGATTAGAAAGGGAACGGATAGAGTGGGGTCAGGAATTACTTTATCAGGTGACCGAAGGGAAGGGATCTCATCCAGTGCCCAAGCAACAGCTGGTCGTGCCGCAGAAATATCGGCATGACCTGCTTAGCATCGGACATGACATTCCCCTAGCTGGTCACTTTGAAGTGACCAAAACTGTTCACCGTTTAACTCAGCTATTCTTTTGGCCAGGGATAACTGGGGATATTAGACAGTATTGCCATACCTGTGATACTTGTCAGAGTGTGGGAAAGAAGGGCGATTGATGTAAAGCTCCTTTGTACCCCCTACCAATCATAGCTGAGCCCTTTAGCCAAATAGCCATAGACCTGGTAGGACCATTACCCCGACCCAGTCCCCCTGGGAAGAAATATATCTTGACGGTGGTAGATTATGCTACTCGTTACCCGGAGCAGTTCCTCTGACAAACATCCATGCAGAGACAGTAGTGGAGGCTCAGCTCCAAATCTTTGCCAAGGTAGGTTTCCCTCAGGAGATTATTTCAGACCAAGGGTTTACTGCGGACCCAGTCCAGCAGTTGTGGAAGCTCTGTGGAATTAAGCCTATACACATGTCCTTGATGATGCTCTGGAGGAGGGGTGCTCTGGAGGAGGGGTGAAACGTGTCGACGTAATTTCCGGTATTGAGAACCAGTGACGCTGCTTCCGGTTGCTGTGGAACGCACGCCACACGTGCGGACCCGGAAACACGCTGATGCCTGTTTTTTGTCTCGTGAGTGCCCCAACTAACAGCACTGTGACGGTTTTTTAAAGCAGTACTTCAGTTTCTTCATTTTCGGCATATCCATCCTCTGGAAATACTCTGGGAGCCTTCATAAATGGAATCTCCACACAGCATCTAATCCCCTCTTAAAGCTTTATTTGACCCCTGGACTGAAAAGCTGCGGGTCCAACAGCTCTGGTGAGTGGGGTTACCAGAGGGGATTTTCGCTCCAAGGATCCTGCTTTTCTTGTCCTCTTTGAATACACTGAGCACTTTACATGATATTTGTTATACATTTAAACACTTTTTATTGCATTTAGCACCTTATGCGATTAATTTACTTCTGTTTCACGTATATTGCACTTAGCACTTTATGAGATTTATGATTGGTATTTTATTTTAGTAATCATTATTCATTATATTAAGCACTATATCCGCTAACTCAGTTTATATATATATATATATATATATATATATATATATTGTATGTTATCCATTTTTAAGGTCTATACAGCAGCAGTGGATTTTTTTATATTGTTATATTGTTTTTTTACATTGGTTTATAAATATTTGGTTGGTTCTTTGCACTTCCTTTGGCGCAAGTTTTAGTTTTTTATCTATACACAGCTCTCCCTACCACCCCCAGACTAATGGACTATGTGAGCGGTTCAATGGAATGCTATAGCAATTGCTGCGGACGTTCACAACTTTTTACTGGGATTGGGAGAAATTTCTGCCGCACCTCCTGTTCGCTTACAGGGAAGTGCCGCAGGAATCTACCGGGTTCTCCCCATTTGAGTTATTGTCTGGGAGACAGGTGAGGGGGCCACTAGATTTACTTAGAGCGCATTGGGAAGGAGGTGTAGGGGCTGAAGAGACCTCTGTGGTAGGGTATGTACTAGCGCTCAGGGACCAGCTGAAAGAACTTACGGACACCGTACAGGAGAACCTTCAGACCGCACTGGGGTGGCAGAAACGGTGGTATGATCGTACCACCCAGAATCGCACCTTGGCTGTAGAGCAGAATATTCTTGCCATCAAGCCTACCAAGTTGGACAAATTAGAGGCCTCTTGGCAGGGACCCTACAAGGTAGTGCAGCAAATATGTGACACTACCTGGTAGCTAAGTGCTCAGATGAAAGAGTCCGGCGGACCTTCCATGTGAACTTGCTTAAAGCGTACCAAGAGAGGCCTGAGGAGATAGCTGTCGTATGTGCTCCAGCCGGGGAAGATTCCGAGAACCTTCCCCTGCCATAGCTACCGGTGAGAGATGGGGACAGAGCAGGTGTAGAGACAGTGAGGTTAGACGGGGAGCTAGGGCCAGAGCAGCAGGACCAGGCCAGGCTGGTCCTTAGGCAGCATCAGGAAATGTTTTTCACCAAGCCTGGATACACTACTATGACAGTACACCAAGTGGAAACCCTGGGACAGCCACCTATCCGGCAGGGGGCTTATCAGGTACCTGAGTCAGTGAGAGAGGGTATGAGGCAGGAGATAGAAGTCATCGAGCCCTCCAACAGCCCCTGGGCATCCCCAGTAGTGTTAGTGCCAAAGTGGGATGGTACTACCTGCTTCTGCGTAGATTACCGCTGACTAAACAACTGCACAACGACTGATGCCTACCCCATGCCCCGGGTCGATGAACTGTTAGACTGCATTGCCCGAGGTAATTTCCTTACTGCCCTTGACCTATGCAAAGGGTACTGGCAGATTCCTCTGGACCCGGAATCTGTTTTAAAGTCAGCATTCATCACCCCCTTTGGCTTGTACCAGTCTAAGGTCATGCCATTTGGAATGAAAAATGCTCCTGCGATGTTCCAAAGGATGGTAGATCAACTCCTCGATGGCCTTCAGGATTATGCCTGTGCATACCTGGATGACATTGCGATCTATAGCAATACCTGGGAGGAACATCTACTCCACCTGGGTACTGTGTTAGACCGCATCAGAACTGCGGGAGAAATATAGCATAGGAATGTCCGAGGTTCAGTACCTCGGGTATCAGGTAGGCCGTGGGCAACAGAGTCCTTAACCAGCTAAAGTAGAGGCCGTTGCCAACTGGTCCACCCCCTGGACGAAAATCTAGGTCTTGGCATTCCTAGGCACTGCAGGATACTATAGGAGGTTTGTTCCCGACTATAGCACTATAGCTAAACCCCTGAGTGACTTGACCAGAAAGAATCTTCCCCCCTAGGTCCTGTGGTCCCCAGAGTGTGAAAATGCTTTTCAGCGCCTGAAAAATGCTTTGGTTTCTGCCCCAGTTTTGGCTGCTCCTGACCCAAACAAACGTTTTTATGTACATACAGATGCTTCTACCTTCGGGTTGGGAGCAGTGCTAAGCCAAGTGGGAGCCGACGGCAGTGAGCACCCTGTTGCCTACATCAGTCGCAAGCTACTACCCCGGGAGGTGGGCTATGCAGCCATAGATAAAAGAATGTTTGGTGCTGGTGTGGGCCTTGAAAAAACTTCAGCCATATCTCTATGGACGATCCTTCACGGTGCTCACGGACCACAACCCTTTGATCTGGTTAAATCGAGTATCCAGGGACAACACACACAGTACAGGCTGGGCTGACAAAACGGCAATGCAGATAGACTTTCCGGCAAACTGAATGACAGACCAAAGTAGTGCATGAATTACTTTGAAGTCGCTGCAACTTTCACCTCTGCAGTTTTTTTTTTTTGCGCTATAAAAAATCGAATTTCTTCATCAATTTAGGCCAATTTGTATTCTGCTACTCATTTTTGGTAAAAAAAAATCCCAATTAGTATATATTGATTGGTTTGCGCAAAAGTTTTTGCGTCTACAAACTATGGGATAGATTTAAGGACTTTCTTTTTTTTTTTACTAGTAATGGCGGTGATCAGCGATTTTTAGCAGGACTGCGACATTGCGGTGGACAAATTTAACACTAAGTGACACTTTTTGGGGACCAGTGACACCAATACAGTGATCAGTGCTAAAAAAAATGCACTTTCACAGTATAAATGACACTGGTAAGAAAAGGGGTTAACATCAGAAGCAATCAAAGGGTTTAATGTGTTCCATGGGAGTGCTTTCTAAGTGTGTGGGGGATGCTAACACTGGACAAAGAGAGAGATCTGTGTTCCTGATCTGTGTTCTCCCTGTCTGACAGAACGATGGTCTGCCTTGTTTACATGGGAAGGCCACCGCTCTGTCATTCCTGAGAACTATCGAGTGAGCCCTGCTGATTGGCCCCCACTGTGTCCAATCACAGCATGAGGGGGTCGCCGGCGGCGTGCGTGCCCCAGACCAGGGAGCGCGAACAACATACAGGTACGTTGTTTTGCGCAGCCGGGCTGCCCTGCCACGGTATATGTGCCGTGGATAGTCCGGAAGTAGTTAATTTCTTCATTTTCCAAAAAATTATGACAAAAAATGACAACTTCAAAAAACCCACTATGCCTCTTACTAAATACCTTGGGCTGTCTACTTTCCAAAAAGGAATTCTTTTGCCAGCAATGTTGAGCAAAGATTAGTGCCACATCTGATATTTAAGGAGAAATGAAAGGGATCCCCTTGCGGTGGACTTTTAAGGCACGATGTATTCGAAAAGATTATTATTTTTAAAGTTTCAAAACTATTTATTTAGAAAAATGCGTATAAAACATATAAAAACAGGGAATGCTTAACATATCTAAAACATTATCACCATCATTTATATACAGTACAATCTATAATTCTTGTACCCAACGCGTTTCAGAGAACAGATTGTCTCCTTCTTCTGGGGTACATGTTAGCAGGAAGAATTTGTGTTATACATTGTGACGGTATAGTTAACATTCCGATATATTGTATTTAAAAATATGCGAGAGCACAGTATGTTTTCAGTTTCTCAACCAAGAAATCTTTAATGGTGTATTTTTGAACAGATGTCCATGTCAAGCCCAGAGGGGCAGGCAGCTCACCGTTAAACAAGCCCCCCCAAAACAAAGGGACAGAGGGGCAAGAAGAGCCTGAGGACCCACCGGGGCCAGGGGAGATCAAAGCCCTGTTGATGGTACATAATGTCACCGAGATATATGGAGAGTTGTGTTGTGGAAAACCACTGACCACAGCTTAAGTTGATTTCTTTGTGACCACTTGCTCCGACATCCAACAGACAAATGAAGTGGATGGATCCACAGAAGGAGACAATCTGTGCTCTGAAACGCGTTGGGTGCAAAAATTATAGATTGTACTGTATATAAATGACGGTGATAATGTTTTAGATATGTTAAGCATTCTCTGTTTTTATATGTTTTCTACGCATTTTTATAAATAAATACTTTTGAAACTTTAAAAATAATAATCTTTTAGAATACATCTTGCCTTAAAAGTCCACCACAAGGGGGTCCCTTTCTTTTCTACTTTCCAAAAAGGGGGCATTTGGGGGATATTTCTACTATCCTGGCTATTTTGTGCCTCAAGAAATTAGCTTAGGTCCATCAGTACATCAGGATTGATACATTTTCTGATATATACCATAGTTTGTGGACTCATTAACTTTCCTACAGACTAAATAATATACACTGATTTGGGTTATTTTCACCAAAGAAATGGAGTAGAATGCCTTTAGGGTTAAATTTATGAAGAACAATTATTTATTTGAAAAATTTTATAACACAAACTAATAAAAACATGTTTTTATTTTTTTCAAGATTTTCAGTCTTTTTTCATTTATGTAGCAAAAATATTTAAAAAACCCAGTGGTAATTAAAAACCACCAAAAGAAAGCTCTATCTGTGTGAACAAAATGATAAAAATTTGGTTTGGGTACAGTGGTCCATGGCCGCGCAAATGTCATTCAAAGTGCGACAGCTCTGAAAGCTGGAATTTGGCCTGGGCAGGAAGGGGGTAAAAGTGTGCATTATTGAAGTGGTTAATAGCATGCTGTCTTATTTCTAGCCAGCAGGTAGAGCTCTAGTCTCCTTTTCATATATTCAGCTACACACAGCAGTGATATCTCCCTTCCGGGGCTCAGTAGGGGGGGGGGGGGTTAATTTAGACAAGGGGAGCAAACCTAATTTTTCTGTACAATTTCTTTAGCTAACTCATATTCCTTTTGGAATTTTTTGTTATGTATTCAACATTTTTTTAAATAATAATTATATAAATAAAAACAGTTCTAAAGCAACAGTTTAGAAATTATTTTATTTATTCTATATATATTTATTTATTCTATTTCTAGTTTATTTATTATAGGCACGTAAATAGAGGTGACAATTTATGCAGAACTTTTTATAGTGTACATTCACATCAGTCCCTGCCATCAAGGAGCTAACAGTCTAAGGTAGGGGTGCCCAACCAGTAGCCCGGGGGCCACATGTGGCCCGCGGAGTCCTCTGATGTGGCCCGCGACCTCCTGCTCTGGAATGGTGGGTTGGCAAGTCCAGATTGTGGGTTGCCGACCCACCATCCCAGAGTAAGAGTGTTGTGAATGAACCAGGCGGTAGAGGAAGCAAGTGGTTGCGGAGCAGAGCTGCATAAGCTGACCCGAATGGCAGACTGTTGTTGAAGGTAAGTTTATTACTAAAATTGGTGTGTATATGGGCATATCTGGGCTGCTTTCAAACTGATCCGCAGGTGCAGCACAGAACACCTGCAGGTTACCTGCACTGAGCCATAGACTTCTGCTATTACGTGCGGGTTTGCTGCACTTCCGAATGTGCACCACCCCTGCAGGATATAATAGAAGTCTATGGCAAAGTACAGCTAAGCCTCAGGTGCACTGCGCTGCATCCTCAGTGTGGGTAAACCACAGCGCGTCAGTGTGAAAGCAGCCTTAGGCTGCTTTTGAAACGATCGGTTCCAACGCGATCAGAACCTCCGTTCACCTCGATTGAACCACAGATGTAAACAGACTTGTGGCCATTTACACCCACCTACCTCCAATCCGAAAAAAAAAAAAAAGACAGAAGGGGGGAGGGGAGATTACGTCCCCTTCCATCTTGGCAGATCTTATATGAGGGCAAATAGAGTTGAGCGGGCTGTGTCTGTGTCATCTGCCCGCTCATTGTGGCCCATGACTAGTTACCGAGTTGCTTAAGTGGCCCTCGCGCTTCAAAATGTTGGGCACCCCTTGTCTAAGGCATAGCTCCTAACTGTTCCTGATTTCGAGGGACTGTCCCTGATTTTCGAGCAATGTCCCTCTGTCCCTCATTCCTCTTCATTTGTCCCTCATTTTGGTCTGATCTATAAAGTTGTATATAATATGCACTTTTTATCCATCAAAAAGTGTTTCTCAGTGCTAAATCTTTTATCTGGTTTCTAAATTGCTGCATTTGTAAATTCCAAAAGCCAATATAAAGGAATTGTAGTGGTAAAAAAAGCACTTGTGGGTTTAACCAATCTTGTTTTTTTGTACAATTCTCCTTTAAGGGGGCGTGGCAATGGGTGTGTCCTATGCCTGCATACTTTTTCTGATAGGCGTCCCTCATTCCCATCTCAAAAAGTTAGGAGGTATGTCTAAGGTACCGATCTCACATACACACACATACTTGGGCCATAGTGGACAGGGGTAATTGACCTCTCAGCATGACTTTGGAGGACAGAAAGACATCAGAATACCTTGAGGAAACCAATGCAAGCAAAGGGAAATCATGCAAGCTCCATGCAGATAGTATCATGGCCAGGATTCAAACAGAGGGCCCCAGTGCTGAAAACAGTAGTGCTAACCACTAAACCACTGTATTCTAAATCTGCCCCAATGTCTGGGGACTGCACACAAATTACTTTACAATAATATATATGGCCACAGGGTTCTATAAAAAGCTTATATAGGTAATCACTCTGGAAATGTATTATTGATTTTTGTATTTTGTTGCATTTTTATTTATTATGAACATAAAACAATAATTCTATCTATATATATTGTGTGGGTACTACCCTAATAAACTGCATTAGACCTCCCAGTCTCATTGCAGTACCATTGCAATCTAGTTATTGTCCTGCCTGAACAGTCAGTCTCATTATCTCTGGCTTGTTAACATCTGTTCAATTCACCGAATCCCCCTCCCTCCCTGCTTGCCTCAAGTATTATGGGAGTTATAAACACTCACACACAGATAGAATCAATCTTCTTCCTCTCAAATTATCACAGGGAGCCCCTGCTGGTTAGAGGCTCAGATCTGTATCACTCCGCTGTATTGTCGTTAACTGAAATCTTCTCTTGTGTATCCTGTTTTTTCCAAGAAAAACACTAGACGGAGGGCTACGGATTTAACATAGGAAGTCACAGCCAAAACAAACTCCTTGTGGTGGCCTTTCTTCTGTTTAAAACATAACTGCTAACATCTAAACACAGTTTCAAGGGACACTACTGTGACGATTCTTAGCATAACTGTGGTACGATGCCAGCAGATAGCATTACCAGTGTTTACATTATAACAAATGTAGACTGAAAAATGCAAGTAAAAAAGAGAAGAGAGACTCGCAAGTAATGAAGATGTGAAAAGTGCAGTAACCCATATCAATTAAATTTCATTTAATTAGATAGGTAAGTTGAAATCTGATTGGATGCTATAGGATTTCACCATGGGCTTTTCCTCACTTCATGGTGGAGTGGATATGGGATGAAAGGGCTTCCGCGTACTCTTTCAGCCATTGGTTTTGGGGGAACTCTTGTTGCGCTCACTAAGAACCTTATCAGGGATGGAGAGGAAGGGTATGTTCTCTGTGAGGGTCCCTTCTTTCCTTGGACACCTTCTTGGGTGCACCCCATTCTTACAGTTTAAGCTAGGAGGAGTGCTCCACCTTTATGGTAGAATTCAAGGGGAGGATCATCGCTCAGTGGAAAGAATTGGGCAGGAAAAGGCCCCCCCTCTATTTATCTAAATATGTCATGGTAAACACCTTGCTTCAGGAGAAAGAGGAAGAAAAGGAAGAAACAGGAGTAATACCCTCTTTAGAATCAGAGAATTCCACGCAGGAGGGGACTAATCTCCCCCCAAGCCCAGGG
This sequence comes from Lithobates sylvaticus, assembly GCA_028564925.1. Lineage (NCBI taxonomy): Eukaryota > Metazoa > Chordata > Amphibia > Anura > Ranidae > Lithobates > Lithobates sylvaticus. The sequence goes on from CM053028.1 coordinate 93,157,490, forward strand.
ACACTATTTCTGTCCTGGTGTCCTGATATTGATGTGTCCGTGTCAGGGCTGGGCTCTTAGCAGCTCCCTTCTCTGTGCTCAGGCTGCTCAGCTGTCTGATAATTGTCAGCACTCATTGATTCCTCAGTGGCTCACCTGGTTATAACTATCTGCTCATCAGTCCTGCCTAAAGCCAGCCCCTTCTGGTTATTTAAACTGCCTTGTTCATTCCTTTCGTGCCTTCGCCTGGTCAACATATCTGGAGTTTCTCTGCTGTGTCCCTGTAAAAGACTTTGCCCGACTGACATCCCTTCTGGTTCCTGATCCTGTTCTTCTGCCTCTGCCTACGCTGATCTCTGGTTTCCTGATTACTAGCTTGTCTGACTACCCGCTTTGGCTTCCGATCCCTAGCTTATGTTTTGACTACGTTTACTGATCTGTACCATTTTTTACCATTACATTAAAAGGTGTGATTTTTACAGCATTTCTGTTTCAGTCTGATTCATGGTTCCTGAGAGTAATTAACCACTTCAGGACCGCCTCCTGCACGGCTGGGCAGATCAATGTACCGGTACGGTGCCCTTTAAGAGCCCAGCCGTGGGTCGCGCGCCGCAGGCGGCGCACTCGTGACCCGGTCCTGAGCTCCGTGACCGCGGCCGCGGGACCAGCGGACCCGATCGCCGCTGGTGTCCCGCGATCGGGTCAGAGAGCTGAAGAACAGGGAGAGGTCTGTGTGAACAAACCTCTCCCCGTGCTTCCTACACTGCTTGTCACTGATCGGCTGTTCCCTGTCATCGGGAAAGCCGATCAGTGATGTCAGACGTACAGCCACGCCCCCCTACTGTAAAAAAAAAAACACAACACGTCACACTTAACCCCTCCTCGCCCCCTAGTGGTTAACTCCTTCACTGCCAGTGTCATTTACATAGGAATCACTGCATTTAAATAGCACTGATTTCTATATAAATGACAATGGTCCCAAAAATGTGTAAAAAATGTCCGATGTGTCCGCCATAATGTCACAGTCACAATAAAAATCGCTGATCGCCGCCATTACTAGTAAAAAAAAAATGCTATAAAACTATCCTATTTTGTAAATGCTATAACTTTTGCGCAAACAAATCAATAATCGCTAATTGCGTTTTTTTTTTTTACCAAAAATATGTAGAAGAATACGTATCGGCCTAAACTGAGGAAAATTTTTTTTTTTTTATATATATTTTTTGGGGATATTTATTATAGCAAAAAGTAAAAAATATTGCATTTTTTTCAAAATTGTCGCTCTATTTTTGTTTATAGCGCAAAAAATAAAAACCGCAGGGGCGATCAAATACCACCAAAAGAAAGCTCTATTTGTTGGAAAAAAAGGACGCCAATTTTGTTTGGAAGCCACGTCGCACGACCGCGCAATTGTCAGTTAAAGCGACGCAGTGCCGAATCGCAAAAAGGGGCCTGGTCCTTTGGCTGCAAATTGGTCCGGGGCTTAAAGAGGAGGTCCACCTGAAATTTTTTTTTTAAAAGTCAGCAGCTACAAATACTGCAGCTGCTGACTTTTAATAAATAGACACTTACCTGTTCCAGGTTCCAGCGATGTCGGCAGAAGCCCCCACCGTCCATCCTCTATCAGGGAATCATGAAGTGAAGCTTGCGGCTTCACTGCGCGGTTCCCTACTGCGCATGCGCGAGTCGCGCTGCGTGCCGTTATTGGTCCCCGTTGTGTCCTGGGAACTGTGTTTCCCAAGACACAACGGGGCATCTTCGGATATGGGCGGGCCAGCTCCGGCTATCTCGTCCCCTAAGTGGGTGCAGATACCTGTATTATACAGGTATCTGCACCCCCCTCCCCCCTGAAAGGTGCCAATTGTGGCACCGGAGGGGGGAGGAATCCGATAAGCGGAAGTTCCGCTTTAGGGTGGAGCCTAGCTTTAAGTGGTTAAGAAGTGCTGACAATTATGGGACAGCTGTGCAGCCTGAGCACAGAGAAGAGCTAAGAGCCCAGCCCTGACAGTCCAAAGCTCACCAGTATGGGTCGTAAGAGGACTACCAAGCCACATAAGTCTTTCTTTATGAACTCTATAGCCGAGGAAGACTAAAGCCCCATACACACGGTCGGATTTTTGCATGGATTCTGTCCGATCGGACAATGTTGTTGAAAAATCAGACCGTGTGTATGCACCATCGGACAGTGTACGTCGGATTGTCCGACGGACAAAGTCCTATCTCCTGCTGGATAGATTTGCCGACAACACGGTCCGATCACACAAAATCCGATCGTGTGTACGGTTGTCCGACAGACAAAGTGCTACGCATGCTCAGAAGAAATTCTGTGACGGAAGCACTCGGTCAGGTAAAACTACCTTTCCTAATCGACACAGCACATTCGTCACGCTGCAATGTTAAAATGTCTTTAATGCAGCGCATTCTCTTTTTCTTTACAATGCAACAAGAATGACATGTTTTAGCTGCTCCTATTCACCCGCACTTCTCACAAACTTAGTTCTTTATTACTTTTCAGCATTTATACACTACATGTTTATTTTTACTCAGATCATAAAAGAATCTTTGTTATATTTTTAGCATGATTTGTCTATTTTTTTATTTTTTATTGGGAATACATATTTGAAGGAGATTTTTTATTTTATTTTTGGAGGGGGGTTGTGTGTCTCAACCACATTATTAACATTTGTATTTCTTGCTTAAATTTACTAGGAGTTTGTTGGTTGTTGGTGCCCATGGTTAATTCTACTTTAGGATTAGTGAAATGTACCTGCCTACTCAAAGAAAAACTGTCATTGTAGAAAAGTAAAACACATAGGCAATGATTATTTCAAATCCAAAAAACATTTATTTAGGTCTCAGCAACAAACCAAAGAGGAACGCAGCCATGGTGAAACTTGGGGAATTTGCAAAGCCTTGGACACCCACGGCAACCATCATTTTTCAAGCTTAGAAAATTGGGGGCCTGAGGAGTACCTATCTAAATAATAAGGGAGTGCAATCTGGTCCTGAAGTCCAAAACATCCTGAACTGCAGCAGATGCCATCTAGGTCCCCAGGCTCTGGTCCTACGAGAGGCTCCATCTTCTCTCAGACCAGACTGAATCAAGGTCATCACTCTCTTGTCTTCCTTGTACTCTTCCTTCCACGCCGTGGTGCTGGTGCTGGTGGGGTGGCAGAAGGAGGAGGAGGAGGCGGAGCAAGGTCACTCTCGCAAACATGTGTGAGGGGAGTCATCTCCCCAGCCATCCCCTCATTTAGGATTTTGAGGATGACATCCTCACACATGCTGCGTTGCCCCGCCTCCATACCCGTCATTTTAGTGCCAACCAAGGAGGCAAAGGCCTCCTCGTAGGTGGGTGTGGCATATAGGGAGGCTGAAGCATCTTTGATCAGCTGGAGCGCTGACTCTCCCACCTCCCCCATGCTTTTCGCCCTTCTGTAGGGAAGGTGGAGGGGAGGGACTTGGGAGACAGTCAGGCTCCTACGCCTACCCCCCTGTTGGCTGCCACTAACCCCTGCCTCCTCCTGACTGCCACATTCCACAGCCACCTCCTGGCTGAGGTCTTCCTGTGTATGAAAAAGGGACATCGTTTCAGTTATTTGTTCATCAAACACACACAATTCTCATCTAGTGACTGTTGCAAAATGTTTACAAATAGAAAACCATACAATTCTCAGCCCTGCAGTTTAGATTCTTCCCAAAAATGTCTCCAACACTACTGTCAGTTGATATGTCAATCACGTTAGGAACTAAGCAATTGGGGATCCTGAATTAACTGAACATCATTCATTATTCCCAAAAATGGTTACAAAACTACTATACCTGGCTCAAGCTGGGCTCCTGCACATCTTCCAGACTGGAAGGCCCAGGTTGGTCCTCGAAAGCCTCATCAGGGGTGGCGTACGCGGAAGGACGCGTGCAAGGAAGAGTCGAGAGTGACTTCCTGACATTAGCCTGGTCTTTGAGAAAGTGGAGCCTCTCATAGTACCACAGCGTGGGGACATAGACATCAGCTGCTGCAGCTCCAGATGCTAGGGACTTCCGGACCCTATTGCGCTCCCGGAAATAGGTACTCCTCATGTTATTAATTTTGACTTTTAAGTTTGCCACGGTTGCCATGGGCAGGTTTGGCTTTACAAATGCCACAAGTTTCAGCAGGGCTGCGTACCTCTTTGGTCTGTTGCTGTAGTCGCGGTGCTTTGCTTGCCATAATAGGGGAAATTCCCTGTATTTATCAATGAAGAGGGGAGAAAACTCACGTCGTAGAAGCCCTCCATCACCTCTGCAAGACACAACACCACACAAAACAATATAAATAATGTCAGCCGAAACTCTCCTAATCTTCTCCATAAAGAAGCCTCAAGTTCTAATCAGTCTAGGCTAGTTATGTACCAACGTCAAATTGTACCTTCGTTTGTAGCGATCGTCTCGTGCGTGAGCTTTCTCTCCCCTCGTCTCCCAGATCGTGGCTACGACACAGGCGTGTGACGTTTTATATACAGTGCGCATGCGTCAAACTCCGCCCGCCCCTGACGATCTTTCTCGTCTATTCCCCACCCCTTCTCTTTACGGCGCAGTGGGGAGAGCACATGGCGGGGACACAGCAGGTGCGCCCCAAATATCCCACCAAGATGTCAAAAAATTCAAGGCCTCCAATATGTCATTTGGAGAAATGTTGGAGATGGTGGACATATTAGGAGCGACTATGATGGGAAGTATGGGCCTTACCTCAACCCCAATGTCCGCAAGGCCAAGATCATGTCTAAAGTTGTGAGGAGGCTGTACAATCATTTTGGGGTACAACGATCCAAGGAGCAACTCAGGAAACGCTGGTCAGCCCTGAAACTGAGGGAGGCCGATCAGTACAGAAAGATCAAGCGAGTTCTTCAAAAAAGTAAGTAGTTGTGTTTTGTGTTTGCTTTCTTGCTTGCATACTGCTCCATGTGGTTTGATTTTTACAAAGTTGTACATTCCAAAATGGCCACTTTCAGGTTCGTCTGTGCATTCGATCGTACTCAGCCTCAATCTTTCTGCCACTGTCATGATCGTGTGTGTCCATTCGATCGTACGCAACCTCGATCGCTCGGCCACTTATAATACGAGGTTTGGTGAAGTTTTTATTGAAAGGAAGTTTGTTCTCACTAGAGATGTCAGCAAGAGCGTAAACCAAATTTAGTCAATGTAAAGGAGAGGTCACTCAGTAGCTGTTTACCCATCTGGACTCTAGAGCACTAGTGCTGGGACACCCAAACCCCCTTTTTATTAGGCTTTTCCACACATGTGCTCCAGTGGATACTAGAGGGGGGTCTCCATCACACAAACTTCTACCAAAAAGCTAGTAAGTTTAGCACCTTTACAAAGTGACTACATTCATGTAGTTGGCATTTGTAACTGGCCAAACAAAAATAGTGTCCGTCACTTTCAAGCAATGTTTGTCATTTCCTATTTCTGCCCTCAATAGATTGTGTTGCTAAATCTTCCTTTTGTACATTCTCATAGGGGATCGAAAACTTGGGCCGTCTGAGGAAACCCCAAAACCAACACCTCCCAAAAAAGGGGAAAGAGCAGAAGCAGAGGAGGAGGAGGAGGAAGGAGAGATCATCGAACTTGGAGAACTTGTCACCACAACAGGTGAGTGTGGGAGAACACAGCTACTGGTAAGCTAATCCATGTATGGCTGCCTCATTTCCAACACCCGATTTTTGTTTGTTTGTGGTTTTTAGGTGACGTGGATGTTGTGGAAGAAAAATCGCACTTTACCACAGAGAGTGCCCACGTACTCATCGGGGAGATAATGGTCTGCAATAGAGATCTAGATTACATAAAGCAAAACATCAATGATGTTCAACAAAAATTGAAGAACATCATTGATGTTTTAGGAAAAATATGAAAACGCACCAAGTAATTAACACACATTTGTGCCTGCTTCTGAACACATTTGCAACTTAAGAACTGTGTGAAATTTGGAACATGCACACATTGTGTCCACATGTGCTAGCTCCCATCATGGTGGATGAATGCCAACGTTTTTTTGGGGGTCCAACCACTTTACGAACTACGAAAGTGGTTGTGGTGAAGGGGTTGCACCCCCCAAAAACGTCCATTCATCCCCATGATGGAAAATGGCACTTTTGAAGCTTCTAGGCATGTGTTTTACCATCTAATGACCATTTTCAGACCCAAATTGTGTGCATGTTCTAAATTTCCACTTTCCAGGGGTGACCCCCCATGTGATGAAGGCAAGATCAAACACACTTTGAACATATAGTCATGTCTGATCTTGTCTTCACTTTACAAAGTTGAACTTTCCTACTTCATAGGTTCTGTTTTGCTCCATGCCTGGTTTTACCAATTGCGGAATGTTTGTAAACAATGTTGTAAATAACCAAGATGTTGTCAGTTTGGGCAAGAAGATTGTAAATGCACTTGTGAATGTTTTCCAAGTAAACTTTTTTAATTTTCTAAATGTGTGGCTTACTTATTTAAAAAACACAATGCATTATGTATGTCAAATGTAAAGGATATGGGGGGCAATGGGTGTTATTTACTAAAGGCAAGTCCACTTTGCACTGCAATTTTCTTTTCCAGGGCACTTTTTCACTGCACTTGTAGAGCATAGTCGATTTGACTTATGTAAATGACACCCACAGTGCTTTGTACGAAAACACGGAGCACAGCATTTTTGTGAATACACACATGTCTGACCTGGTGATGAAAAGGAGTATTTTGGGTGTCAGTTATGCAGTACAAACCTTCTCTAGACCAAAGATTAGGTAGCAAACACACAACATGAGAATAATCTTTTTGGGAAGAAGAGACTGTTACCTCCTTTTGCCCAGAAAGTGCATTCCCACTGTCGAAGGCAAAGGGAAAAAATTTCAAGGTAAAATAAGCTAAAAGGAATACGAAAATGACAAGAAATCATAGGTTGGTTGAAAAATAAGATTTATTAAAAAATGCCTCTCACACATCGTCAGGCAGAGCAATGGCCCCCCTACCCACAAAGTAGTCCATATATTGCTCGCGGACCGCGCGGGCATTTAGAGGGGGCAAGCCTGGACGTGCCACTTGAAGGGCTGTGAGGTCAGCATTTGGAGGGCCCTCCACATCTGGGCCAACGGGCACCACATAGTTCCTGTTATGTCTTTTGAGGAAGTTGTGCAATATGCAACAGGCAAGAACTATGTGGTTCAGTTTGTATTCCGCCAAGTTAATTGCCGTCAAGAACAGGCGGAAGCGGCTGGCCAGGATGCCAAAAGTGTTCTCCACAACTCTTCGGGCTCTGGACAGCCTGTAGTTGAAGACCCTCTGGTCTGGGGTGAGGGTCCTCATCGGGAACAGCCTCATCAGATGGGGAGTCAACGCAAACGCTTCATCTGCGACAAAGACGAAGGGGAGTCCTTCTGCATTCTCCTCTGGAGGTGGCAAGCACAGACTGCCACTTTGGAGACGCCAGTAGAACTCCGTGTGCGCAATGGCACCACCATCCGAGATCCGGCCGTTCATCCCCACGTCCACATACATAAATTCATATGTCGCCGACACCACCGCCAACATCACTACACTATTAAACCCTTTATAATTATAATAGTAGGACCCCGAGTTGGGCGGTGGGACGATGCGGACGTGTTTCCCATCAATTGCCCCTCGGCAGTTAGGAAAGTCCCAACGGCTGGCAAAGTGGGAGGCCACAGTCTGCCATTCCTGTGGCGTGGAAGGGAACTGTGGAGTGAAACAAGAAAAAATAATTAGTCACTTTGCACATAAACATTGCAAGCAGATTAGACAATCAACATCTTGGAACAAGAGCATTGTATAAAATTGGAGGCTGGAAAGTATTTGCACAGAAAAGTAGAGGCTCCCCTTCACAGATTACTCACCCCCCATCAATCCCCCCACTTCTGATGGGCCATTGGCAATAACTAGGGTTTTGGGGGGGGGGTGTTGGACAGGTAACCCTCTGCACTTCATTGATTGGCAAATGGCTCAATAATGTGTGCTAGTTTGGCCAGACCCTCTGTACTTAACACTATTGGCAGCCCCCAGGAAAGCTAAACTAAAATTTCAAACCCCCCCCCCCCCCCAAAAAAAAAAAAAAGGGGCTCTACATGAAGTAAACCACACAGCAAACATTAGTGCATATTTTAGGGGGTGTTTGGGGGCAAACAATACTATGCAGCAGACAAAAGACATTGCTTAAGTGACTAGGCCATAGGTGTCTATTGGGGCAGAAGAGCATGCTGGGGAGGTAAGTGAAGGGAAAAATGCATGAAGGAGAAAAGGGGCACAGCATATTAGAGCATATTGCAATCATGGTAATTAGGGAAGGAGGTCAAAAATAGAAGACATTAGCAAACAGAGCATACATAGAAGGGAATAGTAAAGTATAAATGTTACCTTAATATAGTCCTCCTGCAGGACCTCGATGATGGCAGAACAGGTCTCTGGAATAATGATTCCCAGGGCCTGGGGAGAGATACCTGAAGAGAACTTTAAATCCTGAAGACTTCTCCCTGTCGCCAAGTACCTCAACGTGGCAACAAGCCTCTGCTCCGGAGTAATGGCTTGTCTCATGCAGGTATCCTGCCGGCTGATAAAGGGGGTCAGCAAAGCCAAAAGACGGTGAAAATCGGGGTCCGTCATCCGAAGAAAGTTCCTGAAATCATCAGGATTATTCTCCCGGATCTCACGAAGCAAAGGCATGTGCGAGAATTGGTCACGCTGAAGCAACCAATTCTTGGTCCACATACTCCTCGTCACTCAGTTCATGGACGGGTCTTGGCTCAAAGCTAAAAGCCCGACACCAATTCCGCGTACAGCACGAACTCGGCGACGAGTACGCACGGGAAACATCGCTCACAAGGTCACAAAAGGTCGGCTGGTCAGAACGGACAAACAGAAAGCACCGATAAACAGCAAGGCCTGAAAGAACGAAATGAATACCAGAAACGAGCAGACAATAAGCAGTGCAAATCAAAGCGTCCTATATCAAGATATAGGCCGCAATGACCAACAAATGCGAACTGACTACACGCACTAATAAACAGATACGCACGACAAGCACAAACTGAAGAGCAGTAACGATCTGAGTCAGAAAACTGAGAAGCGCGAATCTTAAGTCACCAAACTTCGACTAACTCGCGATAAACACGGGATCAGCAGAAGGAGCCCAACGGGTGCCTGACGTGGTGCTGAACTTCCCTTTTCTAATCTCGTGGAAGACGACTTACGTCACGACGTTCTTGCAGACCGGATATTCCGACAACGTAGTCCGACCGTGTGTACGCAACACCAACATCGGACAAAGTACGACGGACAGGATCCGACCGACCTGGTCCGCGGATAATCCGACCGTGTGTATGGGGCTTAATACTGTGCAGTAACCCTTATTAATTAAATTAAATTACCTGTACATAAGTTTAAATATAATTGGTAGTCATAGGTTTTCATCCTCTACATGTTGCGCTGTTTATAGATTAAGTCAGAAAGCACAATAAACAATTTGATCTGCAGGGGTATTCACTAACCAGTCTGTTGGTTGCTATGACCAAATCATGTGTGTGGGGAGAGAAGTTAATTCAAAATAAGTAATATAAGGCTTATATACCTTAACCTTAACTACTGTAGATAACAATTCGTCTACAGATGATGACATACAGCTGAATTTGATAATCTATTAGATTTGCACATAATTTGATCAATAAACAAACTGCAGGGAGAAGAGAGTCCCAACCAAGGGAAGAGCCTTCTCTAAACGCCTCAGCTGATTGATAGTTTGTTTTTTTAGAGATTGCGATGCTTGTAAAATGTACACAAGATTTTAACAGAGTTCGCTATAAGGTTGCCTAGTGTCCAGTAACATATATGACTTGTTGCCCTGTAAGTAAAACCTATGTTGAGCCTAGCATGACTGCCGCTCTGTAAAGTGGGTAAGCCATAGGTTAGGTTTGGATTTTAGGTTAGACAATTGTGCTTGATAATAAGTAGTTGGGTATGTTTGGAAGGCCTGGGAGGCTAGAAGAAAGTCAGCCTCAAGTTTTCCAATGCAAGCCTCCCTTTGTATCTTGATGAGAGGCTATTTGTATCAGTTTAACACACATTGTAGAATTGTTAGCTTCCCATACTATTACAAATGGGACAGCTGTTCATTCCTGGTGAAATATTGAGCCAACAATGACTTTAGGGTGAAGTCAGTAGCAGGTGCAGTGGTGTATTTAGGTTTTGTGCTGCCCTAGGCCTGACTAAACTCATGCACCCCCTAATTTAAATATGACACACCCCTTCCTGTCAAGGCCACACCCCTTCCCGATTAAGACCCACCCTATCAGTGCAGCTTATGAGTGCCATCTCATCTGTGCTCAACAGTGCAGCATCATGAGTGGCCACCAGTGCAGCCTCACCAGGGGCCACCAGTGCAGCCTCATCAGTGCAGCTTAAGAGTGCTGCCTCATCAGTGGCAATCACATCAGTTTCATAATATAACAGCTTATTAGTGTATATGAGTTATGTTTTGATTATAGCATGGAGCACTTTGCACATGCTGAAATCAATGCAAACTCATTAAACAGTCCACATTAAGTGAAAGTTCATGTACTGCAAAGTTTTCATTGATTTCAGCATGAATGGAGCACTTTGCAGTACATGAACTTTCACTGAATGTGGACTGTTTAATGAGTTTGTAGCCTGCATGAAGCACTTAATTGCAATATGATTTTTATATATTATTCACGTTGAGCACTTCTCACTGTATTCTGCTTGGCACACGCACAAAAGTAATAGTAATTGTTGTACCTGCTGTCCTGGTCACTGCCTGGGGGTTCCCGTCGTCCTTATTTCTCTCTCCTTTCATAGTAGGTGAGGTTGAAAAAAGACACAAGTCCATCAAGTCCAACCTATGTGTGGAAATATATGTCAGTATTACATTGTATATCCCTGTATGTTGCGGTCGTTCAGGTGCTTATCTAATAGTTTCTTGAAACTATCAATGCCCCCCGCTGAGACCACCGCCTGTGGAAGGGAATTCTATCATCACAGAGAGACCAGCACCGGGCAGAAGATGTAATGTAAGGATGCCACGCGGAGGAGGGTAGGCTCCGCCTCCACCAGTTCAATTACACGCACCCGGTCTGGCCAGTCACCTGCCGTTTTATGGGGGCGTCAGTTGCTCCCAACCCCCGGACACATACTCGGGTATAGGCACGGACCAAGGCTGTGGCAGACATTTTCAAAAATGAGTGAAGACTCAGGGAGGAACTGGTCTGGGACTGGGGGTCAGTGCAGTGGCCGTCGCAGCGCAGGAGAAAAAGCACAGAGCCGAGGAGGAGAAAACAAGGAAAGAAGGTGCTGCTTGTCTGGGTACCTACCTAGGTGTTTAAGCATGTGCAATGATAGCAAGTGCAATTATAATGATTGAATCTACAATCATATCTGCATTCTGCAATCATCAGTACTGGCCAGGGCCCTTCTAGCTGCTACATCACTAGTGCAGATTTGCAGAAGCTGCAGGTCTGTTTGATGCAGTGGCAAGTAAAGCAAATGCTTCCCTGCAAAGTTTGCAGGGAAGTTTTTAGGGAAGCATTTGCTTCCCGTTTCTGGTAGTTAGAACCATCCCAGCCGGGATGCCTGGATCACTTCTCCCAGGGTTTTTTCTGATGACTTGGTGTGCTTGAACCATCCAGCGCTGGGGTCTCTGAACCCCCAGGCCTTCAAGCCTGCTCCTTGGAGTTACATTTTGGCTGTATCTCTGGACTTAGTTCCTTCCCATCTCCTCCCCAGGAAGCATGTGACCTCAGTATATATATATATATATATATATATATATATATATATATATATGTCCCACCCGTGCCCATACAAATTAATGATTGGGCCAGGCCATATACACTGCCTGCACTCCAGTCCCTGACCCACCTCCTTTCCAGAACATTTCTTGGAGAAGTGAGGGAGGTATTCCAGGGCAGAGTACAGGTGGTCACACCCACCTCTATTCTACTACTCCTCCCCAAACCAAATTAACAACCAGGCCTAAACAAACAGGGTAAGGCACTGGCAATTTTACCTAACACTTACCTATTGGCACCCACCTAAAGGTGGTGGGCGCTACACACCTAAAGTGGGGTTATTTCTTGGCAGGACCATGACTGTATAGTTGAAGTCACGTTACCACCAGTTGGAAACTGCTACAAGCTAAAGGTGTGAGCACCACAGCCTAGTAATTAAGGAGGAACACAGTCCTGACTGTTTATCTGTAGCATTGTCCATGTGAATAACGGAAGCCGTAATGTGGAGATGAAGAGGAACTGTACATTTATGCAATTTTATTAGAATAGAGAGTTCTGATTTAATAAAAAATGACTGGTCAGATTTACTGGGGGAGGAGAGTGAAAATGCGCTCCTACAGTAAATGGGAATGGGGAATGAAGTTTAAGCCTTCATATTGACCTTCTGAGTGATGGAGAGTAAAAATGTAAAAGGAAGGAGGAGCAGCCAGCTCTGGAGAGGAGGCAGTGGTGGCCAGGGCTAGAGGTTCTTTTGTTGGGGTGGATTGGTGGCTGTTTGGTCTACCTTTCTAGGCAGCAAGGTCCCAAAATTAGGGCCTTCTGCAACAGAACCCTCCTATGGACTGGGCTTGGGCCACAGGTGTTCAAGGCCTCACAAAGTATTCAGCAGCTTCCCTCCATGTCTTCAGGCTAAAGCAAGCAAAGTATAAAGTGTAAAGTGTGTAAAAAAACTGGTGGAAAAAAAATCTGTGTTTAATGCTATTTCCCTCAAAATGACTGTGTAGTCACTGGCAAGTGAAAAGATATTATCCTTCTGGTGTGGGGCCCAGTGCAGTAGTTTGGCCTTGGCTAGAAGAGGTGCTAACTCACACATAGGCAATTCCATCATGCTAATAACACTTTAAGTAAACATAAAATTGACAGCATGAGCTTCCCCCATGCTGCCAGAAAATGTGCATTTGCATACCTCTGAACTTTTGAAATTCAGAATGAGGGACACCGGAGGAGTAAAAATAACTGCGGTACACTACGTTGCAGTAAATTGTGGGCGTGGTCAAGCGCCTAGCAGTGGGAGGGGCTTAAGTGGTGTGGTTAAACAAAACCCGTGCTTCCTTGTACCTATAAAATACAGTGGTGTGAAAAAGTGTTTGCCCCCTTCCTCATTTCCTGTTCCTTTGCATGTTTGTTACACTTAAGTGTTTCGGAACATCAAACCAATTTAAACAATAGTCAAGGACAACACAAGTAAACACAAAATGCAATTTGTAAATGAAGGTGTTTATTATTAAAGGTGAAAAAAAATCCAAACCATCATGGCCCTGTGTGAAAAAGTGATTGCCCCCTAAACCTAATAACTGGTTGGGCCACCCTTAGCAGCAACAACTGTAACCAAGCGTTTGCGATAACGTGCAATGAGGCTTTTACAGCGTCCTGGAGGAATTTTGGCCCACTCATCTTTGCAGAATTGTCCTAATTCAGTTACATTAGAGGGTTTTCGAGCATGAACGGCCTTTTTAAGGTCATACCACAACATCTCAATAGGATTCAGGTCAGGACTTTGGCTAGGCCACTCCAAAGTCTTCATTTTGTTTTTCTTCAGCCATTCGGTGGTGGACTTGCTGGTGTGTTTAGGATCATTGTCCTGCTGCAGAACCCAAGTTCGTTTCAGCTTGAGTACACGAACAGATGGTCGGACATTCTCCTTCAGGATCTCTTGGTAGACAGCAGAATTCATAGTTCCTTTTATCACGGCAAGTCTTCCAGGTCCTGAAGCAGCAAAACAGCCCCAGACCATCACACTACCACCACCATATTTTACTGTTGGTATAATGTTCTTTTTCTGAAATGCAGTGTTCCTTCTACGCCAGATATACTTGGACACACACCTTCCAAAGAGTTCCACTTTTGTCTCATCGGTCCACAGAATGTTGTCCCAAAAGTCTTGGGGATCATCAAGATGTGTTGTGGAGAAATTGAGACGAGCTTTGATGTTCTTTTTGCTCAGCAGTGGTTTTCTCCTTGGAACTCTGCCATGCAGGCCATTTTTGCCCAGTCTTTTCCTGATGGTGAAGGCATGAACGCTGACCTTAACTGAGGCAAGTGAGGCCTGCAGTTCCTTGGACGTTGTTGTGGGGTCTTTTGTGACCTCTTGGATGAGTCGTCGCTGCGCTCTTGGGGTCATTTTGGGCGGCCGGACACTCCTAGGAAGGTTCACCACTGTTCCATGTCTTCGCCATTTGTGGATAATGGCTCTCACTGTGGTTCGCTGGATTCCCAAAGCTTTGGAAATGGCTTTATAACCCTTTCCAGACTGATAGATCTCAATTACTTTCTTTCTCAATTGTTCCTGAATTTCTTTGGGTCTCGGCATGATGTGTAGCTTTTAAGGATCTTCTGGTGGACCTTACTGTGTCAAGCAGCTCCTATTTAAGTGATGCCTTGATTGTGAACAGGTGTGGCAATAATCAGGCCTGGGTGTGGCTAGAGAAATTGAACTCAGGTGTGGACAACCACAGTTATAGTATGTTTTAACAAGGGGGGCAATCACTTTTTCACACATGGCCATGATGGTTTGGATTTTTTTTTTCACCTTTAATAATAAACACCTTCATTTACAAATTGCATTTTGTGTTTACTTGTGTTGTCCTTGACTATTGTTTAAATTGGTTTGATGTTCCGAAACACTTAAGTGTGACAAACATGCAAAGGAACAGGAAATGAGGAAGGGGGCAAACACTTTTTCACACCACTGTATGCTTTGATTGCTTTGTCTGAGCCTAACTTAAAGAACTCCATTAAAATAGTCAGAGACTGCATAGCAGAGGTATGGACATAATACAGAAGATGGTCAGAGACTGTACACATGATACAAGAGATGGTCAGAAACTGCAGATATCATACAAGAGATGGTCAGAGACTGTGGACATGATACAAGAGACATAATACAGGAGATGGTCAGAGACTGCGGACATGCTCCAAGAGACATAATACAGGAGATGGTCAGAGACTGCGGACATGATACAAGAGACATAATACAGGAGATGGTCAGAGACTGCGGACATGCTCCAAGAGACATAATACAGGAGATGGTCAGAGACTGCGGACATGATACAAGAGACATAATACAGGAGATGGTCAGAGACTTCGGACATGCTCCAAGAGACTTTTAGAGATTGCAGACATGCTCCAAGAGACCGTCTAGCACCTTTCTTGGGACTGATTTTTATTTTTTACTGTTTTATGGATTTCATGAATTACAGGACTATTGATTAGAATTGTGTACTTTTCACTTTTAATTCACTTGCTAATCATGTATTTCATTTGTTTATGAATCATGTAAGGGACTGTATACTCGCTTTATGAGATAGCGCAACACGCCTCTCCTTTGTTATCTGATAGTAGAAATCAATGCTATTACCCTAATCAATGTTCCAACTACAAATTGCTAAAGGCAGAGGGTTGCACACCATATTCCAAAGGGTTGGGCACCAGGGGCTCAGACAGAGCAGATGTTTGACCACCTTTACGTGATCCTTCCCCATTTGTAAGAAACCACAAGACGATTGCTGCAATGCTGGTCATGTGACCTGACAACAAAGGGAGTCCCGAGCAACAGTTCCTCCCAGACAGGCACCTTTTTCTGGTATAAGGAGTTTCCAACCTTTTTCAAGTCCTGATGTACCATGATGAACCTTCAAATGTCCATAACACATAACACATCAGCTTATTATGACATAGTAGGTCTACATTAAGGGGGGGAAAAAACAATAACTATTAGAAAGCTTGTATACGATATAAAAAATTCTGATTGACATCTATTGTTTTCTCCAAGACCAGCCAAAGTGGGGGGGGGGGGTGCTTGTAGGTGCCTTTGCCATCCCTTATAGCATTTATGTAGATAGAGCTGCGGACAGATACAGGCTTATGAATCAAGCATGTTTGTCTATTCAGCCTCCATTGTCATAGGCACCTTTACACTGCTATCACTGTTGTAATGCAGATCACACATACTGTCCAGTGATCTGGCAGCTAGTGTCTGAAAACCTCAGCAGCATCATTTTACAGGAGGTGTTTCAGCGCCACCCAGTGAGCAAACATGTTATATGCAGTCCAGTTTTTCTGAACAAAGCACATCTGCTAGCAAGAGTTGAATTAAGGTAAGGCATTTTTATGGGATACAGCCGTGCCACATACCTACTGGTGTTTTACAGCTCCCTGCTATCATTACTGAAGGTGCCATACAGTAAAAGCAAGCTTTCAAGGCATGAACAAAAATCTTGAAAGCTTTTGCAGAATTTTAACAGCCATCCTTGTCATTAGGAAAGCGGATTTATGAAAACGTACAGGAGGTGCAACTAGGGACTTTTCCTCCGGGGGCACCATTTATTTTTTATGCATTCCATTTCAGATATTTATATAGCACCGACACTTTATGCAGCACTTTACATACTCTGCATTCACATCAGTCTCTGCCTTCAAGGAGCTTACAATCTAAGATCACTGTCTCACATGCATACCTATTTGGACAATTGACAATTGACTTACCAGCATGTCTTTTGAGTTTGGAAGGAAATCGGAGTACCTGGAGGAAACCCACAGAAGCACAGGGAGAGCATGCAAACTCCATGCAGATGGTGTCAACTGGGATATAAACTGAGGATCTCAGTGCTGCAAAATTGCTTGTAATAATTCCACTATACCATACTATCTCATAGGAGGCAGTCTGTTCGGCCAATAATTTTCCACCCAACTCAAACGGACTCTCAATCAGGGTGGTGCTGGAGGGACCCCACACAGCTCAAATTTCAGTAGGAGTTGGCCAAAATTTGAGTCATGTATGGCCAACTTTAAAGTGAACCTAGCGTCAGATTTATCGTCTTATGTTAAATCCTTGCAGGCTAACTAATGTGTAAGTGTAATGCCCCGTACACACGATCGGATTTTCCAACAACAAATGTTGGATGTGAGCTTGTCGGCTGAAAGTCCGACCGTGTGTATGCTCCACCGAGCATACAGATGTTGGCTAGCAGGTTCTCAAATTTCAAATCTCAAATTTTCCACCAACAAAACTTTGTTGTCGGAATTTCCGATCGCGTGTACACAAGTCTGACACACAAAAGTTCACGTATGCTCGGAATCAAGCAGAAGGAGCCGCACTGGCTATTGAACTTCCTTTTTCTCGGCTCGTTGTACGTCTTGTAATTCACCACGTTCCCACGCTCGTAGTTGTTGGCCAACATTTGTGTGACCGTGTGTATGCAAGACAAGTTGGAGCCAACAACCTTTAACCGGTTCCCGACCGGCGCACACAGATATACGTCGGCAGAATGGCACGTACAGGCAGGAGGGCGTATATATAAGTCCCTCCTTAATGCCTGTCGTGCCATCGGGAGCGCGCCGGTCGGGGGCCCCGTGAGGCCGGTCGCGGGTCCCGCAGACTCGATCGTCGCAGGGACACCCGCGATCGTCTCACGGGAAGGCTGAACGGGGAGATGCTGTGTACTTCTGCATCTCCCCGTTCTGCCTAGCAACTAGTGACGCTGATCTCTGCTCCCTGTGATTGGAGCAGAGATCAGCATTCACTAGCTGACAGCCACGCCCCCCCACAGTAAGAAACACACCCCTAGGCATACTTAACCCCTACACTGCCCCCTTGTGGTTAACCCCTTCACTGCCAGTGTCATTTATACAGGAATCAATGCATTTAAATAGCATTGATTGCTGTATAAATGACAATGGTCCCAAAAATGTGTCAAAAATGTCCGATGTGTCCGCCATAATGTCGCAGTCACAATAAAAATCGCTGATCGCCGCCATTACTAATAAAAAAAAATTATTAATAAAAATGCTATAAAACTATCCCCTATCTTGTAAACGCTATAACTTCTGTGCAAACCAATCAATAATCGCTTATTGCAATTTTTTTTTACCAAAAATATGTAGAAGAATACGTATCGGCCTAAACTGAGGAAAAAAAATGTTTTTTTTATATATTTTTGGGGGATATTTATTATAGCAAAAAATAAAAACCGCAGGGGCGATCAAATACCACCAAAAGAAAGCTCTATTTGTGGGAAAAAAAGGATGTCAATTTTGTTTGGGAGCCACGTCGCACGACCGCGCAATTGTCAGTTAAAACGATGCAGTGCCGAATCGCAAAAAGGGGCCTGGTCCTTTGGCTGCAAATTGGTCCGGTCTGAAAGTGGTTAAACAAAATGCCACGGTTTTGTTGTCGGAAAGTCCGATCGTGTGTATGGGACATAAGTGTTATGGGGCGTACACACAATAGGATTTTCCGACAACAAATGTTCGATGTGAGCTTGTTGTCGGAAAGTCCGACCGTATGTATGCTCCATAGAACATTTGTTGTCGGAATTTCCGCCAACAAATGTTTCAGAGCAGGTTTTCAAATTTTCCGACAACAAGGCTTGTTGTCGGAAATTCCAAGCGTGTGTACACAATTCCGACGCACAAAAGTCCAGGCATGCTCAGAATCAAGCAGAAGAGCCGCTCGTCGTACGCTCGTCGTACGCGTTATACGTCACTGCGTTCTTGACGTTCGGAATTTCCAACAACATTTGTGTGTCTGTGTGTATGCAAGACAAGTTTGACCCAACATCCTTTGGAAAAAAATCCACAGTATTGTTGTCGGAAAATCCTATCATGTGTACATAGCATAACACTTAAATGTATTTAATACCTCTCACAGAGATCACAATACTGATCCTGACAATGCCTTTTTCTTCCTTTCTCTCCAAAATAACGGCATCATATGTGTCCAGGCATCATCCAGTGTCAGCCATCGACTTCCTGGACTGGAATACTGGCTCTGAGATGACACAATCATATAAATCCTGGTACCAGTGCAGCTCCTGGCTGCGTTCGCAAATGTCACACAGATCAGCCCCCCATGTTGTGACTTGCTGTAAACTTACAAAGTTGCAGACTGATCTCTGGGGAGAGGAGACTAAGGAAATGCTTCATCCTGCCTGCTGTCAGCCGAGGCAAAGTCACTTATCTAGAGGTCAAGGACTGCTTTTTAAAAACAAAAAGGTACAGCTTTTTTTTGGAAAACTGTACTATTGCTGTAACATGTAACTGATCAGGAATTTATGCAATTACTGTAAGAGCTACTTTAAGGCCTTGCTTACTTCCGCTCCCCCCTTAAGCTGCAGGCACCCCCTGTTGTGTTTAGCAGGCAGTATTGCCCACCAAATGCCAAACATTCTCCTGAATGGGCCCACGCACATGCCTGCAGTGTGGTGATAGAAGTTTTTAAGGGTTAACCACTTAAAGAGGAGTTTCCATAAAAAAAAAAAAAAAAAATTAAAAGTCAGCAGCTACAAATACTGCAACTGCTGACTTTTAATAATCGGACACTTACCTGTTCCAGGGTCCAGCGATGCGGGGGATCAAAGCCCTGCTCATCCCCCCCTCCGCTCAGCGGCGCTGGCATTGTAACTGTGGGCACCCGGCTGTGGCTTCACAGTCATCTGGGACCTGTCACGTGTCCCAGATGACTGACAGGAGGGAGGGGGCAGAGCTGAGCCCTTCCTCCGTAGAGGGGAAGTGATGTCACCAGCCCAGGCACTGAAGGAGGCAGACTAAGAAGGACCCCCTAGCAACAGGCATTTAGAGGCGAGTTAAAAAAAAAAATTCCAAATGTTTTTTTTAATTATTTTTTAGGAATTCTAATAATTTTTTTTTTTTTTTTTGGTGCAACACCACTTTAAGGTGCACCCTATAGCAGTTTTCCTGCTACTCTGTGCCGGATCACATATATATACGTGATCTGGCTCTTCCGGGTAGTGATTATGCGAATGTGCGGCGCTGGTTATACACAGTGGGAGCTGAGCAGCGGGTACCATGGACTCGATGTCCACCTGCACCCGCCGATTGTTCAGTACAGAGGCAGAACAGCGATCTGCCTATGTAAAGAAGGCAGATTGCCGTTCAGGAGGGTAAGCATGGATCCTGAGTCAGGGGACAAGCATCCATGTCTTCCACTAGTAAAAGGAACCTCCCACAGTACACAGAAACACAGGCCAGGCACACAGTTAACCCTTTGATCGCCCCTGACAGTACAGATTTTTAGCACTGATCACTGTATTAGTGTTACTGGTCCCCAAAAAGTGTCACTTAGTGTCTGTCAGTGTCAGAATGTCTGCCGCAATATCGCAGTCCCGCTATAAATCGCTGATCGCCGCCATTACCAGTAAAAAAATTAAAACCGCAGAGGTGATCAAATGCTACCAAAAGAAAGCTCTATTTGTGGGGAAAAAAGGACATACGTTATATATGGGTACAGAGTCGCACGACTGTGCAATTGTCAGTTAAGGTAACCCAGTGCCGCATCGCAAAAAATGGCCTGGTCATTAATGGGGGTAAATCTTCCCCCATTAATCATGGTCAAGAGGTTAAAACAGGTGGTGAGGAGGTGAAAAATTGCATCCTCATCTACTATCAAAAACCCTATGAAGAGCATTCCACTATGGATAGTTCTTCAGAGGGCACCACAAGTGTAAACAAGCCCTAACTCAGCAAATTATTTTTATGATTTAAACATCTGCTGATGCCTTAATGGTATACTAGTCAAATACAAAAATTAGATGTACTTACTGTACACCTGTAAAGGAGGTATATATATTTTTAAAAGAAACCCTTCAAGGAGAAAATATGAGATTGCTTATTGCTAAATGTGCATCATTTGTCATTGTCACCCTCATCCACCTTTTACTACTTTGTAATTTTTTTGAACTGCAACATGCATTTACATGACACTTCACTGGTTTAGTATGTTTAAGTAGTAAAGCAAAATTAAAGGGGTTGTAAAGGCAGTGCTAACAATCACTGCCAGGCCCTCTGCTAGGATAAAGTACTATACAGTGTATGTTGTGTTTTAGTGGTTCTGCTTCAGCAGTCCCACTATTGTTTTTGTTTTTTTTTATTTAAATTCTTTCTCCTAAATAACCTAATTCTCCTCGCCGATCAGCGGTCACGTGACCGCCCACTGCTCTCCTTCTCCGATGTATGCACTAAAGAGGGAGGGGCCGAGATCTCCCTCTGACGTCTGCTGGGCGGTCACGTGACCGCCGATCAGCAAGGAGAAATAAGGTATTTAGAAGAAGAATTTTAAAAAATGACATACACTGTATAGTACATGTTATCCTAGCAGAGGGGCTGGCAGTAAATATGAGCAGTTATTTTACTACTACTCAGAACGTCAGAACGGGGAGGGGAGGGGCGGTTCACACACAGGAGCTGACAGGAAGAGAGGAAGGGGGAGAAAGCAGAGCTGCGCATGACGGAGGCACGTAAACTGACCACGGTAATCAGGGCTCAACAGCCATGTTTACTGTGGACAAGACACACAGGGGGACACTGGAAGGATCAGCCATGTTTTTTACAGTTTAGAAAAGGAAAAATGAAAAAAACAATTGCACGGTTATGCAACACTGTACCCAAATAAAATTGTTATAATTTTTTCCACACAAATAGAGCTTTCTTTTGGTGGTATTTAATCACCACTGGGTTTTTATTTTTTACAAAAAAAAAAAAACATTTTGAAAAAAAAAAAAAAAGGTTTTCTTTGTTTCTGTCAGTAAATTTTGAAATAAGTTATCTTTCTCCTTCACTAATGAGGCGGCACTGATGGGCACTGATGAGGTGGCACTTATGGGCACTGATGAGGCGGCATTGAAGTGCACTGATTATGTGGCACTGATGAGGAGGCACTAATATGCCGCACTGATAGTTGGCACTGATATGCGGCACTGATGAGCACTAATAGGCGGCACTGATAGGTGGCACTATTTGGCCGCACTGGTGGGCACTGATAGGCAGCACGGATAGGTGGCACTGATGGACAGCACTGATGGGCACTTAAAGGCAGCACTGACTGGCATCACTAATGGGCACTGATTGGTGTCACTGATGGGCACTGATTGGTGTCACTGATGGGCAATGATTGATGTCACTGATGGGCACTGCTGGGGCTTTACTGTAATTGGCTCACTGAGGATCAGTGCCCTGATTACCTGTCCTGGTCTCCCCTGCAAGGAGATGCCGGTGATCGACTCACCTCGCCACACACTCTGTCAGTCTGTCGATAAATGGCACTTCCGCATTTACATGTGACCACATGAGCGGCCGTTCTGGGGCGCCGTCATATGACGTCGTCCCAGAACGAGAGCTGCACCGCTTCTCCATCATTTGACGGTGGGCAGGTGGCGGCAAGTGGTTAAAGGAACAAGAACTTTTTGTAGGGTAACAAATGCTTTAAGGATAACTGTCACACAATGTAAACCCACAAAAACATGTCAGCAATGACGGCTCACATTTTTCTTTCCTGACAGGATAAAGTGAACTAGGTCATCATAATATAAAAGGGTGGTGTTCTGTAGTTTACTGAAAAGAACTGGGCAGGGTTGACAACACTGCTTGGTATTTCATTGCAGCAGAGTTGTCAGCTTGTAGGTCTAGAGGTAGGATGATAGGGTGGTCCTCCACATTTCCCTCCTTGTTGGGCGCCATGTTTGAGTCACATGAGAGCAGAGCCGCCATCGGGGGGGGGGGGACATCCAATACACACATGAAGAGCCTGACTGCCGAGCAGACCCAGGAGGAGCGTGGCTGCCCTGTCTTTCTCTATGCATTCATTCACAACAGAGTCAGCTGCTGCTCTCTGTTATTTTTCTTGCATCAGGCTCTTTACTGCCACCTGTGGCTATTTCCTGTACATGTGCACTCCTCATGCGAGTGTGGCTTGTACTGTGTTCTGGATTGTGATGGCTGCAGCTCCTCTATGAGTCTCAGGGACATGTGTCAGCTTTGTGGAAACAAGCTGGGACTAGGAAGACCTCCTTCAGGAGCTGTGTGTACAAGTGAAGGGAGGGGCTTTTTGTGTACAGGGGGGCCAGAGCTGTGTGTGTGGTGTGTTGTGTGTTTGTGTGTATTGTGTGTGTATGTGTGTGGTGTGTGTGTTGTATGTGTGTGGTGTGTGTGTGTGTTGTATGTGTGTGTCAGAGGGGGCTGAGTGTGTATAGGTGTGAAGGGGCTGCTGCAGGACTGTGGGTTGGCCAGTGGGTGGATTTGGTGGGATGGCCAGTGGGTTGGCCCTGGAAAATATTAGTGGTCAGACCTGGGGGGGGGGGGGGGGGGGGGGACCAGGCCTAAAGCTGTGTACATTTCTGATGGCCGCCCTGCATGAGAGGCCTACCCTGAGGAAGGTTCTTCTGGGCTATGCTAGGCACTTTGGATAAGGTCACTGTCTTACACATGGGGTACCTTTACTTGTACAGACAGCTGAACTATTATAAACGCTCTAGATGTACTATACATCACCACGATCACTGCATTTAGAAGTGACACGCAGAGCCCTTGCCCTCTTCACCTGTCCAGTGTATCACTGCTACCTCACTCCCAGTAATGATATGGAGCCCCACCATGCACCTAGTGCTGACTCCATGCATGCACTTCACTCTTCTTCCGTACCTGTGTACAGGTTGGGGACCTCTGTCGTACAGATCTGCTCCCATTGCTATGGGAGATGGACCGCTCACAGAGAGAGTGCCAACAACAACTCCTCCTGAGAGAAGATATCCCTCCTATCACATGTACAGTTAGGTCCATATATATTTGGACACAGGCACAATTTTCATACTATTGGCTCTGTATGCCACCAGAATAAAATTAAAACAAAACAATCCAAATGAATTTGAAGTGCAGACTTTCAGTTTTAATTCAAGAGGCTGAACATAAATATCAAGTACAAATTTTAGGAACTGCAACCATTTTTATATACAGTGGCTCAAATGTAATTGGACAAATGAATATAATCATAAACAAAATACAATTTTGTTAGGAATCCTTTACTGGCAATGGCTGCCTGAAGTCTGGAACCCATGGACATTACCAAAGACTGGGTTTTCTCCTTTCTGATGCTTTGCTTGGCATTTACTGCAGCTGTCTTCAGTTGTTCTTTGTTTGCGGGTCTTTCTGCGTTTAGTTTTGCCTTCATCAAGGAAATGCATGCTCAATTGTGTTGAGGTCGGGTGATTGACTTGGCCATTGCAGAATATTCCACTTCTTTTTCTTCAAAAGCTCCTGGGTGTTTTGGATCATTGTCCATCTGTACTGTGAAGCGCCGTCCAATCAACTTTGCTGCATTTGGCTGAATCTGGGCTGACAGTATATCTCTAAACACTGCAGAATTAATTTGGCTGCTTCTGTCATCTGTCACATTATCTATAAACACCAATGACCCAGTGCCACTGGAAGCCATGCATGCCCATGCCATCACACTGCCTCCATCATGTTTTACAGATGACGTTGTGTGCTTTGGCTCATGAGCTGTTCCAAGCTTTCTGCACACTTTTTTCTTCCCGTCATTCTGGTACAGATAAATCTTAGTTTCATCCGTCCAAAGAATGCTTTTTCAGAACTGGTCTGGCTTTTTTAGATTTTTTTGGGCAAAGTCTAATCTGGCTTTTCTATTCTTCAGGCTTATGAATGGTTTGCATCTTGTGGTGAACCCTCTATATTTGCTCTTGTGAAGTCTTCTCTTAATTATAGACTTTTACTATGATATGCCCACCTCCTGGAGAGTATCCTTTACTTGTCTGGATGTTGTGAATGGGTTTTTCTTTACCATAAAGAGGATCCTGCAATCATCCATCACTGTTGTCTTCCATGGATGTCCAGGCCTTTTTACGTTGCTCACCAGTGCATTCTTCTTTCCTCGGAATGTACCAAACTGTTGATTTGGCCACTCCTAATAATGCTGCTATCTCTCTGATGTTCAAGGGTGGTGAACATGATCATGTTAGAGCAGTGGTCATGAGACGTTTGGAGATGGAGGTAGTATGGTCCTTTATACGCTTATAAAAGGGGCGCTTGGTCTTGCCCACATAAAAGACATCCACATAGACATTTAGCTAGATATACAACGCTGACTGTGTGGCAAGTAACTATATGCTTGATAGCATGGATTTGGCCATTTGGAAGAATTGGAAGAATTGTCTCATGACCATTCAAGATAAAACGACATACATCACATCTCCCACAGGCAAAAGTGCCGGTGTGGGATGGATGGTCACGAGCCCTGATGGAATAATGGCTCTTGACCAACCGATCCCTGAGAGAGCAACACAATTAAGGGACTAATATGGAGCACTCAGGATATAGCTTAATACTTGTAGTAAAAAAAGCACAGAATAGAAAGGCGGAGGGTGTCTGGGGAGGTAGGGAAAAAATGGAGGGTATATATTAGTGTATTCAATCCAGTTCAAACAGTAGTCCATGTGCTGGTACTGAGGTGCTTAGCATATAAAAGGCAGCCAGTCCATAAAGCAAGAAGAAGCTCTGGAACAAGATGGAAAAAAAGACGGCGCCCTCTAAGTGCAGCACATATTAAAACATTTATTGCAAGTAGATTAAAAACACTCACAAATGAGCTGTAAAATGGCTGGGTTCATCCGTTTTTCTCCCGAGTGCTGTGGGTCTCATGAGCTGGTGGAGGGGGTCCTGTGTCCTTTTCTCACGGCTCTCTGGTGGCGCACCTCCGGTAACGGGGTCAAGTGGGCGGCGCTTCGGAGCATGCGTGCTCCTTCATACAGCCTGATGAGAAAAGCGGATGAACCCAGCCATTTTACACATGCTTGATTTCACAGCTCATTTGTGAGTGTTTTTAATCTACTTGCAATAAATGTTTTAATATATGCTGCACTTAGAGGGCGCCGTCTTTTTTTCTCTTTATCTTGATCCCTGAGAGAGGGTGCTCGTCGATATGTAATCTCGGGGTAGAGTTTGATAAATTTGTTGATAGTTGTATCCACCGTTAATAAAGGCCAAAATGTAGTTAATATATTCGTCAATTTGATATGTTGTCTGGAATACTGGCTAAT
Organism: Lithobates sylvaticus; assembly: GCA_028564925.1. NCBI lineage: Eukaryota > Metazoa > Chordata > Amphibia > Anura > Ranidae > Lithobates > Lithobates sylvaticus. The sequence continues at coordinate 93,183,372 of CM053028.1, forward strand.
AACTCCGACTGACTGGTCCTGGGTCTGAGGATTAGTTGAGAAAATAGGACCCTTTCTCTCTTGTTTAAAAGCTTTATTGTAGGCTTTTTTCAGGAGGATATGGCTATACCCCCTGTCCCTTAACCTTATATATAGATCCTTAGCAGCCTTTTAGAAGTCGCCTTCCAAAGTATAATTTCTTCTTAATCTGATATATTGACTGTAGGGGATACTCTTTAGCAGTGTCTTTGGATGTGCACTAACGGCATGCAAAATAGTATTCCCAGCAGATGGCTTCCCATATAATAAGGAATACAGAAAGCCATCATTACCAACATAGATCTCAAGGTCAAAAAAACTCACTGGGCATCATTCTACACCTTATTTATAATTTTTAGTTTTCTACAGTTGTTTTGCTTTTTAAATTTCTTATTTTGTTTTGTTTTTTTATAACCAGATTACATTTTTGTTATAGCCAAAGAATATAGTAACTTGGCCTCTATTTATATAGGTCCTTATTAATAATAGTCATTATTTTTATTTATTTTCAATATCCAGTATTTTTAGATTTGACCACTAGGGGCTGCTTTGTTACAGCTGGTAAATGACCCCTTAGATTAGAGATTTGGGCGACACTTCCTGTTGTCCGGATCCAAACTACGCTATAATGATGGTGGCCATATATTTGTTTTTTGTTGCACAGACCCATTTTTTGATGCAAGGTGTAATTCATTTTTAGCTTTAACCACTTTACATCTGCGCTATAGCCGAATGACAGCCACAGCGCGGATGTCAATTCCCGGGAGGCCGTCATATGACGGCCTCCCCTGTGCACGCTCCCTGCGTGCGCCCTGCAGGGCACGTGCGGAGCGCGCTGTGATCACCGAGTCTCTGAGACTCGGGTGATCAGCAATCCGAGTAAGGGGCGGGTCCCGGCCCCTTACCATGTGATCAGCTGTCAGCCAATGACAGTTGATCACATGATGAAAACAAAAGCTCCTGATCATTTTTTTTTCTCCTCACGCTGTCACGTGGAGGAGGAAAAAAAAAGCCGATCACCGGCTCATTTTAAAGGGACATCGGTCCCGAAAAGTCAGAGGCAATTATGCCTCATGTAATGCCCACAAGCCACCTGTTAATGCCCACAAGTGCCAACTGTCAATGCCCACAAGTGCCAACTGTCAATGCCCACAAGTGCCACCTATCAATGCCACCTAAAAGTGCTGACTATCAGTGTAACTCATCAGTGCCCATCACTGCCGCCTCATCAGCGTACATCAATGACGGACAAAAATTACCCATTTAAAATTTTTTATAAACAAAATAAAAAAAAAAAAAAAAACATTTTTTTATTTTTTTTATTCGGTCTTTAAAATTTTTTTAACAAAAAATAAAAATCGCAGCAGAGGTGATCAAATATCACCAAAAGAAAGCTCTTTTTGGGGGGAAAAAATGATAAAAAAATGTAATTTGGGTACAGTGTTGTATGACCGCGCAATTGTCATTCAAAATGCGACAGCGCTGAAAGCTGAAAATTGGTCTGAATAGGAGGGGGGTTTAAGTGCCCAGTAAGCAAGTGGTTAAACACATCTGTGTTTTATTATTTACACGAGAGTAGTTGTGTTTTAGCTAGTCCTGGGCCATTGGGTTTGGATTTGTCACATTTTTCTGGGTTACATCTAATTGGCTATAATCCCCTTTAATGGGGTTGGATTTAACTATTTTTATTGTTATTTGTTAGTTTAGCCGAAGTTTACGAGATAGGACTGTTGATTTTCAGTGTGGTGCTATTCTCACTCTTACCACTGTGTGTCCCTATACCGGTAAGGAACACCTGTGTTCAAATGTGACGACCCCCTTTAGATCTTTTTAGTGGTAAACCGTTCCTGCAGTATAGGACCTAAATGTATTGTCTTCAACTCTTTCTTGTTTGAGGATTTTTATCCATTCTGGTATACAAATTTGATTTATCATTATATTATTGGAAAGACCCAGGACCCGTGCAAGACATGTGGTAATATTCCATTTTCCAAAATGGTGGAAAGCCAGCCTGCCCGAGGCTGACATGTTTTTAAAATATTTGGGGTATTTATAGCAGTGAGTCAGCACGCTGACTGTGCCCCAGGACGTCAGTGTGTGCCAAAACGCATCGGTCGAGCAACATGCTGACGTCACTGCGCTTCTCAGATCCTGGAAGAATGGGCGTTTATGCTGTAGTTGGCCGGTTTACAATTATCCAATGCGTATTTTAAGTGAATTTGATGTAATTGCAATATTTTTAGTTTTAAGTTAGATTAAAGTATATATATATATATATATATATATATATATATATAAAATATATGGTTTTACACTATGGCGAGCCTTATATCTTTTTGAGGAACTTCCACGAGCATGACTATCTGAAGGGGGTTCCTGCTGAGACCGAGCTGCAATTGTCGCTGCACCTGTGTTGTGGGAAGTTAATTACGGTGGGAATCGCCATATACATATCTCTTTGCAAGGATAAAGGATCTGGCTGGGTATTCACCACAAGCGTGATAGTTCCAGTGATATGAGGTCCATGCAAGCTGGTAAGCGTGCATTTCTTATGGTAGAGGTTTCAATTTATTTGCCGTGTTGAATTGTGTTAATATCACTGGAAGGACATTCTTATTGGATTTAGACTTTCTATATACTTCATCATGATTTGCACTACTGGTGTAACATTAGACTTTGATTATCTACCAAGGATGGTCATTCCATATTGGGACATTTATTTTCACTAATTGGTTCACCTTTCTTTGAAATTTTTTGCTTGTTTTTCCACAATTTATGTTTGTGGTTTAGCGCAATGCTATTCACAACTGCATATATACTTACAGCCTTGATAATAAAAAAATAAATAAAAAAAAGGAGGTGCAGATCCTCAAAACAGGTTGGCTTCTCTGGATTCTTCAAGAGACATTTTGGTTCTGTGACAGAATCTGCATTGCTTGTGACGATTAAATGATAATCTACAGCAATGTTTCTCAATGCCAGTCCTCAAGTACCCCCAACAGGTCATGTTTTCAGGCTTTCCATTATTTTGAACAGGTGATTTGATCAGTTTCACTGCCTTAGTAATTACCACAGCCGTTTCATCTGAGAGAAATCCTGAAAACATGATCTGTTGGGGCTTACTTGAGGACTGGAGTTGATGAACATTGGCCTACACAGCATTCTGGAAGTTTCTAGTCTTTCTTAGTACCCAACAGGACCTCCCTTTCCAGACTAAACATTTTAGAAATGAGTGGAGTGTTCCTAGGAAACGGGTAGGCACATGGCTTTTGTTCACTAGCAGAGTCCCGTGCACACTTCCAGGGGGAAGCCATAAAAAACTAGTAGCTCACATGGTCAGGGGTTGTTGGTTGCTGCAGCTGGACAAGGAAATTCTGTGGACCAGCTGGAAAGTGACAAGCTGCAGCACCATTTTTATTCGATTCCCCCAGTAATCACCCACCCTATGGACAGAGTTTGCAGATTACTAGCTTGCTAGACTGGATACTATACAGAGCAGACCTTTCTCCTACCTTTGCCCTTTACTCGCTTTATTACTCCTGCATCTGGAACAGCAAAGACACTCTGGGCTCAAAGTACAGATCACTTACACCTGGTTCTAGACCTGTAGTACCCTTGGATCATGCTTTTGTGTTGTTCCTTGGATGTGTAACTAACACCCAGGCTGCACACAAGTGAGTACCCACCTGGCATTAACCTTCCCCAATCGTTCCCTACCCGGTTGTTTCTTCTGAGAACTGGATTGTCCCTCCCTATATACCACATGCTAGGTACTGCATTGTCCAGGTATGGCTACCCTTGATTATGGACTTTTGTGTAAGAATCTGAACCTAATCCAATCCTTTCAAACAGTTGGACGGTTATCCCACTATCATTTTATAATCGGTCTGGTGCTGTTGTGTGCATCATAGTTTACATAAAGACAATCATCATAAGAAGCTTTTGCTGGAAACCGGTACTGCCCCTGCTAAGAAAGTGAAGCACTGGTTTATCTTTTTTACCTAGATTTATCACACGCAAGAAGATGTTGCCTCCATGTTGTTTAGTGAGCAGCCTAGTACTTATATCTAAGTAAGTGAAAGCCTTTGTCTTCCGATATTGATGTGACATGAGTGGATAGGTGGGTCTATGCAAAGCTTCTGGAATTCCACAGCTTTTGATTGCCATCTTCAGAGACTGTATAGGTTTCTTAATAGTAGTCTTATGACAATCAATGGATTATGGCGCTGAAAATACTGGATTAATCAGGGAGGGGAAGAGGCATAACATAATTTTGAGCTCTTCCACAATACACTAATAATTTTAGCATATGAAAACAGATGAATGCAAATAAAGTGAAGGGTTGGGGGGAAAAAAAAAAAAGTAAGAATATGGGTGAAATAACGAGATTATAAAATAACAAAAATCAAAAAAAAAAACAGAAAACTACTCAATTTTATTATTTTTTTTTTTATTCTTGTGTAAGCTAAAAGAAAATGTACACGCTTACATTTCATAAGAACTTGGGCATGCACGTGAACCTTGCTGCAACAGATCAATTTCATTTTTTCCATAGGAATTCTCCCATAAATTTACATCCCAAAGTCTTCTATGTATATACAGCCTAAACCATAGCAACCTATGATTATGCTTTTTTTTTTTTACACTGTGCAAATCAGAATGATAGTGGTACAACAGACACAAAAATAAAAAACAAAAAAAAACTAAAGAACATTAATCAAATTCTTCATAAAACACATTCATATTATTTTGGTCCTTCTTAAACCCAAATCAAGCAGATTAAGCCCCAATCATCTCAATTTTATTTTTAACACACAGAAACAAAATGGAGCAGAACAGACAGTCTTGATAGGTGTGAACTGATGGCTTGATTGTAAAAACCCTGCTAAAAAACCTGTCTTAGTGGGCAATCCCTTGAAGTAAAACTCTACCCTTCTGACAAATCTGATCTTGTAAGACATTAAAGTAAAATGATACACTTTGGAAGAAATATATATTATGTTATCTTGTTTATGAAGCCTGAAAGGTCCACTTTATTGAGTTAAAAAAAAAAAAAACAACAGATCTTATCTGTTTAACTAAGATTTTTGCAGTTGCTCCGCAATCTGAAATTGCACCCGTAAAGCCAGCCAATACATGGACTGAAACCAACCGAATTCTACTGAATGATGGCTATACAACCAGCCTGTAAGATAAATGCCGATTGATCAGAGCTGCCGGCTGTAGCCAGCAGCCCTGATCAGTGTATTCTCATGGCAGGGAAGTCTCTAATTAGAACATCATAGCTCAGCAAGAGTGATCCCCCATGCACGTTGAATGTGTGGATGGAGGAAACATGTCTGTTTTTTTTATTCAACCGCTGGTTGAATAAAAGAAACTGAATCATTTATGGTCAGCCTAAGTGCTATAATATCTCTGGCCTGGGATCCCAGGGTCCAGTTTGTTGTAACTCCCCAAAAATGTAGTCCTGAACACTACACATTTATAATAACCTTAAAAGCAACTTTGGAACCCCTATTTGGAGTTCCAACCCATTGCCTTCAATGTGCCTACAGTTCCCACAGAACAGCAAGCAACATTTTAATATTCTCAATAGGAAACAATAGTACTTTATTTATATTACAAAATCAGAGGGAAGTATTGACTTAGCCCTACCCGAAAAGAGGAAAGGAAAGTTGGAAAAGGTTTGTGCAATACGATCTGTTTGAACAGTTAAAAGTTGTCCCTAAATCAAGATGACCTCATCAGCCTGGCCAACTACAGCTTGAATCATGATCACACCTAAAGTTGAAATTTTGTCTTTTTTTGGGAGACAGCATCATATATGTTCGTTATGGTTAAAGGTTTGTATCCTAGTACCTGCAGGCTTTTGCTGCTGCTAAAAGATCTTACCTCCTGTGCCTCATCAGAGCCCTGGATACTGTTCTGAGCAGCTGTCCTCCAGCAATAAGGTTAAAGGAGAAGTATGGCCAAAGCTTGTTTGGCTGTACTTCTCCTATGGATCAAAGGAATGCAGTCATTCTGCACTCCTGTGACCTGTTTTCCCATACTGTGTCCACCTAGGTGAGTATAATTAAGTTTTTTAACTTTATTTTTTTTTACAGCAGCCACTGCTACTGAGAAAAGTTGCACTGCCTGCCCACCTACCCCCTTCACCATTCAGAGAACTCATCAATGCATCATAGTGGAGCAGCTGAATTACAGCATCTACTCTGCCCATTCACGAAAGGCAATGCATTGTAGGAGAGTTGTAATATAAGCAATATAAATTGTGGACAGGGTAAAAGAGGGAGGGCAAGCAGTGCAACTTTTCTCAGTAGCATTGATGGCTGTTAACCTTAAAGTGGATGTAAACCCAATGTCATCCTTTCTAAACTACTGCCATAGGGGTTATCTATAAGGATATACATGCCTCCTGCATGTATCTTTACCTGTCAAATGTCTCCCCTCTGTCTGTTACGAGACCCGAAAAACAGCATATTCTGTGGGTGGGTCTGTTTTCCAGGGCTCAGTGGGTGGAGTCGTGATGTTAGTAGACTCCCCGCCCACCTCTACACTCCCCTTATCAACATGCATTTTCTCCTGTGTATTTCTTACACTGAACTTCTGCTATGATCTCTAACATCCAGTGAAAAGACAGGAAAGTAACCACATGACTTCAGCATGCCCAATTATGCTGAGGTGTGCAACATCCAACCCTGGCAGAGCAGCAGAAGAAAGGAGTGGGGGTGGGAATTAAAAAATAATGCATGTCTCTTAGGCTAGTGCACGAGATATGTAAATCACCTGTCACTCACAGCAAGGGGGAGGATTTGACAAAGTTTTCCTCTGTTTGTCAAGATTTATCTCACTGAACAATAAAAGAGGATTGCTCAGAGCTGGGTTAACTCTTTGTGACAAGACTGGGCTCAAATGATAGGAAATCGTATATTCTACATTATGACATTAAAAAAAAAAAAAAAAATTGGGTTTACATGCACTTTAAGGCCTCATACACACAGGCGTTCTTTCTTGCCACTCTTAGGAGCATCAGGCTTTTTTTTTTTTACAGCTTAAAAAACGTCTCTCTGTGTTATTTCAATGTGTCCATGCGCACATAGGCTTTTAGGAGCTGTAAGTGGCATAGGCGCTTTCAAGCTGTAAATAAAACAAAACCCCAGGGCCTTCTGGAGCAGCAGCATTAAGCTGTAAAAAGCCTGATGGGGCTAAACGCATGTTAATGCTGTATACTGGGTTAAGCCTCGTCAAGTGTTTTTAAACTGTAGTAATTGGACTTGAGAGTAGAAAATAGAAGAGAGCAGAGAAACGCTGCTAAACGTGTGTTTTCCAGCCGCTTTTTCCTGGCATCGGTTCTGGCTTTACGGCTCGTTTTTGTGCCCTGTGTGCATGAGGCCCAACGATGCCAGAAGACAGCCGATCAGGGCGGTATACAGCGGCTCCAAGGAGGCACAGTGGAAAAGATTTTTTTGCAGAAGCAGCCACCTGCAGGTAATACACCATTACATATAACTGTGTTTGGTGCTGTATCCCAAAAAATATACACTATAATTCCAGCTGGTCATATACTTAGCAAATTTCAACAGGATCCTGAGGAACTTGCTGAAATGTAATTAATAGGTGGCCCTGTCAGCTCCACTGTGCCCAACATCTTTTGTTTGAAAAGCTAAAGGATCCAGGTAGAAGATTGTTGGCTGAACAGTGAATGTAGCCAATCCGTTGCAGTCATTGTTCATGTATTATCGCAGTTGCAGGTTCCGGCTGTCAGAATACAAAAACTGGCAGAGAAGATTCATCATTTGCACTGTGTTGAAAAAAAAAAAAAAAAAAAAATCTATGAATAGATCCGAGTTTCTTTCCTTCCTTTATGGGTGAAAGGAAAGAAAATCGCTCAATTTCCTCATCAAGTCAGTGTTGATGGGGAAATGCCTCCCACAGTGCTATTGTGTTCTGCCAGCAGGGGGATGTGGGGAGCCTTCCTGGAGGGCAGAACACAATGATTACTGCTAGCAGCTATAGCCACCTGCAGTAATCACGTGTAAAAAAAAAAAAAAAAAAAAATCCAACAGGCTAGTTGTACCCAAGTTGATCATTGGATCGACTTGGGTACAATCAGCCTGCCCATAGATGGATCGCATCTTGACCGATTCTTGCTAAGCCGGGCAAATTTTGGGTCCATGTATGGCTGGCTTTAGTCTATGTTGCCCGCTGCAACCAGATCCTCCCCTTCTAAGCACATTATGGGGGTAGAGTGAAAGGCAGAATTTCACAAGCTGTGATGGGCAACACAAACTGTCTGTGGCAATACGCCCACGACTTACGGACCCAACTGCACACACAAAGAGGCCAGATAAAAACTCTGTAAAAAATTACTGATATTGCTGCCTTTTTTAAAATGGCAAATTTGCCCGAAAATTAAGTGTTATGCTTTAACCCAATCTCTGCCTCTGCTGGGTTGCTGTTCCCAGAGGGTGGGTTATGCACGGATGTCCGCTCCACATCGGTTTAAGTCAAATTAACACATAAAATGAACAACACTGAACACGTATATGTAACAGTACAACAACGGTAATACAACTGGAAAAGGGGGAGATGATGTCACCGCAATAGGCTCACAGGCAGTGAAGGTTTTGCATGTTCACGTTTGTCTGTTTTTTATTTTTATTAAGAAAGGATCCACCAGTGTATGTAACCCAGCACATCAGGAGGAAAAAGGAAAAAAAAAAAAAAAAAAAAAGTTCCCCTTGCCATTATATACAAATTATCTGGAATAATTTTTATATAAATGAAGGATTCAGTGTTGAACTATACATCAGAGTGTATATATACCCTTTGTCATTCTGCTTACCAACACTTCATCTAAAGTGATTGTATGAAGCAGACACTTTTTTTTCCTCTTTAAAAAGTTTGGATATAAAACATCCAATGCTTTTTGGATTTTTTTTTTCTTGTCTGATCAGTCTACCTTGTCTTGAGAACTTGTTAAAGGTGTTAATGAGACAGGGAACATCAACACCTTGGCATGCATGAAAGACAAGTCAGGAAGGCTGGCTATTACTTTGGCAGCCTCTTCGCTAAGGTTCTCATCTCTCCGAGGTTTTCTGTTGGAGTAGAAAAAAAAAAGGGAACATTGTGTTAATCCAACCAGAAACATACATAATTAAGAACATGGAAAAACAAGAGATGGTGAACAGAGTTCATACATGATTAACAGTATACTGTATTATGACAACTTCCATGTTGAAGTCAGCATGAGAGCCCATAAGGCTTTGTGTATGAAACTAAAGCCTCATACACACGATCGGACCGTGGACCAACTTTCCCGTGGATTTTTATCCAAAGCCCGTTGGCCCCAAGTTGGTATTGCATACACACGATTGGACTTTTTAGGCAACAAACATGAACGTAGTGGCGTTTCAACGTACTGACGACACTTCAAAAGAGGACGTTCGAATACTCCAGCGCCACCTTTGGTCAACTTCTATATTGTTGTCTGATCTTTTGCATTGGTTCCGAGCATGCGTGTTTGTACTTTGTACAAAAGTCCGTTGGTTTTGTGTACACACGGTCGGACTTTGGTCCATCGGACTTTTGTTGGCAGAAAGTTGGTCCGTTCGCACAGCCAACAAAAGTCAGATGAAATCTGGAAAAAGTTGGTCCGATGGAGTGTACACACGGTCGGATGTTGGTCCAAAACAGCTAATTTGCATGTTGGTTGTCAAAAAGGCCGATCGTGTGTACGGGCCTTTAGAGGGATGGGAAAAGGAACATTCTTCTCACAATAATCAGAAGAGACTTGCTTATACGTTTATATAAAATTACTGACAAAATGCGAGAGGTGTTATTTTAGGTTTTATTATTCTCTTTCCCCCACCGTTATTTTTTTTTATTTTTTTTTTTACACAAGGCCTATAATCTAATATGTATTATATATGCTAATCCAACTGAATACTGAGTCAAGGATTAATTGACCTTATAAAGGTTAACCACTTGCCCACCATGCTATAGCTGAATGACGGCTACAGCACGGCCGGCTAGTTCTGGGCCACTGTCATATGACGGCATGACATGATCGAAAAGGACACAGATTGAGGTAAAGTGCCAAGATTGAGGTAAAGAGGCAATCGCGGCTCTTTACTATATGATCAGCTCTGTCCAATCACAGCTGATCGTGGATCTAAACAGAAGCTGGTTACGGCACTCCTTTTCTCATGCTGACAGCATGAGCAGAGTAGAAAAGAGACGATACCATTCTTCTCTAAAAGTGTCCTGATTATTAGTGCAGTCCCAACAGGGCGGCCTATCAGTGCCCATGAGTGTGGCCTATCAGTGCAGTCTATTAGTGCCCATCAGTGCAGTCTATTAGTGCCCATCAGTGCAGTCTATTAGTGCCCATCAGTGCAGTCTCATCAGTGAAGGAGAAAAATTACCCGTTTGCAAAATTTTATAACAAACTATGAAAAAAAGATTTTTTTTTAAAAAATTTTCGGCCTTTATTCAGCAAAAAATAAAACACACAGTGGTGATTAAATACTGCCAAAAGAAAGCTCTATTTGTATGAAAAAAAAAAAAAGATAAAAATGTTTGTTGCATGACCACGCAATTGTCATTCAAAGTGCGACCGCGCTAAAAGCTGAAAATTGGCCTAGGCAAATTGTTAATATTTGCTATTTTTTGTGAAAATCCAAACGCATGGATATGGTCATCATTAGTACAAACGTTCACCAGGATATTTGGATAAAATAAAAAAAACTTCAAACTCACCAAATTGCCTCGTTTGTACACTGACTCACTCATCACTATTGCCCTTTCTTCCTTGTTTCCTGAATTCAAAGGGACTGTGAACCACTGAAAGCTGCAATGTTTATGGCTTGTAACCACAAACATAGGTCTCTGTAGCTAAGCTGTATACTGTTAGCATAAAAACAGTACACTTTAGGTGGCACTAAAGGAAGATATAACTGCAAAGTAGCTTTGTCACATGTAAATGTTCTGGGGGCATCTGTCATAGACAAGAGTTTTGTTCAGTTGGGGGAGAAATTTCCCTAGCAGGAAACAGGCAGAACATAATTATAAAAAGTATAAAGTAGTGCACATATTATAACCTGCATAAACCACATAAATCCTTACAGTCCATAATAGTCTTAACCCCTTAATGCCTAAGGGCAAACAAATCTTAATGCCGAAGCATAATTTTGCAACTTTGACATGTGTTAGTAAAACTGTACATATCACCACAACTACTTTGTGCATTCAGGTGAATTATTCCTTGTTTTTTTCCAGGACAAATTGCGCTTTCATTTGGTGGTAGATGGTTATGGATATCTCCCTATTTTTTTTAGTCTTAGATAGTAGTAACGGGTTGGAAATTGCCTTCTAAAATAAACCAATCAAACCCACATCTGATAAATTCTGAACGTTAAAACAAAGCTGTATATCTAGTTATAGAGATAGCTCACGTTATATGCAAAGCGCAATTTATTTTTTTTCCCCCATGGAAGTTAAGCTTGCCCAGCCCATTTAAATCTCATAGCCCTTTGATGTATTGGATGGCCTCATTAGCCTATAGGGCAGTGGATCTCAATCCTTCTAGTGTCATGACCCCTCAAGTTGTGGGGACCCTTGACAGTAAAATTATTTTTGTAGCGTGGGTTGGCAGCACCCAAGGCAAGACAAGTAATTTGCGCCCCTAACCCGAAGACATTTAGTGCTCCCTGAGTCCCTTCTACTCGTACAGTATTAAAAACCCCTTATGGTACATTGGTACATTTTGGGATGTACCGCTCTTTGTTCTCCTTTCTTTGTTCTTCCATTTTATCTCTCTATCCTAATTTCTTGTCTCCCCATCTCTCTGTCTGTCTTTCTTGTTCCTTCTCCAATTCTCTCTCCTCTTTTCCTGTCTTCCATGTATTCTCTCATTTTTTCCCCTCCTCTTACTCCTAGTTGGGGGGGGGGGGGTGGCATGATAGGCAGTGCTGGTGGAGGGATGGAATCACTGGCAGTGCTGGGGGGAGTTCCGATCAGCAGCCAGCTTAGGTGCTCTTGATCAAGGTCATCTGCTGGGGACTTTTAATGGCAACCATAATCACAGGCAGTGTTACTCACTGTCTCAGGCTCCGTGGTGTCTTGCAGCAGTGACACCCATGCTGAAATGAGGAGAAGGTCTCTTCCACCCCCTCCTGCTTCACGTTCCTCACCAGTAAACTGACCTCTAATCTCCGCCCCCCAGCCATGCCATGAACTGGACAGGCAGCCGAGAAGAAGCTGAGTGGGTGGCCGCAGGCTCCAGGAACAGCCCTGCTGGCACGGGCTCCAGGAACAGCCTGGGATTCGGCGACCCCTGGCAAATCGGCATTCGACCCCAAGAAGGGGTCGCGACCCACAGGTTGAGAACCACTGCTATAGCAGGATTTCAAGAAAGAAAGGGACTTAGCCAAGCTAACATTTACCAAGATAAGTCCAGATTTTCAGCCAACTTTAAGTGTTCATTTCACCAAATCTAGTCATTATTTTGAAATGTGGCTTTCACTTAAGTTTTCTACTTTTAAGGTGGAAAATTCCCTGTGAAATTAGAGCCTCCATGAGGAAAGAGAGATCCACCTCACCATACCTACCTGAGCGTGATCTATATCTAGCGCTGCTCGCTCTCTTCTCATTGGGCATGGAGGCAGCAGTGGAAGCCACTGGCTCCTGCTGCTGTCAATCAAATCCAGTTAGGAGGGAGCAGGGGACAGGGCCAAGCCAGGCTGTGTGTGTCCTGCCCCATCGTCTGCCCCCATAGCAAGCAACTTGCTATGAAAGCAGATGGAGAAGAGCAGTGGACTGGAGAGCACTAGCGGGGGACCCAAGAAAAGAATGTTCAGGGCAGCTCTGAGCAATACCATTGCACAGATCAGGCAAGTATAAGATCTTTGTTATTTCAATAAAAAAAATAGCTTTAGTAATACTTTAACAAGAATAACTTGCAACTCAATTTAACTCACTTTGCAGAAGTGCTCGTTGTCTCTGCTGTAGACATAAGTTTTGCAAATGCATCCGTCACTTTGTTGCTGGCACTTGAGCATTCCACTTTTGAAGTTGTCAATGCATATAATTCGGGATCCACACCTTGCAGTATAAAATGATAAATCAGCAAATGCAAACCATAGCGTCGTCACCTGTCCAAATCACAACCACCACAACCCACACAATTCTCTAAACATCTGAGTGTTTCGGTTAGGAGGTATGGGGTTCCAATTTCAACTCATGAAGACATTCCTGGAACTGTGCACTGGAGGCTAATAAAGGGCGCCACAACATTGTGCATATAGACTGTATTTGTAGAGCAATACACCCCTTTCTCCTGAAGGAAGAACTGTGGGGATGCATAAAGAGGTCTCCTCATTCCATACATAATCACATATAGGCTAGGGCTCTTCACATATAGGCTAGGGCTCTTACCAAAACAAGAAGTCATAAATGACAAACACCTTCGGCAAAAAAATAAGTTTAATGCTGGCAAAATTAAAAAGTCTCCTAATCGCACTCAGATGTTTACAGAAGCATGCAGAGAACTCACATTAAAACACAAAAATGGAACTAATGCTACTACGTTAAGCTTGCTGAAGCATGAAGGACACTGAACCCAGCAACAATTAGTAACCATCAGAATTTTCCAAGAAGTAGTTCCTCAGAGGCTGGAAATATAACAATATGTTATGAATAGATGACTTACCCATTTTATAGGTATCCAGAATTTACACCATTTAATTAAAGTATATTCCTTATGAGATCTTCCCACAAGAGAAGAGAACTTATTTTTATGAAAAACTGACTCAAAACCCTAAATCTTTACTTTGTTGTCACTGTTTTTTTATATTCTTCCTAAAGCTGGGTATACACTAGTAGAATTTTGTTCAACATTTTTCATTGTGAGAAGATGGTAAGATGTTTGTCCATTCTTCGAATTTACGAAAACTAATGCCGATTTCATCCCACCAAAAATTAGAAGGAGCAGGATTGAAAATTTCTCTCGAATGTGCAAATTTCTAACAGTGTTTTTGGTTTTCCTTCTGTAAAGGCCATTAGTTTCTAAATCAAATGTTAAAAAGCAGATGAAATCTTGAACTACTTTCAAACGATATTCCAATGTACAGAGAATTTTCGTACAAATATTCTAAGAATTTTCTTTTTAAATTCTATCAGTGCATGCCCAGCTTAAGCTTCCTCTTTTCTCCAGAGATAAAACTAGAGGCCTGATATATCAACATGTTGGCTACCCCTCAGTCACTGGTATCAAACCTGCCTTGAAAACAATCTGACTGGTGACTGAGGATAGAACACACTGATAGCTCAGACTTAAGAATTTTTTTTTTTTTTTTTTTTTACAGAAAGATTTATGAGCTCTCTACTTCCAGTTCTAATCCCTAGACTAGTTCAGTTATCTTGGGTGGGTGCTGTAAATAAATAAAAAAAAAAATGGAAAAATGGAAAAGGATGGTGCCCTATATATACCATAACGAAAGATGAAAACCAATGGATTTACCAACTGGAAACTGGTGGAAGCTGTCATTCTTTCATTGGATGTTTAACTACTAACCACACCCCGAGGAAAGAATAGAGACAACGTACAACTATATATTTTGCTTAAGTCATAAGAAATGTGTCTTTGCCTATGGTCTGTTTTTTCATTTTAAAGAAAAAAAATATCAACTTTTCAAATAAAAAAAGAATAAAAAAAAAAAAAGGTAGATTCCATTTAGTGTTTTATGTTTTATCTGTGAGGTGTGTAACTACTTCTACACACTTAGGAGTCTAAAAAAAAAATATATATAAATCACTGTGAAAATGTCTCAATCCCTGTAATTTGCTTAATATGTTTAGCTCCATCTATTTTCCATATTATGGTATTTTCCGGTTTGAGGCACTACACACATCATTTTTTTTTTTTTATAAACAGAGCCCTTACTGTAGATGTGCCACATTTACACAGTAAACCCCATCTACATTTGAGAACTAAAAGGGACAATAAATCCAAAGCAAAAACAATACTCAAACATGCTGGCATTAAGTAAGCCCTCCACCTGCAAAGCCATGAAAACCAAAACAGGACAGAAAAACGGACAAAAATCCAATCAATCATACGCCCTTGTACCCATTAACACTCATGAGAACAGCAACCAAGGCACCATAAACAGCTATTAATTTGCATCATGCCTGGGAAAACGTATAACCAGCTGACCATTGTCATTATTAGTGATAGCAGATCCACACAGCACTGTCAATAGTATTTTAAATAGAATTCCTTAAAATACAGACAGGTGAATGTATCATCCATCATATTCTGGATATGACCTAATCATAAATCAGGGAAAACTTTATGGTGCACGGAGTATATAACTGATGGGTCAGCTGTTAAGTTCCCAGGTATGGTCACACAAAGAAAAAAAAAAAAAGAAAAAAAAAAACATTCCCAAATGTTCAGCACGCTTTGACACATGACTTTCCCAGAAACAAGTTAAATGTGTTAAAAGGATGATGAGATCACAGATGTGTTAAAGTGCATCTGTCAGTTTGCAGCAAATGCCATATGCCAGTAGGAATGAGGGTTGGGTAGATAGACATTGTCCTTTTCTGCAGATCTGAAAGTATTAGTGTACTTTGAAATAGTGTTCAATCTTAACTCCTGTATCATTCGTCCCTAATTACAGAATAGGCATGTGGTCATGGCAGCTCTTTCATTGATATTTTGAGATGATGAATAAAGGCTGTCCTCAGCTGTCCCACTAACTGGTTAGTGCTTTTACCTTGAGAATCAAATAAAGGCATAAAGGAAGAAAATGGGTTTTACAGTAAAACCTGTAACAAGAGAAATTTGCATGATGGAATGTCTAGTTGCTTGGCTGCTATGTTTTTGCTTTAACCCATTACGAGCCACTGATCTGGCACACGTCATAAGATCAGCAATGTCAGAGTAAAGTCCCTATCCACACTTGCTTTGGGTCAGTAACTGGAAGTACTGTAGCAAGAGGATCAGCATTATATAGTCATGAAAAAAAACAATAAAAAAAAAAAACATAAGTATACCCAATGGAAATTGTTTACTTTTTCAAGATATTTAAATAGGCTAACATTAAAGAGAAGTATGGGAATCTGGGTTTTTGTAGAATCATACTTACCTAGGTGGATGCAGCATTGCTCTGATGCTGCATCTGACCCCCGCCAGCTCCAACACTGAGAACCGACTGATCAAACACTGCTGATTGCTCGGTTCTCAGAGCTTCCTGAGCAGAGAGCAGGTGACGGTCAGTCTTTGCTCTGCCCCCCCCACCCCTGTACTCTTAGGAGTGCTGGGCTGTGGACGGGCGGGAGCGGCCGGCTCAGGCTCTCAGTGGCTCACTGAGAGGCTGAGGAGGGTGTCGGTCCAGGAATGTGGGCAGATCCCGACCATATGGTCATGATCTTGCCCGAGCCTGGACTGGCTCTGTGACGTCAGCTGACAGTGGGCTAAAGCCTGCTGTCTGCTGAAAACGGGTCACAGGAGTACAGAATGAACTGCACTCCTATGATCCACAGGAGATGTACAGCAAAACGAGCTTTGGCTGTATCTCTTTAGATTTCAATTCAAATAGCGTCTACAAAGTGACATACTTAAACAAATGACACATGGCATTATGTATTCATTTTCATGATCTAAATCAGGGGTCTCCAAACTATGGCCCTCCAGTTGTTCAGGAACTACGATTCTCATCATGCCTAGTCATGTCTGTGAATGTCAAAGTTTTACAATGCCTTATGGAATGTGTAGTTCCGCAACAGCTGGGAGGGCCATAGTTTGGAGATCCCTGAACGATCATATGGAAAAAGTACACCCAACATTTACCAGCACTTCAAATCCAGTGTTTCAGATTAGGTGCCAATAATAAGAACCTCCTTAGGTAGTATACATATGGAACCTTTAAACCTCAGACATCTAGGTCTAGTGTTCTCTTTGCTATTAACATGTGTAGGGTCATTATGCCAAGATTGACAGAGCTTTCAAAGGCCCTGATAGAGAAAATTGTACATGCTTCGGAGTCTGGCAAGGGATTTAAATAGATTGCCAAATGATTTGAAATCATTAATTTCACAGTAATCTACCTGTGGCTTAGATTTCAAACTGCTAATTTGTCCGAGCAAGTTCAACCCAAGATCTGACTATTTGATGCCAAAAGTCTTTGAAAATCCCAAAATGTCATCACAGTGTTCAGGTGATTTTTGCAACAGTTGGTGTCAAAGTGCATGCAATTAGAAAGACGTTACCCAAATTCAACCTGCATGAGAGGTGCACTGAGAAAATGCCTTTGCTGTCCGAAAAAGAACATTAGAGCAAAAATACAGTTTACCATTGAAAATAATTGTCAAAGACCAGGCTTCATGGAATACGCCGAAGACTGGTCAAAAAAGATAGAGTTGTTTGGTCACAGTAACTGTAGAAATAGTTTCTTCAAACCAAAAACAGTATTTTACGGAGAAAAATCTCATAACAGCTGTGGTGGTGGAAATTCTATGGTTTGGGGTTGTTTTGCTGCTTCAGTGCCTGGGCAGCTTGCAATCACTGAATCAACTATATATTCTGCATTATATCAAAGTGTGCTTGATGAGAATTGGAGGCCACCTGTCCCAAAGCCGAATTCGAACTGGAAATTATTCTTTCAGCATGTTTCGAAGCACAAACCAGCAGGAATGGCTCATTAAAAAGATGGGGGGTTATGGACTGCATTGTAAAGCCTTGATTTGATTACTATTGACATTTTGTAGGGGGGTTTTGAAGCAGGCAGGAAATTCACAAACAAGTTGCAAACGAAGACATTTTGTATTGAGGAGTGGTAAGATTTAGAAATTGGATTGGAAGTCATTCCTGCTAGAAAAGTCATACCAGCTTTTAAGGGCGTGTGCACTTTTTACACATTACACCATTAAATTTATTGATACCTTTGCTAAATAAAATGATTGAAAAATGTTCCTGTGTTTGTAACATACTTATTAAGGTATAGCAACTATATCTTATCTGTAAGCAGTGTTTGAATAAAAATCGAATGCCTGTTGAAAAAGTCAACAACTTCCAATGAGATGTACTTAAATTTTCACATGACTAGCTAAGTGACGAACATATTCAGAAGGGAGAAGTCAACATTTGTGTTAAAAGTTATTTTATTATTATTGGTACTACAGGTACTTACAGTGCCTTGAAAAAGTATTCATACCCCTTGGAATGTTCCACATTTTGTCATGTTACAACCAAAAAACGTGAATGTATTTTATTGGGATTTTATGTGATAGACCAACACAAAGTGGCACATAATTGTGAAGTGGAAGGAAAATGATAAATGGTTGCCCTTCAAGCAGGACAACGACCCTAAACATACAGCCAGAGCTACAATAGAATGGTTTAGATCAAAGCATATTCATGTGTTAGAATGGCCCAGTCAAAATACAGACCTAAATAAAATTGAGAATCTGTGACAAGACTTGAAAATTGCTGTTCACAGACGCTCTCCGTCCAATCTGACGGAGCTTGAGCTATTTTGCAAAGAGGTATGGGCAAAAATGTCACTCTAGATGTGCAAAGCTGGTAGAGACATCCTCAAAAAGACCATCAGCTGTAATTGCAGTGACAGGTGGTTCTACAAAAGTACACCACACTTTTCACATATTTATTTGTAAAAAAGTTTGAAAACCATTTATCATTTTCCTTCCACTTCACAATTATGTGCCACTTTGTGTTGGTCCATCACATAAAATATATTTACGTTTTTGGTTGTAACATGACAAAATGTGGAAAATTTCAAGGGGTGTAAATACTTTTTCAAGGCACTGTATATAGTACCGTCAATTTACGCAGTGCCTTACATATATATTATACATTCACATCAGTCTCTGCCCTCAAAGAGCTTACAATCTATGGTCCCTAACGTTCATACACACACATACTAGGACCAATTTAGACAGGAGCCAATTAAACTATTAGCATGTTTTTGGAGTGTCTGAGGAAACCGGAGTAAACCCACGCAGACACAGGGAGAACATGCAAACTCTAGGCAGCTAGTGGGATTCAAACCAACAACCCTGGTGCAGCAGTGCTAACCACGTAAGCACTGTGCTTTTATAAAATTAAAGTCCAAGCTACTTTTTTTGGATATAAACCTGTCAGGGAGATCTTGAGGTATGAAGGACTATGTGACTCACTCATGTGACAGTGCCGGTGCTTGGTAATTGGCTTAGCACAGTCACAAGGTCACCAAAGACCTCAGTGATGTGTCAACTTTGACTAAAGCAACCTGGAGCTTACACAGGGCTTTCATTACTTGCAGTATGTGCTTCTAGAGAGAGCGATAGTAATGCAATTGGTTTTAAACAAGAGAAGGCAATACTTTGTCTCATTTACATTTTACATCAAATTCTAAAGATATTTAGAGAAGAAAAAAAAAAGAGATCCAAGTAAGCAAACGGCTGTTGTAGTAGACTTGCTAGTATTGAAATGAGAGTACAAGGCACACCAGATGTAAATGCACATTTTTTAGCACCATATACAATTATCAATGAAGACTCTGAACCCTGGTTAATTGATAATGTGTGTACACCCTTTTCACCTTACACAGGAATGCCATTTGTTTCTAGACACAAGCCACATAACATATATAGGTTTTTTATTTTTGAATGTATCGTATATTTACACAGATATTTTTCATATACTATCTAAAAAGATTTCTCCCACTTACAGAAGAAAATGTGTATGGGAACTTCAGAGAACATTGCTTATTTGTATTTCTACTATGGAATTCGTGATTATATCATTAAATATTATGGTGACAGCAGGAAAAAAAAAAATGATATCAAGTTAAATCCCTAAATGTCACATATTTCAAGTACACTTTAAGCCTACCAATGGGTAGTAATAAAATAACCAACGTTCTCCCCTCTACCCCAATTTATGAAGAATCAAATGCACTTTGTTTTTTTTTAGGGAACAATCCAACACAGAGTAATACTTACTCTACACCAAGGCCTCATGACAGCTGGTGGTCGACGCCTGTGCTCTGTCACCTCGCACAGGGCAGGACCAGTGCTGGAATTTGGTTCTGCATTGTACATGATACATTGCCATAGGGAGCAATGAAAAAACTGGCAAGAAAAGAGGACTTCAGGGGACACTGCATTACAACCAGAAATGACAGTAAAGACGACTGCAAGACCAGGCGGTAAGGTATGTATTATTCCATGTTAAAGTGGCCAAACACATATGAACCTGAGAAACCTAGGTATGAGTGATCACAAACAGTGAATTCATCATTGCTTAAAGTATCAAACAAAGCAATACCTAATGTATCGATTAAAAATACAATCTAAATCACTCATTTAATTATTTTGTATTGCGATCGGCTGCCTGACAGGCAAACTGATATTTCTTTGATCAATCAGAAATTATCAAAAAATTCCACCATGATAGGCTGACATGCCTGCATTGAAATTGCTCACTAAATCAATTGCACTGAGAGTTTGTTATTCTTTTATGATCGATTGAATGATAGTATCAGTATGTGTTTGGGTACTTTCAGATTATACCCATGCAAAACAAGCAATATATTCTTCATTAGCTTTAAAGACAGAAGGACACACAGTTTTGTTTATTTTATTACTGCCCAGAGTTAAGCTTCAAATCTTGATGACTATATTTAAGAGGTAAAGGCTTGTAGACAAACTGCAACATACAGGTGCAGCTCAAAAAATTCAAAAAGTTAATTTAATTTATTTCAGTAATTCAATTCAAAAAGTGAAACTGATATATTATATAGATTCATTGCACAAAGTTAGATATTTCAATCATTTCTTTCTTCTCAGGATGGCTTACAGCTAGTAAAAGCCCAAAATTCAGTATCTTGTAAAATCAGAATATTGTTAAAAAGTTCAATATTGTAGACTCATGGTGTCACACTCTAATCAGCTAATTAACTCAAAACACCTGTACAGGTTCCTGAGCCTTTAAGTGGTCTCTCAGTCTGGTTCAGTAGGTTACACATAATCATGGGGAAGAATGCTGACTTGACAGTTGTCCAGAAGACAGTCATTGAAACCCTACACAAGGAGGGTAAGTCACAAAAGGTCATTGCTAAAGAAGCTGGCTGTTCACAGAGTGCTGTATCCAAGCATATTAATGGAAAGTTGAGTGGAAAGAAAAAAGGTGGTAGAAAAAAGGTGCACAAGTAACAGGGATAACCGCAACTTTGAGAGGCTTGTAAAGCAAAGGCCATTCAAGAATTTGGGAGAGATTCACAAGGAATGGACTACGGCTGGTGTGTCAGTGCTTCAAGAGCCACCACACACACGTATCCAGAACATGGGCTACAACTGTTGCATTCCTTGCGTCAAGCCACTCCTGAATTGCCCCAGTTGATGACCTATGGTGTCGAAACACGTCGGCCTTGCTTATCTTATGCCTTCCACATTGCTTTTATATTACTATTTTTGTGATCACATTTTTTATCTTCTCTGCATCTGTTTTTTGATGCAAGATCTTAAATAAATCTTTTGATTGACCTGCACCATTGGGAGCCGTTCCTTTTTATATCTCTCCTGCATGATCGAGTCCTGATGAGAACATCCACCCCCATGGCTATCCTCTGGACTGACCCACCGGCTGGCTCATCAATGTTGTCTGGTTGTATGGTTCAGTAGCTCAGGAATCCATCGTTTCGTCCAGCCAAAAGTGCCGATACCTGGTTTCACGATCATGGTATCACTGTGCTTGATTGGCCAGCAAACTCACCTGACCTAAACCCCATAGAGAATCTGTGGGGTATTGTCAAGAAGAAGACGAGACACCCGATCCAACAATGCAGATGAGCTGAAGGCCGCTAACAAAGCAACTTGGGCTTCCACAACTCCTCAGCAGTGCCACAGAATGGTCACCTCATGCCACGCCGCATTAATGAAGTAATTCATGAAAAAGGAGCCCCGACTAAGTATTGAGTATTGAGTAAGTATTGAGTGCATACTATACTGTGCATGGACATACTTTTCGATAAGCCAACATTTCTGTATTAAAAATCCTTTTTTTATTGGTCTTGTGTAATATTCAAATTTCCTGAGCTACTGAAAGTTTGGGTTTTCACTAGCTGTAAGCCACAATCATCAAAATTAAAATAAATAAATATGCTTGAAATATATCACTCTGTGTGTAATAAATCTATACAATATAGGAGTTTCACTTTTTGAATTGAAATAATGAAATAAAGTAACTTTTTGATGATATTCAAATTTTTTTGAGATGCACCTGTATATTATCCAAATGGGCCATAAATATCTGACTAGTTGCACCCGTGAAGTATAATGTATTGATGCGACACCATTTGAAATTAATCTTCACACAATGACGACATCTTTGTTTAAAGTAAACATGCAAAACTAGTAAGTCACTACACAATAGCAACAAACTACAATATAGCAATCTGGGTAAATTGCATGACTTTATTATGGTTTGATTAAAAATATAAAAGGATATAATTCAGAACAAGTGGAATGCATAACAGTCACTGTTCAAAGACATTCTGGAGACACAGTTGATATTTTAAATCCTAACAAATTTTTGTTGGTGAGAATTTTTAAGGGTTTTTATAAACTGTCAGTGCATACAGATATCCCATAACCGATTTTCAGACTCGGTGAGTGTTAACTTTGTACCAGTCAGTTGAGGTCTGTGGGGGGACCATAAAAATTGGTATACACCAAAGGAATTTGCAAAAATCTCTAGAGCCAAGCTTTAGAGGGCTCTATATAGAGGCACACACGTCCAATCTCTTATTGGTTTAATATCGTTCTGTGGAGTCTTTCTACATGAGCTTGGAAAGTTTTATTGTGCAACGTGCTTTATAATGACTATCTTCTTATAGGAAGGATCTAGCAGATGCTAAATGAAGATTGTAGGACACACAATTAAGTTTCTTTAGCTTCCCTACTGAAAGTCTTGAATATATGCGTTACCTATAATTGGCTCAATCAAGTGACAAAGATGCAAGCTTTTAAAAAGGACTTTTAAGTTTTTTTTCCAGGCATTATTGCTAATGAGTTTACTTGGCGAATGAATTGAGGGTGTGCTTACATCTTTACAACTGGTAAACCGGTAAATACATACAGTGCACCCGGAAAGTATTCACAATGCCTCACTTTTTCCACATTTTGTTATGTTATAGCCTTTTCCCAAAATGGATTAAATTCATTATTTTCCTCAAAATTCTACAAACAATACCCCATTAATGACATTGTTAAATTAGTTTGTTTAAAATCTTTGCAAATGTATAACAAATAAAAAAGGAAAAAAATTCTATGTACACAAGTATTTACAGCCTTTGCCAGGACACTCGAAATTGAGCTCAGGTGCATCCCGTTTCCACTGATCATCCCTGAGATGTTTCTACAACTTCATTGGAGTCCACCTGTGCTAAATTCAGTTGATTGGACAGGATTTGGAAAGGCACACACCTGTATATAAGGTCCCACAGTTAACAGTGCATGTCAGAGCACAACCAAGCAATGAAGTGACACGCATTGTCTGTAGACCTCCGAGACAGGGTTGTAACAAGGCACAGATCTGGGGAAGGTTACAGCATAAAGTCCCAATGAGCACAGTGGCCTCTATAATCCATAAATAGAAGAAGTTTGGAACCACCAGGACTCTTCCTAGAGCGGGCCGCCGGTCAAACTGAGCAATCAGTGGAGAAGGGCCTTAGTCATTGAGGTGACCAAGAACCTGATGGTCACTCTGACAGGGCTCCAGCGTTTCTCTGTGGAGAGAGGAGAACCTTCCAGAAGAACTGCCATCTCTGCACCACTCCACCAATCAGGCCTGTATGGTAAAGTGGCAGATGGAAGCCACTCCTCAGTAAAAGGCACATGACAGCCGGCCTGGGGTTTGACAAAAGGCACCTGAAGGACTCTCAATGAGAAATTAAATTCTCTGGTCTGATTAAACAAAGATTGAACTCTTTGGCCTGAATGGCAAACGTCATGTCTGGAGGAAACCGGGCACCGCTCATCACCTGGCCAATACCACAGCTACAGTGAAGCTTGGTGGTGGCAGAATCATGCTGTGGGGATGTTTTTCAGCAGCAGGAACTGGGAGACTAGTCAAGATCAAGGGAAAGATGAATGCAGCAATGTACAGAGACATCCTTTTTGAAAACCTGCTCCAGAGCTTTTTGGACCTCAGACTGAGGTGAAGTTTCATCTTCCAACAGGACAACTACCCTAAGCACAAAGCCAAGCTTGTAGCATCATACTCAAAAAGACTTAAGGCTGTAATTGGTGCCAAAGGTGTTTTAACAAAGTATTGCGCAAAGGCTGAGAATACTTATGTACATGGGATCTTTTTTATTTTTAATAAATTTGCAAAGATTTCAAACAAACTTCTTTCACGTTGTCATTATGGGGTAATATTTGTAGAATTTTGAGGAAAATAATGAATTTAATCCATTTTGGAATAAGGCTGAAAAAATTTGGAAAAAGTGGAGCGCTGTGAAAACTTTCCGGATGCACTGTATATCTGTCCATCTATATCTCAGTGACATCTACAGGATGCCTATTTTAACCCTTTAAAGGCCGCAGCTCCATGCCACTACCATGGTTGAAGGAAAGTTGCTGTTTGGTCCTATTCAGTTTTTTTGTCAGGGCTGCAAAGCATCATGGCCATGGCATGTGTACCACTCCGCCATAGGTATCCCCAAACCCGGCCGAGAGTGTAAGTGAGGAATACAGTTGTGTCCACTCTCCACCAACAGGGTTCTGACTGGACAGTGAAAGTGCAGCAGCAGAAGGATGCCTGTGTTCACTCTGCTCTCTCATACTATTGGCACGTTCCTGCATGCAGGAACGTCCATGCATGCAGTGCATCTGATTAGAGCCTTGTGTTGCTTCTCCCCCTCCCAACCTGAATGCTGATGTACAGGAGAAGCCGAATAACATGTTAAATTCATATACTTTCACTAGTTTACTAACCAATAACCAAGTTCCCGCAGTCCGATACTCCACTTTCCTTAAAAGCCTCCAATAAGTCATGGTTATGTGCTCTGTGCAGTCATAAATACAGCCCTACCTACCAATCGCTTTAGGACACAGCAAAGGCCCATGTAAACACATCTGGGAGAAAGGTACCTTAAATCAATGGCAGACACACCCTAGAAGTCAAATAGTCAGCACAAATTAAATATACACTCAGTGTACTTGCTGGCTCTTGAATATTGCAGATTTGTCCACCCTACCTTCCACTTAAGTAGATAAGTAGATATAACAACATTCACAGAGCAGCATAATATCTGAACTGGGAGGCTTTGAAAAAAAGGCAGCTGTAATAATGATGTGGATGCAATCAGGCATCTCAAAAAGGAACAGCTCAGAACCGAAATGCATTAGCTGCCATTGTTGACTTTTTATAGATGCTGCCAGCATCTCTCCTTTGTCATTGAGTAAGTCACTGACCTAGAAGTAGTATGGGCATATCAGGTGATCCAACACTTCACTGGGTGCATGCTGGTTTTTAGGTAACCGACTCACTATATAGTAAATTCAAAGATATGGATGACAGTACTACAACCTGCACCTTCAAAACCATGTCAGTATTGGTACCTCTTATACTTTTGTTCTGGCAAGCTCACTAAGGCTTTATGCTCACTATAAGCTAAAGAAAAAAAAAATGCTAGAAAAAACACTGGATGAAAAAACGCTTACAATAGCATTTTTGTGCTAGCTTTAAGCAGCAGTTAGGAGCTTCCAGATTTTTTTTTTTTAAGCTGGCAAAATGCCCCCAAAAATGCATTTTTTTTTCTGCTCTCAGAAGCTGAAGCTTCAAAAACGCTTCTGTATTAAAATAGTGTGCACGGACACATAGGATAATACCATTTGCTTCTAGAAACATAAAAAAAAACTCTAAAGCTGCTGCTAGGAGCGTTTTTTAAGCTACTGTGCATAGAGCCTTAAAGAGAATACAAAAACCAGTCACTAAACTGCTAATTAAAGAAAAAAAAAAATAACAAAAAGGAGAGCAAAATGGTAATTACTGTATTATTTTTGTCTATGTGAACCTTTCAGCTGCTACTTCAGGGATTATAAAAGGGGAAGTGGAAAGAGAATGTGAAAAAAAAGCAAATAACAGTATTAAAATTGATGCAAATCTAGAACTGTGTTTGGCCAGTTCCATTTTAATTTTGCTTACGTTGCATAAACCGATCTTTCATATTTTTCATCATTGAATGAATTCTTACATTTACATATAAACATTTAATACATAGTACTTTGTTGCTGGCCATAATAGGCTTTCTAATAAGAAAGCCCAGCACTGCCAGATCACTAGATGACTGCTTCTTTCAAACTGAAAATCAAACTGCTAACCAACAGGGAAAGGGGTGTCCCTCAAGTCACCAATTATGTGTTTAAATCTGATGTTCTGCTCCTCGGGTCCTTTCATAAGATTATTATATATAAGGTTTAAGGTATTAAAGTAAGGTATAAGGTATTATTATATAAGGTTATTCACAGCATAGCAGTTAGCATTTTCATAATTATGAATTAGAAAATAATTTTTAGCCCCAAACATAATGAAAATATTTACAAAACTTTTTGCATCCCTTTAGGAGGTGCCTAAGATAATTAGTGGTAATCAAAAAAAAAATAATCTGTCTTGTTTGTAGGAAAGCCACCGTGACTTGCTCATGCTTTCTAAGGCAACCATTCTGACACTCAGCTGACCTGGGAGAGTGATGGTGCTGTTAAAGCCACTGTCATCCACGGGCCCAAAGAAATCAAGATTCAGAAGAGTGGAACCTCCACTAGCTTGAAATTCAGAGACCACGTTGGTAGTCAGCCGTAAAAAAGGTAAGCCACAGGAAGGATTGTGTGTGTAAAAAGGGGGTAAGACATACACTTAAACATGCATGATATTACTGCTAAATATGCCACAGTTAGAAAATACTAACAGCTTACATAAATATATGCAAGAATGAGTGAGCACAAGGCAAGAATTTACAGTAAAGAAATCAAGATTGGAATAGATCTTGAGACGATGTACATTTGTTTTACAGAAAACAAGAGATAGAAGTAAACACAATTCTACACACAATTCTACAATTTAATGGGAAATAACGCAGTGAATTTTCACAGTGACTGCATCCTTGATGGTAAGAGCATTACCACCTAAAGAAGAAGGAGGGATCAGTACAGTAGGTTCTGGTGTTGATGCCGCATAGGATCTGAAGTGTTAACCGAAACACCTAACCCACTTACCATGTTCTTGCTTACCTCAAAGACATCAACCACCAATCAAAGCTGCACATCATATTGTTAGTAGCCATTGCTCAAGCTATGCTAATGCTGGCCAAGCATAGAAAACCCTAAGGACCCATTTGTAACAATGCATTTTACATTCTTTAATGCACCTGCATAGGTTTTTAATTGTTTTTATTAGTGTTTGTTCACATATAAGCTGTGTGTTGACATGCGTTGATCAAAATGGTTCATAGACATTTTTTTCAGCATTCGACATGTGTTATAAGGGGCTTTTGGTAGGAATAGCAGCACATATCAATCGCACCTGACCAAAGCAAATAAATGCATGAAAATGGCAATAACTTGATAAGTGGGTTTACAGCTCATATTTTCTATTCTGAAATTATTATAGCCCAACGCTTTTATAATGAAAGCATATTTGGATTCTATACTGTAAAGATAACTTTTTTTTTTTAATTTATTTTTATTTTTTTTATTTAGAAGCTCTTCCTCACAATAGTTTTTTTTTTATACATTCTTTATTTGTAAGAATAGTTTTTAAATAAAATAATGTTAAACAACAACAATTTTTAATTAAAATCTGATTTGGGAATTAGGGAATTCTGCAACATTTTCACATTACTGTCTTAGGTACTATATAGTGTTAAACTATGGGGGAAGCGTGCAACAAAAGTGGCACCACTATTACCTGACAAAGTCACAGATTACTTGTGAATCCATAGTTCACAGTCTTGGGATAACATTTCTACTTCTATGGCCACATTCAAGAAGCCTGCACAATATTTAAAAACAGATAAATCGCTGAATAATGTATGAAATAAGGACTGAATTATCATGATTGTAATATAATAAGAGGAAATAAATAACCAAACTCTAATCTTCACTTTCAACATGGTCACAGAACACCAAACCACATCACTTGCTTTGTTAGAAAGAGACCTGGCTTCTTTAGACCACTATACAAACAGTGCAAAGCTGAAAACAGACAAAAAAGTAAAGTTTGTAACACTCACATTATACACTCATTCTAGGCTAGTAGGAGTTTAGATCTTAGCTCTTATCATGCTTGGCTGGAGAGTCATGTATGCTCCATCACCATCTATGGAGTGTATTAGGTTAGAGCCACTGATTGGTAACCAGACCCTGTGGAAGGGAGCAGTCTCTTTATAAATAGTTCATAAAAAGTCCATATAAGTGTAAAGTTCATTGGACAGGAGGAAGTAATCCAACAATAATGGGTGTCCAACATGGTGCCTCGGAAAGTGTCGTGACCTACCCCCCTCCAGGGATGTCACTCTGCACCTTGCGGTCCAGCTTCATCCTCCCTGCTCAGCATTCTACCTGGAGGACTTCTGCCTAGCCTCCTCCATACGGCAGCGGACCCTTGTGGTCCACATTGCGGACATCCAGCACTGACATCCTGGACTCCTATTGTTGATGACCCTGTTTTACGTCACTCCATGCGAGTTGCCCCTTGTTACTTATTGTATTTAGTAAACATGTAAATTGTCTGCACTTAGAGGCGCTTTTTCTTCTCTCTCCTGAGAGCCAAATGATCAGCAGCCTTAGGCTGGCCATCAACTGTTTGAATCTGTGTATGGGCAGGCTGAATTACCAAGTTGATTGATAAACTTGGCTACAACCAGCCTTGCCAGATTTTACTTACGCTTATCACTAGCAACTGGCTTTGCCGCTAGCAATAATCACCATCTTCTCCTGACAGGGGCAGCTTCTTTCCTGCAACCAACCCGTGGTTGCAGGAAAGAAATGTGCACCATGTATGTCCTTGCCTTACACACTTCCTGATAGATGCCAGCCCTTTTATGGCTTCCCAGCTATGATTAGAGCCAAGATCTGCCATTGGAACAAACCTGGAACAGGTGTTAGGTGAGCATTAAAAAAAAATATATATATATACTTGCAGTTTACAACTTTGCACAGAAAAGCAGGATGAGGAGTCTGTTTAAGTACACACAGTCGGAAAATCCGACCACAAAATCCGTTGGATTTTTTTTTCGGACGGACTTTGTCCGAAACTGGTGTTGCATACACACGGTCGGACAAAGTTATCGGAAAATCCGATCATTCTGAATGTGGTGACGTTAGTAGCCAATAGCTTTGGTCTCGTAATTTGTAATCTTGTAATCTGAGCAGGTGTGGCACTTTGTCCGTCGGAATTCTCGACACACGATCGGAAAAAGTCTAGGATTTTGCTGTCGGAAAATTTGAGATCCTGCTCTCAAAAAAAGTCTGATAGAGCCCATACACGGTCGGATTTTCCAACAACATAATCCGATCTGACTTTTCCCATCGGATTTTCCGTTCGTGTGTACGGGGCATAAGAGTTTAGATCAGCTTTGCTTATATTTTGCTTTTCCTGGTTCCTCCCTCCTTCATCAATGTGCTAATGAATTGAAATAAAAAATTGGCATTTAGATGATGATCACTGGGTCTCTGTGCTATGCCATCAGATTATAGCTGGTCGGAGGGGCCGACAGGATCCTGTACACAGCTTCCTGAAAACATCACAGCACCCTGCTTAAGTACTTTTCTAAAGCAGCCCATAGATAAGCCCTTTTCATTTCATTCAAGTGTGGAATGATAATAAAATGACTCAATTTCTCCATCCACACATTTGAGGTGGATGGGGGAACCTTTATTTGTTGTTTTTTGACATGTGTCGCTCTTCCATGTACTCCTTGCTGCAAAGGCCAGTTATATGTTAGGGTGGTTGCCATATGTTTGTACTGTTGGTGAACTGGTGAATCTATTTGGTTAACCCTTGGCATGGGCCAACATTGGGCTTTCTAGTCTTAAAGGCTACTAAAATTGAACATGCCTAACTGTGAACATTAACTGATTTATTTCCCATAAAAAAAAAACTGAAAGCAGACAAATGTAAGAAGAAAGGTTTGGTTAAAAATAGGATGCAAGACAACAGCAAGAGGATGAAATCAGTGCATTCAGGCTTTCCTTCATTGACTGACGTAGAAAAGATTGGATCTCCCATACCAGTGCAGTGGAGTGGATTAACAGTCATAATGCAAATGGGCTCAACACTTCCACTGCACTGTATGAGGATACTTACTAGAAGATGTGAGGATGTCAAAAAGTCTAGAACTACTTGATAATTAAGAACAGGAAAAGTACATAGATTACTGAATGAGGAAATTTAGAGAAGAATTGGAAATATAGTAAAAGCAATGTAGAGAGGAATACACAACCAAGCTGTAAACATACCTTGCTCTTTAACTGGTCAAACATCAATGAATAGATAAATAACGTGAAAATGTTTTTTTGTTTTAGAAACGGTCTGTTGTCACACCTTATAAAATGCACAGTTTTATAGAAAATTGATAGTTTACAGGAAGAAATTTAAGACTGAAATTTATAAACATTTAAGGGGCATTTATATCAAAAAGTGATATCCCGCATTTTCTTTTGACCACATCATAACACAGTGGATTCCCCGCACCCTAAAATATGTATGGAGTGAGGAGCTGCAGTTACAAATTTCACAGCAGCGCCATCTACTGATATAAACTGGTAATATGGCAATGACTTTCTCAGAGGGTCACTGTACACTATAGAGGGGTTCCAGTTCACCCAGGAGATCAGGGGTTTCCATTTAGGATGGAAATCCAATTAAACACTTTTTGCTCTCTCACAGGCATGTTGCCATTTGTGCTGATGTAGTCAACATCTACTTCAGCTGATGATTTACTTCAACCCAACTATATGTGTTAAGAACGTAAAGAGGAAAGAAAGCCTGAATCTCGCAAGAAAAGACTGACAAGACAACGAAAAGTTTAGCAGAGAGAAGACTGTTTGGTCTGTGAAGCTCTCTTATGTCTAGGTGTGCTGCTAGAGGCTCTACGGAGAGACGTACCATCTAAGGGGTTGGTAAGGCCACTGCTACTCCAGTCAAACTGAACGGGTGGGAGGGATTCCTGCAAAGGAAAGAAAATGGGACAAAGATTACATTCTACACAAACTTTAAAATGATACTAAATGTAACATTTAAAAAAACAAACATGTTATACTGACCTGCTCTGTGCAATGGTTTTGCACAGAGAAATCCTGATCATCCTTATCTCGGGTCCCCCACCTGCGCTCCAGGCTCCACCCCCCCCCCCGGCGGACTGCCTCCATAGCAAGCGGCTTGCTATGGGGGCACTCATGTGTGCTCGCTTCTGAGCCGATGGCTCCTGCTCATGTCTCTGAGCCAATGAAGAGGGACAGATCCGGGAGAGCTGCTCGCATGCACATTGTTGGATCGAGATTGGACTCAGGTAAGTATTAGGGGGCTGGGGGGAGCTGCACACATAAGGTGTTTTACCTTTGTGCATAAAATGCAGGAAGGTAAAAACCCTTCGTAAAAAGCAGGTAAAAAGGTCTGGAGTTTATTTCAAGTATGGTATTTGCATTTGGAATCTATTGCTGTGAACCTACATCATGCATTCAAGGGAGCTATCCATGCAAGTGAAACAGGCAATTGTAAGACTTAGCAAAACTAAACAAATCAATCAGAGAGATAGCAGCAACATTAGGAGTGGCCAAATCAACAGTTTGGTAAATTCTGAGGAAAGAAGAACACAATGAGCTTAGCAACATAAAAAGGCCTAGATGTCCACAGAAGACAACAGTGATGGATGATTGCAGGATCCTCTCTATGGTAAAGAAAAACCCATTCACCACATCCAGACAAGTGAAGGACACTCTCCAGGAGGTGGGCGTATCATTGTCAAAGTCAAAGAGGAGACTTCACAAGAGCAAATAAATGGGTTCACCACAAGGTGCAAACCATTTATAAGCCTGAAGAATAGAAAAGCCAGATCGGGAAAAGCATTCTTTGGACGGATGAAACCAAGATTAATCTGTACCAGAATGACGGAAAGAAGAAAAAAAAACGTGGAGAAGGCTTGGAATAGCTCATGAGCCAAAGCACAGAACGTCATCTGTAAAACATGGTGGATGCAGTGTGATGGCATGGGCAAGCATGGCTTCCATTGGCACTGGGTAATTGGTGTTTATTGATGATGTGGCAGAAGACAGAAGCAGCCGGATGAATTCTGCAGTGGTTAGATATACTGTCAGCCCAGAATCAGCCAAATTCAACAATGCTGATTGGACGGCACTTTACAGTACAGATGGACAATAATCCAAGACAGTGCAAAAGCAACCCAGGAGCTTTTGAAGGAAAAGAAGTGGAATATTCTGCAATGGCCAAATCAATCATCTGATCACAACCAATTGAGCATGCATTTCACTTGCTGAAAGCAAGACTAAAGGCAGAAAGACCCACAAACAAAGAAAATCTGCAATTAGAGCCTGGCAAAGCATCAGAAAGTAGGAAACCCAGTCTTTGGTAATGTCCATGGGTTCCAGACTTCAGGCAGTCATTGCCAGTAAAGGATTCTCCACAAAATATTAAAAATGAACATTTTATTTATGATGATATTCATTTGTCCAATAACATTCGAGCCCCTGAAAACGGAGGGACTGTGTATACAAATGGTTGCAGTTCCTAAAATTTGTACTTGATATTTATGTTCAGCCCCTTGAATTAAAGCTGAAAGTCTGCACTTTAAATTCATTTGGATTGTTTTGTTTAAATTTTATTCTGGTGGCACACAGAGCCAAAAGTATGAACATTGTTGCCTGTGTCCAAGTATATATGGACCTAACTGTATATCACAGGAGACAAAATAAAAAACAATATAGGGGGCTGTACATGTTTCACTAGAGATTTTGGAGAAAGACAGCATCCTAACTAAATTTTGGCAGTGTAAGGGAGTTGGAAATGTGGTAATTTCGTTTTTTTAAATATTTGAGTGGAACACAGATAATGCATTGACTTTAAAGGTGCTGCACAAGTGAGCAAAGTTTGTTTTGCTGTTGCAGTGCAATATCCGATTTAACCAGTAGACGGAGCTGTTGCAGTAGTTCTTGCAGTGCAATATCCGATTTAACCAGTAGACGGAGCTGTAAGTGAGAGCTGGAGGAAAACTCAAATCAACTTAAACATAGATGTGTAAAGAGCAAATGTAGTACAGAAAAAGGTTCACAAAATTAATAATTAAATGCACAACAAATTCCCACATTTTTACAAATGCACGTAAACAACATTGGGTAATATTGTAGAAACACAAAGTATTATTTTGGTAGTCATGCAGTGTGGGACAACAAAAAAAAGTCTAAAGCAGTGGTCTCAGAACTGTGGTCAGAGGGTCAGTTGCGGCCTTTTGCTTTCCATCCACTGACACCAACAATGGGGCACTATTCCTCCCACCGACACGAAAAATGGGGCACCATTACTCACAATGACTCCAGTGATGGGGCACTATTCCTCACAATGACACCAACGACGGGGCACTATTCCTCACAATGACACCAACGATGGGGCACTATTCCTCACAATGACACCAACGATGGGGCACTATTCCTCACAATGACACCAACGATGGGGCACTATTCCTCACAATGACACCAGTGATTGGGCTTTATTCTTCATAA
Source organism: Lithobates sylvaticus (assembly GCA_028564925.1). Classification (NCBI taxonomy): domain Eukaryota; kingdom Metazoa; phylum Chordata; class Amphibia; order Anura; family Ranidae; genus Lithobates; species Lithobates sylvaticus. The sequence goes on from CM053028.1 coordinate 93,217,194, forward strand.
TAAGACCAATGGGGTACTATTCCTCCAACAGACATAAACGATGGGGCACAGTTCCTCTCACTGATATCAGTAATGGAGCATTTTCTTTTCCCACTGAGCAAAGTCTGACCCCCTTAAAGTGACTGTAAAGGCAAATTAAAAAAAATAAAAATAAAAACAACAACAAACATGTCATACTTGCCTCCACTGTGCATCTCGTTTTGCACAGAGTGGCCCCGAACCTGCTCTTCTGGGGTCCCCCGGCACCTCTCGCGGCTCCTCCCCACATCTGATAACCCCTTCCCTGAGGGGGTTACCTTGCAGGCGCGCTCACGAGTCCAGCATTCGGTGTCCATAGAGGCCGAATGCAGGTCATTGGATTTGATTGACAGCAGCGGGAAACAATGGCTACGCTGCTATCAATCTATCCAATCAAGAGCCGAAAACCCTGGGCAGAGAGACAGCGCTTCCCCGCTGGGTCAAGTTTGAGGGTTCAGGCAAGTAAAACGGGGGGGGCTGGGGGGGGGGGGGGTCGGTCACTGACAGGTGTTCTTTCTATGCATTAAGGTGAAAAAACATGAAGGTTTACAACCCCTTTAAAGTCTGAAGGACAGGGGCCCTCCAGCTGTTGCAGAACTACAATTCCCATGAGGCATAGCAAGGCTGACAGGTACAAGCATGACTCGCATAGGCAGAGGCATGATGGGACTTGTAGTTCCGCAACAGCTGGAGGGCTGCCGGTGAGACCCTTGGTTTAGAAAGTTTGGAGACCCCTAGTCTAAAGGAATATAGTAGTAAATGCAATCCAGAGGATAACAAAATAACAGTTTGATTGGCGCAATTCTCCATCTTACCATAAATGCAATCCAGCCTATGCACCAACTATATACTGTGCCACTGAGCCTTATAAACATAACACTGTCCACATAATGGTCTTATAATTTTTATAGGGAATTTGTATTACCAGAAGAGTAAAAACGATGACATTTTATTAATATAAAAAATGTGCAGCGCTATAAAGTGCATACAAATACACTAGTGCTAAAAGAAGACTTCCAGTTTTTATTATTATTATTTTTTTTTTTTACCATAATTCTTTATTGTTTTTGGGAGCCCCAATGGGGGGCTTTGATGAAATATCAGTCATCTAAACAGACCCCTGATGTCTCACATTTGAGACAGAGAAAGGGACTGAGGGCAGAGATTCTCCAGCCCCTTTCTCTACAGCAAAGCAGCATGGGATAATCTGTGCAGCACAAGGTGATCAGGGTGTGCCCAGGCACACCTGGCACACCCTGCGTGCATGCATATGCCACTCATATATGGACTGTGTGGTATTGGTTGGTTGAAAATATTGTTTCTATTTCATCTAAAATACTAATTTCAGGGCTCAATCCCTTCTAAGTTTTTTTTTTTTTTTTTAGGGGATTATTGTTATCTACACATTGAATGAATTTTCACAGCACTGTAATTTTTATGCACTTTGCACATTTTTGGGACTATTCTATTAAACGTGGAATGTTCATGAGTTTACATTTCACACTGGAAGAACTCTTATAGCACTCCTGTATTTGTATGCACTCTGTACTTTATTTATAGTGCTGCACATTTTTATATTCATTTTGATGTACTCCACCAAAAGTATAGTGCTAGCAGCTAATTTTCAAACGGAGACCCAAGTGTGAAGAGATCGGGTTTGATATATATGACAGTTTATTCCCTAAATAAACACGTGTGATGTCCGCTTACCCATCAGTTATCAGGAAAAAGGTCTATAACAATCTATGCCGCCATCTCACAAATTATGGAGGACCTACTATGCAAACATGAAATACAACAGAAGGATTTACTAAAACTGGAGTAGACAGAATCTGGAGCAATGGTGCATAGTTACCAATCAGTAGAATCAGCAGTGTAGGTGGCACCCATGGGTGGCTGGAAAGGGGTAAAAACAGATGGCTGAGCAGAATTCTAACATTACAGCCTGACATGGCTGTACACATGCCATGGCCGAGACATTTTTAAGGCTGAAGAGTTTGAGAACACCTGTCAAACCCACCTATTATATTAATGGGGCCGCTCTGCAACTGCAAGCCTAATGTTTGGCTCATAGTTTAAAAAAAAAAAAGAATTTTAAAAAAACCTCAGAAATAACAGACGTTAGGAAGCGCCTCCTAGTGCTCATCATTTGCTGCTATATCATGATCCACTGTTTATCCTTTTTCACAAAGTGGTAAGCTTACTGCCTGTCTGAAATTATTATTATATAGGATTTATATAGCGCCAACAGTTTACAATGTAGAGGGGGACAGTACGATTCCCAAAAAAGTTCAATAGAGAAGGAATAGGAGGGCCCTGAAGTAACCCTATATGTGATATACAGACAATGCCAAAGTGATGACCAAAATACAACGCAGCTGGTCGCACATTAATGACAAGACAACTCATATACCTGCAACTGATTGGAAGAAGAAACGTCTGGAGAAATATGAGAAGACTGTCCTATGGAGGCAATTTTCTCTGCAGCAGATAAAGGCTTAAGGGGCTCTTTTGTTGGCTCCAGCATACCCTACAGAAACATGAAGATGTGAAATAAATACATTGATAAGCAAAACACAAGTTTTATAAAATAATTTGGCAGACATATATTTGAATTAGGGCTGAGGACTCTACCCACACATGATAGCACTCAGACCTAGGGACTAGCTGTCTAGGCATCCAGAGCTGTATCACAAGAGGAAACTGACAGTTATAGCTCTCCTATACCAGATATTGGGTATGTCGCAGGCCTCAGAGGGGCGAACAGGACATGGGAGTGTAGAGAAAGTATCAGGATCGGAGATTATTATGCTAATCCTGAATGGGCAAAGTACCAGATTGCTTTGAGGGAAGAATTGGAAGCTTCTTTTAGAAAGTACATACTGTATTATTAATTATTGTAACGACTGCTTAAAGCGGTTCTGCACTGGGTTTTTTTTTTTTTTTTTTTTGGGAATATGCTCAGGATTAATAGCAAAATTGGGGACTCACCTGTTCCATCTTCCATCGCGATCGCAGCCGGTTTTCGTCCGATAAAGTTCTTTATATTCTGTTTTTCTGCTGGGGGCCATCTTGCCTGTGGGCATGGGAAACCCCACAGGCACTTTAGATGGCCCAGCCATGCACCGCCGTTACTGCGCCGAGCTCGCGCGTGCGCAGTAACAGCAAAGTGCAGCTCACGTTCTCCGAAATCTCGCGAGATGTCGGCACCTCTGCCGACATCTTGCGAGATTTCGGAAGAGGTGACCGAAATCTCACGAGATTTCGGAAGATGCCGCACAGACTCCTGGGATCAATGACACCAGATCCCAGGAGACAGTGCGTCGTGACGAGGATCCCCGCACAGACCCCGCCCACCCCCGCAGAGACAGAGGACCGGAAGTCATCGATTACAAGGTAAGTGAAAAAAAAAAAAAAACACATTTCATTTAGTACTCTTTGCCTGATTTGGAAGGCAAAGAGATTTACTAAATGAAATGTGTGCCGAACCGCTTTAACAGTATTTTTTCACCTGATTTTCAGATCATAATTTTTTTTAAAAATGCCCAGACAGATGTTTTTGGTTTTGAATAGAAAGTAAGTATTAATCAACCAACCCATAGACGAGTCATTTTTTTTTTCTGCTAAACCAGCAGGTTGAACGAAAAAAAAAAAATTGACTTGATTCCCCCCATTCACACAATCGATGTAGATGAGGGAATCGTTCCCGCTGTGTCATTGTATTCTGACAGTGAGGAGACTTCCCTGCAGTTAGAATACACTGATCAGCACAGCAGGATATTGCCGGCGGCACTGAGTGAGAGGGAAAAATCCAAAAGGCTGGTTGCACAAAAATCAATCATTAGACTGACTTCTGTACATCCAAGCCTGCCCCTACAGTATCTCACAAAAATGAGTACACCCCTCTTATTTTTGTAAATATTTTATTATATCTTTTCATGTGTATTTTGTTAAGCGCTGCGCAAACTGTTGGCGCTATATAAATCCTGTATAATAATAATAATAATAATAATAATGTGACAACACTGAAGAAACGACAGAAGAAAGAAATGCCTGAAGAAAGGGGACAGTGTAAATTTGCTGTCCCCTCAAAATAACTCAACACACAGCCATTAATGTCTAAACCACTGGTAACAAAAGTGAGTAAAAATGTCCAAATTGGGCCAAAGTGTCAATATTTTGTGTGGCCACCATTATTTTCCAGCACTGCCTTAACCCTCTTGGGCATGGCATTCACCAGAGCTTCACAGGTTGCCACTTCCTCTTCCACTCCTCCATGACGACATCACAGAGCTGGTGGATGTTAGAGACCTTGCGCTCCTCCACCTTCCGTTTGAGGATGCCCCACAGATGCTCAATAGGGTTTAGGTCTGGAGACATGCTTGGCCAGTCCATCACCTTTACCCTCAGCTTCTTTACAAAGGCAGTGGTCATCTTAGAGGTGTGTTTGGGGTCGTTATGTTGGAATATTGCCCTGCGGCCCAGTTTCCGAAGGGAGGGGATCATGCTCTGCTTCAGTATGTCACAGTACATGTTGGCATTCATGGTTCCCTCAGTGAACTGTAGCTCCCCAGTGCCGGCAGCACTGATGCAGCTCCAGACCATGACACTCCCACCACCACTGTAGGCAAGACACACTTGTCTTTGTACTCCTCACCTGGTTGGCGCTACACACGCTTGACACATCTGAACCAAATAAGTTTATCTTGGTCTCATCAGACCACAGGACATGGTTCCAGTAATCCATGTCCTTAGTCTGCTTGTCTTCAGCAAACTGTTTGCAGGCTTTCTTGTCCATCATCTTTAGAAGAGGCTTCCTTCTGGGACGACAGCCATGCAGACCAATTTGATGCAGTGTGCGGCATATGGTCTGAGCACTAACAGGCTGACTCCCCACTCCTTCAACCTCTGCAGCAATGCTGGCAGCACTCATATGTCTATTTGCCAAAGACAACCTCTGTATATGACGCTGAGCACGTGCACTCCACTTCTTTGGTCGACCATGGCGAGGCCTGTTCTGAGTGGAACCTGTCCTGTTAAACCGCTGTATGGTCTTGGCCACTGTGCTGCAGCTCAGTTTCAGGGTCTTGGCAATCTTCTTATATTCTAGGCCATCTTTATGTAGAGCAACAATTCTTTTTTTCAGATCCTCCGAGAGTTCTTTGCCATGAGGTGCCATGTTGAACTTACAGTGACCAGTAGGAGAGCGTGAGAGCGATAACACCAAAGTTAACACACCTGCTCCCCATTTACATCTGAGACCTTGTAACACTAACTAGTCACATGACGCCAGGGAGGGAAAATGGCTAATTGGGCCCAATTTGGACATTTTCACTTAGGGGTTACTCGCTTTTGTTGCCAGCGGTTTAGACATTAATGGCTATGTGTCAAGTTATTTTGAGGATACAGCAAATTTACACTGTTATACAAGCTGTACACTCGCTACTTTACATTGTAGCAAAGTGTATTTCTTCAGTGTTATCACATGAAAAGATATAATAAAATATTTACAAAAATGAGGTGCGTTCTTACTTTTGTGAGATATTGTACATGGATGGAAATTTGGCCCATCCTTGCTAAACCAGCCAAATTTCCATCCATGCATGGCCGGCTTTAGACTGGTTTCGTTTTTACTAACATCTGTGGCTTTGTAAGCAAAATTTCCTCACACTGGGGGCCGTTCAAACTATGTTTTGGACTGACAAAAAATTGTCAGCTCAGGTCGGATTCATTGTACTAACAAACCGATGTTAGCACAGCGATCTCCCCTGCTCTGCTATTGTGTTCTGACACTCTGCCATTGGCTGAGGTCGCTGATAAAGAGCCGGTCGGCAGACCATTTTCAGTCATGAACCAGCCGAACGTCTGTTGGACCAGCTGCCATACACGTGGCCTGTGTGTACTAGACTTAACTCAGCACATCCCCAACTCAAAGACAAGGCGATTTACCTTCTTTCCTATGAATTCATTTCACACCACTGGCTTGTGATGTTGTGCGCTGAATAAAGTACTGCATGCACTACTATTTTTCAGCACAGTGTGCTGTGGTGTCAACTACTGCATTGCAATGCCACTGCAGTGAATTGAACTGAATTAAAAGTCACATGTGATATTTCAATAAAGTTCTAACAAACAAAAAGAACAAAAAATTAAGACAGTGAGATGCCCCAGGATCAGCAAAACAGCACTGTCCAAGCGTTCAGTATGCCAGCCAGTGTGAAAGAGCCTGCACAGTCTTGGCGACAAGGTTTTCACCAGACCATAAGCAAGGTAAAAACCACCAACAGTAACACAGACACAAGATAGAAGTTATCCAAGAAAAGCAACATGCATAAGTATTAAAGGAGAAGTGTGCGATTATAAAAAAAAAAATAAACACACATAGCCACTTACCTGCTGCAGCATCAGTCTAATGCTGCAAGCTGCATCTCACCAGCCCCAAGACTGAGAACTGGGCGATCAAATGACCGCTGATCAGTTCTTGATCAGCTCTGAGCAGAGAGCAGTGACTGTTGGTCAACTGTTCTCTGCTCCTCCAGGGCTCACTGGAGTGCCAGACTGGAGAGAGGGGCATACGTGGCTTGCTCGGGCTCTCACTGGCACGGTGAGAGGCTGAGCCAGCTGCCTGTAAGGCATCTGGGTAGATCCTGACATTGTGGGGACCCTTCTTGGGTCTGTGACGTCAGCCAACAGCACGCTTTAGCCCGCTGTCGGCTGATTCTGGGTCACAGGACAGCACAAGTATTTTTGTTATTTAAGATCATGAAAATGAGTGACAACTTCAGTTTTATGTGTCATTTCTTCAGGTAGTTCAAGTGGTCTCCAAACTCTGGCCCGGTAGCCAGATGTGGCCGTTAGCTTATCTCTATCTGGCCCTTGGGGCACTATTCTTCCCTCCACTAAAAGAAAAAGCAATATTCTCCTCACTGACACCAACCAAAGAGCATAATTTCTGACAGTAACAATGGACCATTCCTTCTGTTGACACCAATGATGGGGGACTATTCCTCCCACTGACACCAACATTCGGGCACTTTCTCCCACTGACACCAACGATGGGGGACTATTCCTCCTATTGAACGCATTATTGGGGCACTATCCTCCCACTGGCACCAATAATGGGGTGCTATTCCTCCTATTGACACCATTATTGGGGCACTATCCTCCCACTGACACCAATAATGGGGTGCTAATCCTCCTACTAACACCAACATTGGGGCTCTATTCCTTCCCCTAATAACAAAGATGGGGCATTGTTTACTCCCACTGACCCCAAGACATTTTCTACTCCCACTGGCCACAGTACGGCCCCTCTCAAGTCTGCAAGACATTAAACGTGCCCTTTGTGTAGAAAAAAAAAAAAGACCCTGAGGTATATTATCTTTTTTCTGTAGGCAATGAAGATCTAATGTTTTCCTGTTTAAATATGTTCAACAGGGTTCTTGGGATTGTGGAAAAGTTTTCAAAAGGCTCCTTCCCTGTTCCAGCATGACTATGGCCCCTGTACAAAAAGCCAGCTCCATACAGACATAGCTGGAGAAATTTGGTGTGCAGGAACTCCAATGGCATGCACAGAGCCCTGACCTGAACTTAAATAGCTTTTTGGATAAACTGGAGCCCTGATTTTGAGCAATGTCACCTCGTTCATCAGTACCTGACCTTACAAATGTTATTTTGGATCAATGGGAACAAACAGGACATTTTTTAAAAGCTGGTTATACACTCAGCTGTCAAAGCTGCTCTTATACAAACTGAAGCTCATGTGTACAAGGCTTAAATGGCCTTTTGAAATATGGGGGAGAAAAAAAAAAAACCTTGCTTACCAGTCCAGCTGCATACATGGGAACAATGACTGGTTGCTTCTTGTTACCTGTAAAAAGCTATAAAAAAATATTGCAGTTAAAGAAAAATAAAATGTGAAATAAAACTACTTATAAAAAAAAAATAAAAAAAATAAGATAAAGCTGAATTTCAGGCAAGCCACCAAGTTCACCATATAAATACTTATAAGGAAGTTGCAAACGGATTTATATTTCTGTCCTTCCGGTTCCGAGATATACACATCCCTGCCAGACAGCAGAGCTAGGTTGTTGACCTGTTTTTTTCTATTGCATTTAGGAAACACAACCTACCTCCAGCCTGTAACTGAATGGCAAATGCACAGTTAGAAAGGTAGTCACTCTTCTGTACACACTGCTCTCTCCTCCTGTCAGAATGCATCCTTGTCAGTTCATGCACTGCAGCACAGGTGGTTCCCAGCACTGCCCCACCCTCTCTCTGGGAGTGCTGCTGTACAGGGTATTACAAGTGGCAGATGCCAAGTGATGTTCAATTACTTACACTAGTTTCATTTAAAAATAAATGACCTTAACTACAATAACTACATTAAATAGATTTTTTATTTCTGCCTGAATTCAAGATGTGAAAAAAAATCCAATGGATAAATATGCAATAACCAAAGGGTGATAAATAGTTGGGCTCACAAGTGTACAGTCTCAGGAAATTTTGTCAAAATGGATGGCAAGATAAATAATGGGCATTAAAAGATACTGGAGAAAAACGTGCACTTATCAGCCTGGAAGCTATGCAAGTAGTGCGCTTAGACTTTCCAACATTACAGTGATCCAAAGCCGGAAAGCCTTATGCACCGTACACACGGTCGGACATTCCGACCACAAAATCCGTCTGATTTTTTCCGACAGATTTTGTCCGAAACTTGTCTTGCATACACATGTTCAGACAAAGTTGTCTGAAAATGCGATCGTTCCAAACGAGGTGACATATAAAAACATACGAAGGGACTATGTAGAGGCCAGTAGCCAATAGCTTTCGTCTCCATATTTCTTCTGAGCACGCGTGGCACTTTGTGCGTCGGAATTCTCTATACACGATTGGAAAAAGTCCGATCGGTTTTTATTGTCAGAAAATTTTAGATCCTGCGCTCAAATTTTTTCAGTCGGAAATTTCTGACGGAAAAAGACCGCTAGAGCCCACACACGATCGGATTTTCCGACAACGTAATCCGATCTGACTATTTCCATCGGAATATCCGACCGTGTGTACGGGGCATTAGGCCAAGTCGACCCTGATCTGGCAGCAGCAGAACTAAATTGAAACTCTTGGAGTGGCCATAAATATCTTCCAAATGCAACATCATTAGAGTGATTGTAAAGTCATTTTTTTATTTTTTTTATTAAAAATAACAAACATGTTATACTTACCTCATCTGTTGCAGTAGATTTGCACAGAGCAGCCCCCATCTTCCTCTTCTCTGGTCTCTGGCTGGCGCTCCTGGTCCCTCCCTCCTGTTGAGTGCCCCCACAGCAAGCAGCTTGCTTATGGGGGCACACAAGCCGAGTCACATTCATTCAGACACAGAGCTGTGGCCTGGCCCCACCCCCTTCATATTCTCATTGGCTGGCTGACTTTGACTGAGAGCAGCGGAAGCCAATGGCACCATGCTGTCTCAGCCAATGAGGAGGGGAGTCCTGGGCAGCCGAGACATTCCTACAACATCGCTGGAGCTAGAGGGACCTGCTTGCTGCACAAAGAAGGTTTTTTATCCTAATGCATAAAGATAAAAAAAAAAAAAAACGTCTGACTTTAAAACCCCTTTAAGATACTTTGGGGTGATTTCAAAGATACATTTCATGATGGCCAACTAAAGAATTTTCAGGACCTGGAGACTATTTGCCAAGAACAGGCAACCTCACCACATGAGAAAATAAAGGGCCTTTAGATGGGTATACACAGACAGCTTTTTTTCATTCATACAGTGGATTGGAAAAAAAAGGTGATCCCAGATCCCAACATCTACAGAAAGGTTGTGGATGCTGGGATCCCACCCCCGCCACGCTACTGTATTCTGACAGCAGGGGCTCCTGCTGAACCGGCCGAATTTCAATACGTGTGTACCCAGCTTAAAGTGGTTGTTAAGGGTAATGATTTTGTTTTTACCTTCATGCATTCTATGCATGAAGGTAAAAACACCTTCAATGTGCTGCTCCCCCTCCCTATACTCCCCTGAGCCCAATTCCCAATCCTGTAATTTGCACAAGAGCAGAAGCTCTCCCTCCTCATTGGCTGAGACACAGTCTCACACTGTCAATCACAGCCAGTGAGGAGGGAGCAGGGCCAGAGCTGAGCTGCACTCTGTGTGTTTTATAGACACACAGGCAGCTCCGGAGTGAGCATGCATGAGTCCCGCCACAGCAAGCAGCTTGCTCTTGGGGCACTCAGCAGGGGGGAGGGGCCAGGAGTGCCAGGGGGGGGACACGAGAAGAGAAGGACCTGGGCTGCTCTGTGCAAAACCATTACACAGAGCAGGCAAGTTTGACAGCTTTGTTATTTAAAAAAAAAAAAAATCTGAATCTTTACAAACGCTTTAAAGTTATGCAAATGTTTGAACAGGACTAATTATTTTACTTCTTCGCTATAACTTTTTTAATGATTGTGTGATACCTAAAAGTTTCATTTGAATCAAACACAGATCACCTTTGCTGTTTTGACTGTGTTAATGAATATTGCTGTCAACAAGCAACACAGCTACAAATCACCTAAAGAGCCTATTCATATAAACAGAATGGCTTTAAATGTTTAACTGTATATCTTTTTCTAGAAAACAAAGAAAAAATGTATTTAGCGTCAGTTGGACATATGAGAAAGTACTAGACCACTTTCTGGCCAAACCATGCCGCATAGAATCTGCTTTCTATGGGAAAAATGGGTAAAAGGTTACAGATTATTCACCCAAAACTAACAGTGGAGGTCTGCCCTGAACGGCTGGCTAGCAGGTTCATTCAAGCAGCTTGTCCCTTTCCTACAGAGCCATTGTCCAGCAGCTCGGTGGCTTTCAGAAACAGACAATAGTGCAGAGAGAAATAACATACTATGTTCCTTGTGTCGATTCCAAGGGAGCACAGGAGTTTTTTGTTGCTATGTGAACCTCCCCACTGGTACTTCAGTCCGAAGGCATCGTGGATATCCTGCAGCTCAGCCCATAAGTCCAGAACTGCAGTGCATAACCTTTCAAAAAAAAAAAAAAAAAAGTTAGTAAGCTCACATAAGTTGTCCAGCTTTAACCACTTCAATACCGGACACTTTCAATCCCTTCCTGCCCAGGCCAACTTACAGCTTTCAGTGCTGTCACACTTTTTGTAACACTGTATCCAAATTAAATTTGTATCATTTTTTGAGACAGATAAAGCTTTATTTTGGTGGTATTTAATCGCCACTGGGGCTTTCATTTTTTGCTAAACAAACAAAAAAGACAGGACATTTTGAAAAAATAAAAAGTTTTTTCTTGGTTCTTGTTATAAAAATGGGTGATGATCAGGCGGCACTGATGGGCACCGGTAGACATCAATATGTTGCACTGATTATCAGTGTAAATGTCCCCTGTTACTGGAAAGTGGAGCATCGGCTTGCCTTTCCTCACACACTGCCATCACTGAGGAAAGGAAATGCCGATAGCCGGAATTTGTTTACATGTGATCAGCTGTGATTGGACACAGCTGATCACATGGTAAAAAGCCTACGTCATCGGCTCTTTACCCTGGTCGGTGATGCAATGTGTCCGAGGGACACAGCTCACCACCGATCACCGTGGCGCACGTGAAGAACATCATATGACATCCAGTCAGGATCTTAAAACCACCACTCCGCCTGGTGGGAAGGTGTTGAACAGAGTACACATGTATGACAATTATACATCTCCTCCATCGTGTATTATTCAACAGAACTACAGAACAAAATCAGCTATATGATGCTTTAATTTAAAGCTGGCTACACATTATACAATTGTCTTGTTCAATTTCCTTTAGATTTATGTTCAACTATGTAGTGCAAGGGCCTGCCTGATTGCATACAATATGAAAGTGTTTAGGTTTGGCCTCATTTTATATGGTTTTTGTAAATCTAAAGAAAAATTGTATAATGTGAAGCCACCCTTAAACACAACTTCAGGATATTAACAACCCTCATTTAACTAACTGTTGATATGGGAAACAAAGAAAAAGAAACCCAAGTGCCCATTTTACTCACCTGTCATGTGACAATCCTTATCTCTTCTTCTGTTACTCATTCTATGGGTGTCCACATTACTGCCTGCGTGATGTGGACACCACCTATTGGTGGAGGTGACACATCTGGCAACCTGGTCCTCTCTCATGGGTTCAGAGGCAAGAGAACTCGCAGGATGGTGAGGTGCCCAAGAACATAGCGAGCAGGAAATGTGCCCGGTCCTCGGGTTAGGAAATTATATTGGCTCATTGAGGAAACTGAGTTGATCCATAACACTGCAGAATGGCTTAGGAAGAGGTGTTTGGAATCAAGACTACAAAGTAACTGATGCACCAAGCCCCATTTAAATTTCATGTTTGTCTGGAGTTGGGCTTTAAGAAAAGCCCAAGAATACTTCTAAATAGCACAGGTTAATACAAAAATTAGATTTTTAAGGAAAAACACTTCATCCTTGTAATAATTAAACAGTGATCTGTAGTTCAATACCTCAACAATCTCCCTTACCATTCACCTTCAAATGTCACGAGACTTGGGAAAGTAGCTACATCCCTAGAAACCCACATATGGCACTGAAAAAGCCAGCAGGGATTCAATTAATTTCAATTAGATGCAATTTAAGGCTTCAAACAAATTTAAAGCAGAGCTCCACCTAAAAGGTAAAGCTCTCCTTGTTCTTACCGACCCCCCCCCCCCCCCTCTCCACTGCCACGTCTGGAACTTTTTTTGGGGGGGGTACTTGGTTTTGACAGGTGGCCACTCCCACTTCCAGGTAAGAGCGCCACTGCCTATCTACCATATTTCCAGCCCCTCCTCCTCCCCCAGCTACCTTCTGGGACACACATATGTCCCAGAAGATGGTGGCACCATTTAGAAAGCTTAGCGCGACTTGCACATGCGCAGTAAGAAACTTTCTGTGAAGCCTGTAGGCTTCACTGCTGCCTTCCCTTGCTTACAATGCTGGTGCCTATGTAGTTGTAACTGCTGACTTTAAAAACATTTTTACAGACTCTTTAAAGTAGTAGAAATATAGGCACAATTCTTTTTTGTTATTTTGGATAGAATAAGGGAGGGTTATAACCTGTCGAATAATTTTTTCGACATCTGTGTCCCATTGGGGAGATTTACCTTCATTTCCTGTCCCATAGAAGAAAAAAACATGAAGTGAGAGGAAAACCCTCCAAAGTGGGGAAATCCCTGGTTGCCAACAGAACTAATGTCCCTGTTGCAAGATTTCTCATCTATTACTCAGATGGGCTTACGCCGTATGAGTCAAAATTGCTGTGTGGTGTTTGCAATACACCGACGTGGGCAGCAGTTCCAGTTGGTAATGTATGGTGACCACCGACAAGTCTGTGCGCTGGGTAGTTGATGTTAACTCAAATTGGGAATGGTAGGCAGGTATGGTATGTGGCTCATCCCCAAAAGGTGTTACCGATAAAGAGAAATGAGACCATATAGCGTGATACCGTCAGGAAAATTATAATTTAATAAATCAAAAAATGAGTACTCACATGTACAAAGATTTTAGTAGGCATGTGTAAAAGATTGGCAGCAGTGGCATCAGCAATTCGTATCCCGACGCGTTTCGCCTTAGTGAGGCATCATCTGGGGAGCCCCACATCAGACAAGCCGGGATACCATACCTGCCTACCATTCCCAATTTGAGTTAACATCAACTACCCAGCGCACAGACTTGTCGGTGGTCACCATACATTACCAACTTTTCCTGTTGCAAGATTTCTCATCTATTACTTTTCTGGGGACAACCCAAAATTTGGGATTTTCTTTTACTTTCAATAATAATAGTAAACAAGACAAAAATCTTATCCCACTCCATTCTATCCAAAACTAAAAAAAAAAAAAAAAAGTGTTGCCTTTAGTTATACTGTAAGGGCTCAATTCACACTTGGCTTCAAAAAACGACAAATCCCTTAGCAGAAAAAAAATTCTCATATAGAGCGTTTTTGTACACAGGGTTAGAAGCATTTAGCGTTTTTTTTTTGCCACAAATCTCCTTTTAAAAAACACAAACAGAGGGGGTTTTTTTCTGCCCCAAACGTTGAGCTTAAGATATGCCTGCAATCGTCCTAATGTGTATGGACACATAGGATAACATTGAGCTGCTTCTACAGGCAGAACACAAAACTCCCGTAGAAGCAGCGATTTTTAAGCAAGTGTGCATGGAACCATTTTGTGTAAAAATATGATGGTAAGAAGGATAGCAGGGTGAATAGACTGTTTTTTTTTTTTTTTTTTTTACACCCAACAACAAAGGTTCCAGTGTAGTTTGGAATTTTAGTTTTCAGATTCACTTCCAAACACGTTACCACTACAGTTTTTCGAGTTTAAAAGGGGATAGTTAGGTCCTGCACATAACAGCATTTGTTATCCCTAGCGTTAAGTCTAGTATCATGAGCTTTAGTGCTTCAGAAGCCTGCCAGTAGTTTGAAGCTAGAGCGCACACAGCATTTATATTAAAAGAGGAAGTAAAGCCTCCTCCCAAAAAAAAAAAAAAAACGGAACCTGCAAGGCAAAGGCATAATGAGCTAGTATGCATAGCATACTAGCTCATTATGAATAACTTACCTGAGAACGAAGCCCCCGAAATGGTCCTCATCCACGACCTTCTCCGCCGCCATCAAGCCCGGAGTGACTTCCGGGTCTCGCCGCTCCAGCGCTGTCATTCGCTGGATCAGCGATGACGTCACTCCCGCGCATGCGCACGAAAGCGGCATATCGCCGTAATCTCGGCATGCGCAGTGCGCCTGCGCGCCGCTGTCTACGGCGCATGCGCCGTAGACAGCGATGCCTCTTTTTTTCTAAATATCTCCTAAACCATGTAGGTTTAGGAGATATTTATTGGACCTACAGGTAAGCCTTAATCTAGGCTTACCTGTAGGCCAAAGTGGTTTGTAAGGGTTTACAACCACTTCAAACACTCCCTAAGTCAGTGATGGCGAAGAGCTGGCACGCAGAGCCCTCTCTGTGGGCACTCAGAAGCTCCGGGCAAACACAGGCTCCTCACACTTCCCTAGAACAAAGTGCCCAGTGTCCCCACACTGTCATGCTTCGTTCCATTGGTGAGAAAGCCCAGAGATGAGGCCGGAGGGGCCGGTAATGAGCTGTGCCACGTGAGCATGTTCTGTGCTATGGTGATAGCAGGAGAGGTGTGTATGGGCAGAGGGAGCAAGACTGGCTACATGAGAGTCACTGCGCCACTGCCATACCACAGCATAGGGGGGAGGGAGTGGCAAGTTGCAGAGGGGGGACCAGATGTGTGATGGAGTGTGCCATGAGCTGCATGGATGGGTGTGATGCATGGTGAGGAGGTGTGCTATAAGTTACATGGTGATGTATAATGTGCTGTAGCTCACTGATGTGATGTGGCTGGACAACAGAGAGGTGTGAGCTGAAGGCCAATACATAATGTGCTAGAAGTTTACAGTGTGATGAGATGTGCGATGTGCTGCATGGCGATGGATGTTGGCACGTTGAAATAAATAGGTTGGTTTTATGTTGCAGTTTGGGCACTCGGGCTCAAAAAGGTTCGCCATTACTGCCCTAAGTGCAGCCAAAATGTACTTAAGGGCTTAAAGCAGACCTTGCAAGGTCTACAAGCAAGGTCCACTTCTTCACTAATTGACACTGTAGCAATGATCTAATGCACACTGCGGACAACTTATACCATGATGTTTGGTTCAATGTACTTCGGAAGTTCCAAAATTGGCATCTTAGCTTTGTATGGTCACTGGCAAGTTGACTCACAAATGTGTACCAACAATGGTCATCTCCTTAAGACCAAGATACCTTTATTTTAGCCTTGTAGGAGGTAGCAGAGATGTAAACTACAACAGGGAAATCTCACTACCAGTGTGTCTTAAGCCTAGTACACACGATCAGAAAAATCGGACGAAAAATAACACGTTCGAATCGATCGTACGATAATCTGATCATTAGTACACAGCTTTCAAGAGCCGATTCAGTTAGTCCGAAATTATCCGAAGTGACAAACGCAAAAAATGTTCTTGTATGATTTTAATTTAATCAGTGCAGTTTGCATCTGAAAATACAATACAAAGACAATGCAATATATCACTTCCGAATTTTTATTTTGTTATAAGAGAATTTTCATAACTTTAGTAACCTCTTCATTTTCAACATGGAGCCTAGCAGGGAAAAAACCAAACCATCACTTGTTCCGATAATCTCATTGCCTGTACGAGGCTCCAGAGACAGAAGAAGCTCTAGCCATGGCTACAAATGGAGCGTGCCTTTGATGAACCCTAGGATGTACCTTTGTACTTGTCTATCCAGGAGTAAGTTTGCTACATACCTGCTAGTGTACTGGGATTTTGAGGATTCCTCTTGTTGCTCTATGCATAGCAGAAGATCCAGAGGTGATATGTTTTCTTCTATATCAGCAGCAGAAGGAAGAGGAAAAGAGGTCTGGATGACTCGCTCAAGACGTTCCAATAATGAATGCTACAGTACAGGAGAAAAAAGGAATTATACATATCCATGGATAGCCATCTTAAAAGCGATTTGTTTTTCTTTTTAAAAAACAAAACATGTCATACTTACCTGTTCTGTGAAAGGGTTTTGCACAGAGCAGTCTCAATCCTCCTTTTCTGGGGTGCCCCGGTGGCGCTCCTGGCTCCCCCTCTTCGTCGGGTGCCCCCACGGAGAACCACTCTCCTGGGGGCACCTGTGTGGGCGTGATCCCAAGCCCTTCTGCTGCATCCATTGACACGGATAGCAGGACTCGGCCCCTCTCCCGGCTCACTGGATTTGACTGACAGCAGCAGGAGCCAATGCTTTGCCGCATGCTACAGACAGGCAGATATGTCCAACGTATTTTGTACAACTCACCCAGCGAACCAAAGAATCCAATGAACACATTTCTTCTCACTTCTCAGTTACAGAAAGGGCAGACCACAGTGAGATTTTTTGCTAACAAGCTGGTAAATTTTTATAACTGGCAAGAAGTGCTTGTCACGTTCTCCTCTGGGTACCCCTAAATGGCCTGATCCATGCCTGAGCATCACATTTTCCTTTCATTTTCTGTTTACTTGATTTAAAGAGATTGTATTGTGGTCGGTTTACTCATTTTTCAATTTCAGGGTAATAGGTAAAATTGTAGGGATACAAAAATGAAGAAAGGTTTTTTTATTTTAATAGTTTTAATAAATCCATAAATAAAATTTCTCTAAAAAAGTTGTAACGATCTTAGCAAGGTAGAAAGGGGGGGTGAATAAATATCAGTCAGATATGTTAGATTCCATGGCCACAAAGTCGGCGTTGCATCGATTCTGACGGTGCAGTTGCTGGCAATAGGCTAAAGCATATTGTGAGTGAAACATATTAGAGGTAGGGACTCAGGTAGGTGGTTATGACCTTATGTTCAATAAACCTATTAGACACTTCTTTTGGAGCGTGGTATGAATTTCTTTTTCATGGCACAGCCATTGGATTGGGCTTATGGTTAATCTTAGGCTCAGTTCACACTAGTCCCAACTGCAAAGTCACGTGACTTTCGGTGCAACTGTTGAATATGACTTTGATGTGACTTTTGAGGGCTCTTTCACACGGGGCGGATCAGTGCAGATCCGCCCCGTGGATAGCCGCTTGCTCAGCGGGGATCGCCGGAGCGATCTCCGCTGAGCAGAAGATGACAGGTCCTTCTCTGCACTCCGTGCAGGGACGGACCTGTCAGAGCGCCGCTCTCCCCTATGGGGGATCGGGTGACGACGGACCGTAGAGTCCGTCGTCACCCGATCCGCTCTGCAGACGGATGAAAAAATAGGGTTTTCCTCCGTCTGCAGAAACGGAGCAGAGCGGGCACGGACGAGAGCGGGTGTCAGCGGATGCTCATCCGCTGACACCCGCTATCCCATAGGGATACATGTATGTCCGTTTTTCATCCGAAAACGGAAGGATGAAAAACGGACATACGGTCCGTCCGTGTGAAAGAGCCCTTACACTTTTCTAAAGTCGGACAGACTTGTGTAGTATAAGTTAAGACAGCTTTCATAGGGAAACATTGAATTTCACATGAAATCCGACTTCGAGTCTCACAAGCCCGATCCAATTTTGCATCAGTGTGAACCGAGCCCAAGTTACTGCCTGAATAGCCTTTTAAATATAGAATTATATACAGAAGACATTTACAAAGGCTGGTTGAAAACACAAACAACATTGTACTATTCATGGAAAAAGTCAGTGATGGACAAAATGCAGAAGCTCTATAGACAATACACACAAATAATTACTGCTGGTGACTTACATCAGCTGGTTTTTCTCCTGCCTCAATGGGCTTTTTGGCAGAAAATCACGACAAATGCAATCACCTACGTTATTAAATGAGACTGGAAGAATCAAATTAGGTCTTGCAGACTGGCCTGTGTGTGGCTGTCTTTAGTAAAGATAAGCAAGATCATCAAATGAATCACATGTTTACTAATGGATTAGCAATCAATATGTACAGAACGGATTCATTTTGCACCAATTTGCTTTAATAGATGCAAACATAGCTAGATCATCTTAGATTTGCAGCAGTGGCTGGCTGTTAGGCCCGGTTCAGACTGCTGCGGTGCGGGAACGCTGCGAATACACTGCGAGTTCCCGCACCGCATGTCTCCCGCCGGCAGTTCACACTGCCCTATGCGAGCTGCTGGGGGTGTCAATGAAATGTTAATGACACCCCCATAGCAGCTCGCATATCGCAGTGCGATCTGCAAACTCGGACAGGAATCGGATCGCATGGTGAGAACACCATGCGATCCGATTCTGCTGCGGAGCGAAAAAAAGGGTCCTGTCCGATTTTGGGCCGAATGCGATGCGAATTCAGCCATACTATCTGTATGGCTGAATTTGCATCGCACAGAGATCGCATATGATTTGAACTGCAGTGCGGTGCGAATCATATGCGATCTCCCGCACCGCAGCAGTCTGAACCCGGCCTTATGCAGAATCCACTGATAAAGAAAAAAAAAACATTCCCCTCTGGGTGATCTACCGGTACGTTGCAAGGATTTTAACAAACTTTGTTGCAGATTCCTTCCTTTTATTATTCAAAAAGAATAGCTATTTATTTTTCTGTGTCCCTGTGTTTAGTGAATCTGTATGGGAGTGGTTTTAGAATTATTAAAGATGCACCAAAATGACGGCACCCGAAACATACTGGCTGTAAATGGTGCCATCTGCATTTTGGTCGATAAAGAAAAAGGTGCCGATAATGGTACCAAAAACGCACGCAATTTTACCACGATTTTACTGTGCTTATGGTACCTTTTTTATGGGTCATGCAACTCAAAAACAGGTGTGTAAGGCCCCTTTCACACTGGGGCGGGAGCCGCGGTGACGGTAAAGCAGCGCTATATTTAGCGGTTTTACCCCCCATGAGTGGCCGAAAAAGGGTTAAAATCCCCCGCAGAGCACCGCCGTAGCGGCGATTTGCGGCGGTATTGCCGCGGTATTACCGCAGTGTCCCATTCAAATCAATGGGAAGGAGCGGTATAGGAGCGGTGAATACATCGAGTGAAAGGGGCCGGATTTTTTCAGGCGGTGTACAGGCGCTATTTTTAGCGCTGTACCGCCTGAAAAACGCCCCAGTGTGAAAGGGGCCTTATGGATGCGTTTTCATTGCCTTTCAACAGGGAGGTGCATTTTTGGTGCATTTTTTCTTGTAATTGACCAAAAATGCAGCAAGCAAGATTTTTAACACCGCAATGGAAGCGCAATGGACCAGTGTGAAGACATACATAGAATTTAAAAAGGGATATATTTAAAGGTGCCAATAATGGCTGACAATAAATTCATATTCATTTAAAATTCAGGATATGAATTAAAAAGTCGAATATAATACAATTATATATAAAAATATATCTTTTTTTTAACCACTTCAGCCCCAGAATGATTTGCCCTCTTAATGACTAGGCCATTTTTTGCGATACGGCACTGCGTCGCTTACTGACAATTGCGCGGTTGTGCGACGCTGTACCCAAACAAAAATTATGTCCTTTCTTTCCCACAAATAGAGCTTTCTTTTGGTGGTATTTGATCACCTCTGCAGTTTTTATTGTTTGCGCTATAAACAAAAAGAGACTGACAATTTTGAAAAAAGAAATTAAAAAAAATTTTACTTTTTGCTACAATACATATCCAAAAAAAAGTTTTAAAAAACAATTTTTTTTCATCAGTTTAGGCCAATATGTATTCTTCTACATTTTTTTAACAGAAATATCACAATAAGTATATATTGATTGGTTCGAGCAAAAGTTAAAGCGTCTACAAAATAAGGGATATGTTTATGGCATTTTTATTATATTTTTTTACTACTAATGGCAGCGATCTGTGATTTTTAGCGGGACTGCGACATTGCGGCAGACAGATCAAACCCTTTTTTGGGACCAGTGAAATTTTTTCCAGCGATCAGAGCTAAAAATAGCCACCGATTACTGTATACATTTTATTGGCAGGAAAGGGGTTAACACTAGGGGGCAATCAAGGGGTTAACTGTGAGTCCTAGGCAGGTGTTTCCAACTGTGGGGGGGAGTGCACTGACAGGGAGTAGAGAGACAGCAGATCTCTCTCCTCTCCCTGACAGAACGGGGATCTGTCTGTTTACATTGACCGATCCACCGTCCTGTCTCAGGAGTGATCGCAGGTGCCCGGCGAACATCGTGGCCGCCGACCACGCGCATTGGCTCCCACGTCATGCGGCGGGTGCTAAGGCTATTTAAAGGACAGCTACGGTGATTTGCCCAGGAGAGCCAACCTGCTGCCGTTTATATATATATATAAATATGTTTGGGGGTTCCAAGTCATTTTCTAGCAAAAAATATGGATTTTAACTTGTAAACACCAAAGGTCAGAAATAGGCTTAGTCATGAAAGGATTAATTTTAGTTTTAACAAGATCACAACCGTATATGCTAATCTTTTTTTTTCCCCACGAAAGTGGAGTTACCCTTTAAAGAATGGTAAGGTTATCCAGCCCCTATACTACCCGATTATTTCCTTATAATTTTGTTGGCTTCAGTCATGTCAGTAGTAAAAGCTTTTATTAGTTTACTTTACATTGAGCATAAAGAAATAATCCGCATTACATTAAAAATGCAGAAGTGAGAATCGGCTCCGGGTTTAAGAACACATTTAAAATGCACAAAGATATTTTTGTCCGTCTCACTACACATACAGAAGTAAAAACCGACAGACTGGATTGGGCCTCAGTATCTTTCGGGCCTATGATCTTACTTCTTGATTACATGTCTAGAGCAACTACAATTTGTCCCATATCCTGTGCTGCTGGCGAACAGAGCCAAGCACTGTGTATTTGCTGCCCATTCCATTAAAACAAGGAAGCTGGGCCATTACATGGTATATGGGAAGCTCAGGCCCCACTCTCCTGAGGGAGGCAAGTGTGTCTGAGGGAAGCCATGTGAGATGCGTCCGTGCATCAAGGTCAGGTTGGGACAGAGGAAGGCCCAAGTCTGAGAGGAAGTCTGTGTGGGACAGGATCAGCCAGGAGGCTGTGGAGAGAGACTAGGAGGGACAAGCACAGCTAGGGAGCTGCAAGGAAAGACACAGAGCTAGAGCTCAGTGCCTGCGCATAGCCCTAGGATGTGTTTGATGGTCAGGAAGACCGAAAGGTGTTCGATGGTCAAGAAGACCATGCAGAGGTACTCGGAGCAGTAAAGCTGCTACAAGAGTGCCAGAAGGCTGGATGTTATGTCTTTGAAGTGATGGTGAGAACCTCATGCGTGTAAAGAGCTATCTGTATGAACTTTGACTTGCTTTGAACTAAAAGTGAGCTGCCATGCCATAATATACAGTTTTGGATTGGCGCAACTTATTGTAAACGCACCTTCCGCTTGAGTTCAATTACCCCAATCTTACAGCTTTCATTTCATTGGGCAAAATAGTCATTTATTCTGGCAAATTAAATGAACAAACGTTCAAGAGCTAAATGCCTAGTGTTTAAAGTGTTTGTTGCCCTAAAAAAAAATGTATCCCGTTCCCTAAGGCCTGATTCACACTTATGCATTTTTAGTGCTTTTTGCATTTTGCAGATTTTCACCACAGTCCATTTATCATGGTTTCCTATGGAACACGTTCTGTTGTGCAAATATGCAAAATGCAAAAAGCACTGAAAATGTATAGGTGTGAATCAGGCCTTAAAGCATGTTATACAGCAGCACAGTGATTGGGCAGTTTCATTTGGCACCCTGTATCACCTGAAATACCTGGCTGGTCCTGCCTGGTTCTTCCCGCCCCCCTGTAAACTGACCACGGTTTATCACGGCTGCTGAACCCTGAGGCCGTAGTCAGTTTACGTGCCTCCGTCATCTGCAGCCCTGCTCTGTCTTCCTCTGTGCTCCCCTCCCCCTCCCTGCCTGTCAGCTCGTACCAGCGCCACTCTGCTCCCCTCTCTGCTGCTATAAAACTATGTTATATTTATACCATACCCTCTGTTAGATAAGAACATGTGTTCTAGTCCCTGTGCTTCATAAAAAATAAATAAAAAATTGCTGACTTCTACCTGATTTCACAGCACCTCCTGGCGCTCACGCGACTCCTCTGCGCTCTCTTCCTGGCTGACATCAGCAGGAGTGCTCGGCCCAGCCCGCTGGAGCTGTCAAACGGGGAGAGGAAAGAACCGAGGAGAGAGCTGAGGAGTCACGTGAGCACTGGGGGGCGCCATGAAATCAGGTAGAAAGAAGCATTTTTTTTTTTTTACAAAGCACAGACACTAGGACACATGTTCCTATCGAACAGAGGGGATGGTATAAACATCACATAGTGACTTAACAACCACTTTTAGTGTGTTTACATGCAATGGGCCCAAACGCTCCTCTCCTAAACGCAATTGTTCAGATTTCTGCCCATAAACACCCCTGCCTCTAAATGCCTATGTGTGCATGGACATACAGCCTAACAGAGGGGCGTTTTGGGGCAGGAAAAAAAAAAAACCCATCAAACGCCTGTAAAACAGACGTTTAACAGCTGCAGTGTGGATGAGGCCTTAGTTGTTTCAATCTAAAAAGCCTCCCGGAAAAAAACTCCAGTGCAAATCCACAAGAACTAGCCAGCTGCAAATGCTGGTGGGACACGTAGCTCAGAAAACTGCAGTGACATCGAACACAGGTGCCCGTAGGATGGAAAGTAACTGTAGGGTAAAGAAACAGACAGACAATTTAAAACAAGTGATTGAAAAGTCTAGATTTTTTTTTCTTAAAATAACAAACATGTTATACTTACCTGCTCTCTGCAATCGACTTGCACACAGCAGCCCCAAACCTCCTCTTCTGGAGTCCCCCGCCAGCGCTCCTGGCTTGTCCTCTTCTCTGTGTGCCCCCATACCAAGCCACTTGCTGTAATGGCACAAGTGCATGCTCGCCCCTGAGCTGTGTGTGTCAATGGAGCCACACTCCATAAACCCACACAGCGTGGCTTGGTCCCGCCCCCTCCGTCCCCAAGTCATTGTGAGAACAGCTTTTGATTAACAGCAGCGGGAGCCAATGGCTCTTGCTGCTATCAATTTGCCCAATGAAGAGAGACAGCAGCTGGAGCCGCTCCGTTTGTGCACATCGCTGGATCGGATAGATTCAGGTAAGAATGAGTGGGGTCTGGAGGGAGCTGCAGCACAGGCTTTTCATCCTAATGCATAAAGGTGAAAAGCCTTGAGGCTTTACAACCACTTTAAGGTAAAAAAACACCCCAGCCTTAAGACCCCTTTCACACTGAGGGCGTTTTGCAGGCGCTATAGCGTTAAAAATAGCACCTGCAAAACGCCCTTAAACAGCTGCTGCATGTACTCCAGTGTGAAAGCCCGAGTGCTTTCACACTGGAGCGGTGCGCTGGCAGGGCATAAGAAAAAGTCCTGCCAGCAGCTTCTTTGGAGCAGTGAACTCGCTGCTCCTCCACCACTGCTCCTCATTGAAATCAATGGGGCAGCGCTGCGATACTGCCGGCAAAACGCAGCCGGAGCTGTGTTTTGCCGGCGGTATTGCAGCGTTGCCCCATTGATTTAACCCCCTTTTTCGGTCGCTAGCAGGGGTTAAAACTGCGCCGCTAATACGACGGTAAAAATAGCGCCACTTTACCGCTGACGCCCTAGGTGGCGCAGTGTGAAATTGGTCTTAGAACCACTTTTAGAAAAAGCTTTTTATTTTTGAGTGCAAAATGTAGTCTCCTACTACCATGCTTTATAACTGAAGCTTTTCCCTTCACTGAGTTGATCTAGAAAAAAAAAAAAAAACTCTCCAATCATGTCCTACTTAACTTTCAGAACTGAAGAGAAAAGAACACATGGTTGGGTGAATAACCCCTTTTTGATATAAAATGCAGTTTACATACAAGTATAGAACATAGTAAAAGCCACATATATGCCCAATATTTAAAAAATGCCCATATTTAGGAGGAATTATTTTTATTTTATTTTTATTTAGGATTGTTTGCCCTTTACAGTAGCCACTTGACCTGTAGGATGAGTAGCCATTTTATATATTGGCCATGTATTATATGAACATTATGTTTTGCCATACATGTTTACAGTGAAATCGGAATGATGTGACAATTTAAAGCCCAGATGCTGGAAACGGAAAAGGACGTACAATAATGACACACACGGAAAGTTAAGCTCACTGTGAGGTCACTTCTGCCACTTGGATTATTTAATATCTGACTAGATAACATCTGATACATGTGCTTGCTCTATACTTGCCCCATAATAAAGTATTATCTAACTTGCTTACAGATATAATAAATCCATTCATTCGAAAATGGAACGTAATTTGCTGCTTTAAAAAATTCAGCTGAAACGTGTAATTTCTAAGTCAAGGCAATACAACGAACAATGTGCTGTCTATGGTTAAATTAGAGTTTTTTTTTACTCCCTGTAAAATCTTAGAAGCACAGAAAATTCACTGACAGAAAAAAAGGTCAAGTGGTCCAGAGTCTGCCTTTTTTTGTTTTTTAAATTTATACATGTTTTTGCATATTTATTTCTCATTTTTTTTTTTGGGTAATTTTTTTTGTCAAAGTATAGATCTAGGTTTGTCCCAAGAATGTCTGAATCCACTTACTGTTGACTGAATCACTACCTCTGTTGGAAGTCTGTGCCGGGCATCAACTACAATTTCAGTAAAATACTACTTTCTAAGATTATCAAAATTAAGCTTTCACTTTGCCACATCCGAAAAAAACTAGAAAAAATACGAAAACTGGCAAGGGAAAACATTGTACAGTCAAAGACCGGCCTCTAAGGGCAAAGCATGACACAAAATATCTCTAAAACAATTATATAACCTTTATTATACGCATTTAAATAATTTTTTTACAAAAGATTATTAAAAACATTGGGAGGGGAATCCCAATCTGGGTAACCTTTCCCTTTGTATAAACCCCTCTATTGGCTATTGGAAGCAAGACACCTATCATAAGTATAAAACAATTCCACATATATGAAGATAATCAATGTGCTTAAGGTGACCTTGTCCTATTCCGAAGGTCAAAGAGTTTGACATATGTTGTAGCTTCTTCAGTACCATACAATAAGGGCGTACCAACAGATATGGCGGTGCATGAAAGAGCTGTAAAGTGCCAGTCTAGGAGGCATCAAACCCTTGAGCGAGCTTGAGCGATATGGCGGCAGTCCGGAAACATGGTGGTGTGTTAATAGGGCCACAACTTGGATTGCATAGACTCTGATAAACTCATTATGTCGCTCTAATACAGATGTCATCTTTCACTATTTGAGGATACAGCAGGGAATATTGATCAACCTGTTAGTCCAATGGCAGTAAAGATAGTAAGGGTAGTGGCCTTCTATATCATCATCCCCTTTTACCTTTTTCTGGATGTTTCATGGCCCAGATCATTTGATTGTATTGGTTCAACCCTCTATATTATATATGCCTCTTCCACTGGGTGTAAATTGTTTCTCTCCTCTCGGATGGTCATGACAGTTACTGTTGGGTTCACCTTCGCTGCCATTAGCCTTGGATACATCTAAAACATTTACCTTTATTGTTCCCCTGTATTTTTGTGATCCGCCCGTGGTTGTTCCCCCTTTTTGGTGGGTTTGGCATGTCCTTGGCCCGTGCCCGCCCCTTAGACTGGTATTTTATGGCTCTTTCTTGCACGGCCATATCTGTTGGTACCCCCTTATAGTATAGTCCTGAAGAAGCTACAACTTGCAAAATGCGTTGACCTTTGGAATTGGACAAGTTCACCTTGAACATATCTTCATATATGTGGAATGGTTTTAGACTTAGGATAGGCGTCTTGTTTCCAATATCCAATAGACTGGTTGATACAGACAGAAAGGTACCCCAGATTGGGGTTCACCTCCCCCCGTTTTTAATAATCTTTTGTATAATTTTTGAAATGTGCATAATAAAAAGGTTATATAATTGTTTTAGAGATATTTTGTCTCATGTTGTGCCCTTAAAGTCTGGTCTCTGGCTGTACAAGGTTTTCAAAAATGTGTCAGTTTTTGTACCAAGTTAGTTTTTAATTTTCCTCCAAATTTGATGTCACGTGTTCTTGATCTTGGCTTCATAATAAAAATACTGCCCTCCTGAACCTTCTTCAACCCTTGATGTATTTAAAGGCTTCAATCATGTCTCCCCTTTCCCTTCTTTCCTCCAGGCTGTACAGATTAAATTTCTCAAGTCTATCCTGATCCGTTTTATTTTTCATACCTTTCACCATTGGGCTCCTTCTATCCTATCAATATCTTTTTGTATGTAAGGTCTCCATAACTGGACGCATTATTCTAAATGAGGTCTAAATTAAGATCTTTATAGGGGAATTAGGACCGGATGCATCCTAGAATTATATTCTTTTTCCCCCCCACTTCCTGGCCACACTGTTTGCTCATTTTGCAATCATCTGAGACAAGTACCCCAAATGCATTATTTTACATTTAGACACATTGAACTGCAGTTCCCACTGCTTTGACCAATCTTCCATCAATTGCACACCTTTGTGTTGTCAGCAAAAATACATACCTTACCCACCAACCGTTTTTCTTGGAGTCCACTGAGGAACACAGCAAGTCTTTCACTGTTGGGTTATACTGCCATCTACAGGAGGACTGGACGCCTGTAAACAAAAAAACTGTATGCCAGACTAGGCTAACCCCTCCATTACCAGCGTGTCTCAGTTTTGTAGCAAAGCAGTACTGAGAACATTATCACAAACACAGAGGGGGAGGGACCTGGATCCCTCAATGGACTCCAAGAAGAGAATTTCAGTCAGCAAATATGATTTTTGTACTCTTTCATTCCATGAGGGACACAAAAGATCCTTCATGTTTGGGATGTCCAGAAGCAAACAAACGTTTATAGGCCCAAGAAACAGCAGAAAACTGGGAACTGCCTAGAACTCAAAGAGCCACCAGAAGGACTTAACCGACCCTAGCACCAGCATGAGACCACAACATTTACATGTGTGAACAGAAAGCCAGGTGGTAGGCTTTCAAATCTGGGAAACAGCTACTTGGTGCCAAAAAGCACACAGGGCCCTAAACTAGAGTTCCACTTGGTGCAGCATTCAGCCCCATTTAGCTGCAGCCTGCCATAGCCTCGCCTGGATGCACAAAAACACCAGGAGGGACACACAGCAGCTAGACAGCCCCATGTGCAAGGAGTCCTGGGCACCAACAGCACTTACAAAACAAAGGCTCCTTGCAGGATAAGGCCACCAGTTTATACGCTCCCCTTGCAGAGATGATGGTTACAAGGAATACCATTTTGTGTGAGAGAGTAGAGAGACGAATGTCTAAAATGGGCTCCACCGGTGGTTTCTGAAGCACAGAGAGAGCCAGATTTAGATCCCATGGATTCACAGGGGGACAAATGGGGGAGCTGCATTAGAGACCTACTGTACAAAGGTTTTAAAAAAGGAGCGAGGCGTACAGGCTCTGAAAAAAGATAATAAAAGCAGAAAATTACCTTTAACAGAGCTGAGTGCCAAATGCTGGTCCAGACCCAGATGTATGGAAGACTTGTCCCACTGATAGACCACCTAGCATGAAAGCCCTGAGACCCACACCAAGTGAAATATGTCCTCCATGGTCCAATAAAAAGAACTTGTGGGAAGCGGGCTACCTACATTTTAAACACTGAAGTAATCACTAGTTCAGAGATGCCAATATCTCAAAAACTGGGCTTTAACGGCCAAGCCGTTAAAGTCAGCAACTGTGAAGCAGGACGGTAAATCTGTCTATGACACAGAAGTTCTGGATGATCTGGTAGAACCCGCAAAACATCTACCAGGGCTTTTAGCAGGTTGTTATACCACGTCTGCCTGGGTTAGTCTGGAGCAATGAAGATCATCATGAAGAGCTTTGAGATGCTGTTCATCCTGAACGTGTGAAGCAGATAATGAAGAAGTTTATAGGGGAAGAAGAGCATACATCAGGGTGTAATACTGCTTCCACTAGAAAATCCCTGTACCTAGAGATAAACCTGTCCAGTTTGCTGTTGACCAGATCAACACCTGGCATCTGCCATATAGGTTCTAGAACATCTCTGGGTTCGGGAACCACTGCCCGGGTCCAAACATTGCCAGCTAAAGAATTCTGTCTGCCAACTGTCCACGTCTGGGATGTACACAGTGGAAGAGGCTGGAACGTTAGGTTGTGCTCAGGACAGGATACAATCTAACTCTCTTGCAACGGCAAGACTTCTCGTTCCTTCCTGATGGTTGATTTATGCCTCCGCCATGGCATTGTGCGACTGATTCCATATACGGCGACCCTCCAGATGCTCCAAATACAGTGAAATAGCCTCCGGTTCAAGGATGTTGGTAAGGAGAAGAGAGACTCCTCAGACAACAAAATCCCTTGTATTGATAGGACTCTTTTACAAGCCCAAGGTCGTATCTATTCTAGGGATCTTCCCAAAAACAGGTAAAAAAGACTAGCAATTTCAGACCCGGAAAAGAATCGATTTGTCCATGGACATGATTGACTTGTCGAAATGACGCCAGAATTCAGCTTTGTAGAGATCTGGAGTGAAACTGGGCTAACAGGACTGCTTCAAAAGGAGGCTACCATCAGACCAAAGACTCTTATGCAAGAGCTAAGGGTGAAATGAATCCTGGTCTGAAGAGATTGAACCTAATATCAGACAGTCTGAACGTTTTCCTGTAGTGTTTTTTGAATGTCCTGTGTTTCGTGAGATTAGGCGACCCGTCAGATTTTGTAACGGAAGTGACGCTCCGTCGCCGCCATCTTAGTACACCCCACACTCATCTGCAGTAAGGATACAGTCAGAAGGCGGCAAGCGGACATCTTGTTACACCCACTGGAGTCTTGCATTTCACACTTTTTACCAGTAAACTCAGCTCATATAGTGAAATTCAGTATTTTGAAATCAGACTGTTTTGATGTTGATTTTTCAAATTCAACATCTAAAAAAAACAGTCATTTTTAAATACTGTATTTCCCTATATAAGCTGAGTTTACTGGTAAAAAGTGTGAAATGCAAGACTCCGGTGGGTGTAACAAGATGTCCGCTTGCCGCCTTCTTACTGTATCCTTACTGTGTACGAGTTCCGTTATAAAATCTGACAAAATACCTGCACATGTCCAGGACACACGTAGATACTGCAAATAATGAGTCAGTGTTCCAGTGACATTTTCTGAATGTTCAGGATCCATCGGAAGCTTTAATGTCTGGACAGTCAAAACCATGTGATCCGACAAAGCTTGCATGACCATTCATTTAACAAAAGGTCTTCTAAGTATCCTAAAAAAGGGATGCCAGGAGAATGAAGCAGGGATATTACTTGGGCCAGCATCTTGGTAAACACAAGGTGCAGACAAAAGGGGTCCCTGCCAGAAGAACACAGTGATCACTGCTAGCGGTTATAATAGCCGCTAGCAACTATCGCACATAAAATCCGACAGGCTGGCTTGTACCCAAGTTGATCGATCAACTTGAGTACATTCAGCCTGCCCATACATGGTTCGAATCTCGGCCGGTCCCTGGTGAACCGGCAGAGATTTGAACCGTCTATAGCCGGTTTAAGAGGAATACTCTGGCCAACAGTAACAGCCTTGATAATGTTATTTAGAGTAGATCAGAAAAAAAAAAAAACATTGTCCTTCAAAAGCCAGGGGAGTCAGACACTTTTTAGACGAGGATTCCACAGGTCAGCGCTTTAACCAAAGTGTTCTGTGCATGTGTATGGACCGCAGGCACACGCAGAAGATAAGATAGGAGACCTCTAGCAACCTGTCACAACTATAGCTTAAAACTACAACCATTTGCACCAAACATTCTATGACCAAGGGATCAACTGCAGCAAAGGCTACAGTCAGGGTCTGAAAATATCTGGGTGATATGGGACATATTGTCATGCATGACTGCAGTAAAAAAAATCAGCCACATCCAACAGAGGGCTACATGATTCCAAGCTGTAAAGACTGGCCTCATCAGTAGGCACACTGCAATGAGAACTGGAGTGGTCAGTAGAAAGTGTCCTGTGGGCAATCAGTACAGCATCGGGAATTCTACCCTCATGTCTAGAATCTGGCATGCAACTATGTGGTGGTAAGGAAATGCAAGACTTAGGCCTCAGGTAATCACAAAACCCTAATCCTGATAGTTAGTAGCGAGTTGGGTGGCCGGAGGTGACCAGAGTCACTGTAGGAGGGTAGCAGGAATGGATCAAAGTTGCTTGTGGCTCTTTGCAAAGCAGGAGCAGCAGCAGGGATATATGCTTCCTCAACGCTGTATGGCAGGAAAAAGAGTGGAATGTGCAACACTCCATCCAGGGGATGTCAGCGCTCAGTTCCACATCTTAAAAAAAAAAAAATTTAAAAAAACTTTGCAGTGGAAAACAGATCATTTTGAGGACACTTAGCAACCTATGAACTTGAGGTAGCTTCTGATCCACGGCCTGACCAGCCAACTCAGTAAGTGAGTCTTCAGGTAAAAGATAAGCGCTGAGGCAATGTCAAGAGCTTTGGAGCTGGAAAATACCCTGCAGCTAACTTGTTACCAGAATAGAGTCTGTAAGGCTCTCTACGCAAAACCAAGAGCCCAAAGGTCACTTCCAGGCTAACCCCACAATGTGCAGCCCAACAGGATCCAGATGCAGAACTTCAAAAGGATGCATGTTTTAGATAGCTAAAATGGGAGATAAATGCTCTAGCAGTAGTGTAGAAAGGAGTCTTGATAGAAGATAAAATCGTTGAAGATTGCTAGTGGTCTACAGTTTTATTTTTTGCTTGCCATTGTCAAATTCTCTTATAGGCGGCAGTAAAACCTGAAGGTGAAAAACGTCCTGCGTCTCTCAATTGTCATAAAAGAAAAAAAGGAAAAAGTGGGTCAATATGGAACTTATAGAACAGGGATATGCAATTAGCGGACCTCCAGCTGTTGCAAAACTACAAGTCCCATCGTGCTTCTGCCTCTGGGTGTCATGCCTGTGGCTGTCAGAGTCTTGCTATGCCTCATGGGAATTGTAGTTCTGCAACAGCTGGAGGTCCGCTAATTGCATATCCCTGTTATAGAAGTACATAAAACCACTGAAATTCTGTCCTGTTAGATCAGTGGGCAGGTTTAATTATCTTTACAAACCCTGTCCTGTTGTCTTGAAGCTATACCTTTGGTTGCTTTGTTGTGGACACATTAAATTAATTCAGGAGTTGCTCAGTCTAAGGCCCCTTAGACACAAGGGGGGCTCCATTGCAGTCCGCTTGCTCAGCGGAGACTCTGTCCACTGATCTCCGCTGAGCATTCAGATGGCTGGTCCGTGTCCGTGTCCGCTACGCTTATGCAGAGTGGACACAGATCCAGCCCACTTTCCTCTATGGGCAGGCGGAGGTAAACAGACTACCTGTCTGTTTACACACGACTACCAACCAATCCGCCAGATGGATGACGAAAACACCTGCTATGACCATTATAGGGGGTTCCCACTCCTGTTGGATGTTTTAATTTTCTCCATATTATGGAGAAAGTAATATAAGCGACTTGAACATATAACATATAAAAAAAGGTTGTCAGAACACCCAAATCTAAAAGATGAACAGGAAAAGGAGGATCTCTCACTGCTAGAGTGTCCAAAATATATATGAAAATAAATCAATTTAACTATCATCCATTTTGGATGAACCGACCTTTGAAATAAATCTTTGAAGGTCTCTTGCCTTGCCCAATTAAACCAAAAATTCTACTTCATATGCTAAATAAAATTAGCAATTAAAATAAAATACCAAACTACAGCTAATATCTGCCAATACTTATGGATTTCCATCTCTATCATTTCTCCAAAGCACCTTTGAACCCTAAAACACAAAACACCCCAGGTGGAGAGATTTTAGGGCCCAGGTTGCCAAACCTAAAAAATTGGCACCATACCATTTTTTTTCAGTTTATATTCCCCGCTGTCCAGGGATCCACATGGGACAAAAGGAACCTTCCACCACTTCATGAATGAAGATCCAACCCATAATGCAGTGGTCTCCAAACTGCGGTTCTTTGTCTTTGACTGGCCCTTGAGGCATTTTTCCTGCCACTGACACCAACAATGGGGCAGAATTCCTGCCACTGACAACAAAAATGGGGCACTACTCCTCCCAACAACATCAACTATGTCTCCCCTTAATACCAAAGTTCTGGCATTATTTACTCCCACTGGGCACAATCTGTCTGAAGGACAGTAAACTGGCCCTTTCTTTAGAAAGTTTGGAGATCCCTGCCATAAAGAATAAAACAAGTGCACATGTTTATTAATTACCTGGAAGGAAAGTGTTGAATCTTCACAAACTAAATTTGACTCGGAGACATGAAATGCAGGCAAGTCAACACTTTCCGAGTTTATGACCTGATTATCAGTACTAGAGGGCATATCTGTCCTAAAGGACTGCCAGTCATCAGACTTGGCCTGGGAATCTGTTTTCCTATCTTCAAACGCAGCCCATGATGAACCTTCTTCCTGTTCATCCTCAAATGCATTCCATTCTGGAGGCTGTGGAAAACTGCCTGCTGTACCGAACTCGGCAAAATCATTAGAGTCTTGCACAGTATTCCAGTCTTCTTTTTTCTCTAAAGAAACAAAATGACCAAAGTCACTGAATTCATCAGTTTCCTCACTGGGCTTTTGCGGAGACTGTTCTTCAGCAACACTGGGCAATGACAGTTCTTCTGAATTTACGATCTCTTCTTCATGAAAAGAGCTAATGTTTGTATCCTTAAAGTCACCAAAATCATCCTCCAACTCATTCATAGCCAAGTCTAAAGGTGCATGAAAGTGTGCATTACTTGAGTCGCTATTGTCCGTTAAAGGTGGAGGCGATTCTTCAGTAGCAGCATTAAAATCTCCAAAGGAGCTATCATACTCCGATTGATCATGAGAAATATTCCCAATATTGGTATTCTCATTTTCTTGATTTAAATCGAGCACCAACTCTTTTCTATCCAGTGAATTTTCATGTGCTAAAGAACCATCACCATCAAAACTTTGTAACGCATCTTCATTATAACTTAGTGTAAGTCCAGGAGTTGTTTTGGTATCCGGTAAGTGCATACTATCAGATATACTAGTTTCAGGTGTCATGGAATTAGGAAGTGGAACACTGCCAAATGTTAGTGTATCCTGTTCTAAAGGAGGATTGATGGATGGTAAATCAGAGTTTATTCTGTCTTGAGAGACATGTTCATTAGGTAATTCCGTTGGAGCAGAGATAATTCCATCTTCATATCTACTCAATTTAGTATTAAGGTTAGTACTTGGAGTCTGTTCATCACGCAAACCCGTGTGTGCTTGCTGCTCTGTAACATCCGAGTCTACAGTGTCTTTACTTGAAAATGTGGCAAATTCTGCAAAATCATCACCAGGGCTAGGTGGTGAAAGGTCTATGCTTAAATCTGTACTATGAGAACTAATAGACTTAAATCCCTTTGAGTGCCCCATATCGTCCACATCTTGTAATCCCTGAGGGTTAGCAGAATCTACCACTGTAAACCCATTGGTTAGATTTTCTGGACTATGTTTTTCCTCTCCATTACAAGTGCTAACCATTTGATCCTGGCCTCTAGATACCAAATCTGCATTGTCAATAGACGAAACATGGGTTTCAAAGTTCAACTGTGTTTCGATCTCCCCTGAGCTCCCTTTATTATCAAGTGCAGCATCATTGAACTGGGTGGTTTCATGGTTGGTGTTTGATTCAAACACGGATGAAAGTCCCTTCTTAGAACTACTGATTTCAGAGACGTTCTCGCCAGCTTTAATCGAGGTAAGGCTAGTAAAGTTATTTACAGAGCTATCGGTGTAATCGTGTATCGGCAAAAAGTGTTTTGATGGGATGAAGTCCTCTCGTGCTTTAGGAAAATTAACTGTATCAAAGTCTGCAAATCCCATTCCAGAATTGTTGACTTCAGCGAATCCTCCGAACTCTCCAAACTCGTCATCTTCATCATCATCTGCGACATTGTCAAGAGGCGGGGGGGATGAAGAGTACATTCGGATAATCTCTGGTTCCATGCTGTATCGTTGGGAGTACAGAGAATTGTTACACCTGGGGGGAGAGAAAAAAAAAAAGGTCATTAGTTTTGTTTCAATGGGTCAACATTCAAAGTAATTATATTTTTACCCAGGCCAAAAATAAATATTTGTACAACTAGGAAGACTCTACAGTAAACAACCTAAGGCTCCATGCACACTAGCCTTAACCAGTTCAGCTCTTTGGACCTTTGATCACTAGTGTGGATTTTGTAGAGCCCGCCGGCTCCCGGCTTCAAAGTAAAAGTGATGCGGCAGATCCATAGCTCCCGACCGTGTGGTGCCCCCTCCCGCAGGTGACCCGTCACCCCTTTGTGATTCCCAGGCTGTCTTATGCTTACCGATGCTGTCTATATAGCTGTACCAAGTGTAAAGCCCAGGCAAAACTGATGATTGGTACTATATAAAATCTTTTTCTCCATTTACAAGGAGGCATAATACAGACTTTCTGTAAATATACACAGGAAATTTGAATCTGCAATCTTGCATTATTAGCACTAACAACTGCAGAGGAAAACACACAAAGTACTGTTGAAAGTATGACCTTGAAGAACAGGCAGTTCCACCGTTTGAAACCAGAAGGAAAGTAAAGCTGTGCTAAAAATTATCTCTGAAGTTATGAGTCCTGGAATCACCACAGGAACTGTATATAATAGAACATTGGCAAGCTTTGTGTTTAAGTCATGGAAAATTGGCAAATGCCTTAACTGCAAAATAATCAACAGAGATGTCACGCTATGGGCAACACGATAACCAGCAAACTGCAGCAATCATAGTGTTGGGGCAATAGAGGTACCATGCCCAGAATTAGGGATGCACGGATACCATTATTTTTATAACGAGTACCGATACTTTTTTTTTTTTTTTTTAGCACTCGCCGATACCAATTACCGAGACCTACCACAACTGTTTTGTTTTCACTTCAGCTGTCAGCAATGTGCCAATGTTTCAAAAAATAAATAAATAAAAAAATATTATATATCCACTTCCCACCCGGCCAATGTACAAATACGGCCGGGTGGGAGCCGTCTACTTCTGAATGGACGTTCCGGAACGTCCTTCAGAAGTAGAGGGATCGCGCGCGCGCGTGCCCGCGCAGCGGCGCGATCCCGATGCGGCCGTGTCACCCGGACACGGCGCATCTCGGATCGGCAGGAGGGCTCGTGATTGGCCCTCCTGATCACATGACGGCCTTGTCGAATCACAGCCATCATGTGATGTAAACAAACAGCCGGTTGCTAGGCAATCGGCCCTCCTCTCCTCACACGGAAGTCGTCGGTGAGGAGAGGAGAGCGGATCGCTGCAGCCGGCTGGTGATCAGTGAGTATTAGCTGTTTTTTTACAGTTTTTTACTCACTGATCACCAGTGTAGTGTCCCCACAGTAAAACACACATGTCCCCACAGTAAAACACACATGTCCCCAGCGGTATGTTCATGAGACTTAAAAATCTCATGACCACAGAGATTCATATCCAATGGGACACAGCTTTTCTTGAACAATATGTTAGAGAAAAGATGGTTCCCAGAGGTTTGAGGTGGGACGTTTCCCCTCAACAAGGAGATATGGACACCGATATTTGGTTTGGCTATTTCAATGAAGTGGGCATTCAGCTTCTTACATTTCTAATCGAAAGAAAGCAACTGAAACTCACTAATATTGATTAAGAGATCAAAGATCTCAAAGAAAAGCTGAGTCCTTACAAAACCTCCGCTGAGTAGATCTCCCTTTCTACTAATCTTAAAAATCATTTGGAGAAAGAGGAGAAGGATCAAAGAATAAAAAAACAGAAAAAATACAACAGGGATGTTACGGATTATAAATCCAAGACTGTTTTCAACTGGCAGAAAAAAGTCATCCCTGCCAACGTTAACCCAGAAATGGAGGTTACACAGTCTGAAAATCCTAGTGCTGATAGGAGATTGATGTATGTTCCCCATTATACAGAAGGGTCTATACGACCCCCTCCTGTGTCCCAACCAGGCAAGCCTGCACCTCTCAAAAACTTTGAACCCCGGGGGAAACCGTATAATTTAAACGGATATCCACCTCCAAATCTTAGAGGTAGGGGCCCCCCTAATAATAAAAACAGAGGTGCTTACCAGGGTCCATATAGAGACACTTACCATTATAATAGTCCTAGAGGACACTCTACTGGTTGGCATGGTTCACGTGAAGATTATTACCATGGCGGCCAGGAGAATGGCTATAGGACTCCCATTCGACAAAACTCACGTCCATTCCCTGTTCCAGAGACTAGAAGGAATGATGTACATTATGATGCATATGGATATATGGGGAGAGATGATGAGTCCTATCTCCGTTCTCCATATGAGTATAACTCCAATGGAGATGGACGTTCATATCCTTTGGATTTTCCCAGGCCTGTGCAAGACTACCCGGGAAATTCAAAAGGAAACGAGGGACCCGAGGTGGCCGGCGGGTCCAAAGCCAAAAGAAAAAGGACCTGACCAGTTCGGGCATATTCAATTTAAGTACTGTTTGTCTATCAGATGAAGAAAAGCTTGTTCTTGACAAGGGTCTTAAATATGTCCCTCCTAGGACTTTGAACAAGTTTTCTACTTTCACCGATATTCAAAAATTTGTCCGAAAATTAAATATACAAAGACATTTTCTTACTACACCCACTTACAATACTACTAGGGTATCAGATGGTCAGGTTCATTCAGGACTATCCAACCCCTCGTTGTTCAATCCTCCTGGGGCGATGGCCCCCTCTTTACAGGTTTTTCGTAGTTTGGTCTTACAAGACCTTGAGAGACTACCCAATAAAAAGGTACATACTAACAATCAAGTTAAAACAGGACTGAAGCAATTGTGTGATCGAAAGAATTTAATCATTAGGCCAGCCGATAAAGGCGGTGGTATAGTCGTTCTTGATAAAGACGATTATATTAAGGAAATGGATACCATCTTGGGTGACACTGACACATATACTCCTATTCCCAACGACCCTACTACTCTCTTTAAAAGGGGTTTGACTGCCCTTGTTGAGGAAGGCTCCTCTCTAGGCATTCTTGATAAGAAAGAGAGGAGTTTTTTGATACCCGTAGTACCCAGGATTCCCACAATCTATTACCTTCCTAAGGTACATAAAAATCCCGTCCACCCCCCGGGGCGGCCGATAGTCAGCGGGATTGATTCCGTTACGGCTAGAATAGGCAAATATGTCGATTTCTACCTGCAGCCGTTGGTTAAGCTCGTGCCTTCATATTTGAAGGACACTGGCGATACCATCAGAAAATTGGAAGTAGTCACCCACCTTGATGACACGCTATTGGTAACAGCAGATGTGGCTGCACTCTACACGTGCATTCCGCACAATTTAGGTTTTGAGGCAGTCGAACACTATCTATCTCAGAGTGTTTCGATACCTCTTATACAGCGGAACTTCATCATGGATCTGCTCAGATTCGCGGCCCAGCACAACTACTTCTGGTTTCAGAACAGGTTCTACTTACAAAAGCGCGGAGTGGCGATGGGCGCTAAGTTTGCGCCCAGCCTCGCGAACTTGTTTATGGCCAAATGGGAGGAGGATGTCGTCTATGCCCTCAGGAGACCAGAATTGGTCTTCTGGGCGAGGTACATAGACGACATCCTCCTCCTATGGAGGGGTAGTCGCGAGTCGCTTGATACATTCATATCTCTGCTCAATTCCAATGACAGGGGCATCCGCCTATGCCATGAGGCCAGTTCTGTTAGTGTCAACTTTTTGGATCTTGAGATCAAAGTTGTCGATCAGAAACTACAGTTTAGTACACATTTCAAACCTACCGACCGGAATGGGTACATTCCGGTCGATAGTTGCCATCATTCCCAATGGCTCAAGTCAGTGCCTCGCAGTCAATTCCTCCGTTTACGGAGGAATTGTACTAGAGTGGAAGACTTCTCCAGACAGGCCGCTGTACTCAAACAACGTTTCTTGGAGAAGGGCTACAGGTCGGAAGATCTTAATGGGGAGATTGACCGTATTCATCAGTTAGATCGTAAGGCCCTACTAGAAACACAAACCAAAAAGACCACTGATATGAAATTCAAATGGTCCTTTTTTACCACCTTTTCCGTACAGTCTATGCAAATCAAACATATCATAAAAAAACATTGGGGAGTACTTCAGAACGATAGAGTTCTTCACTCCGCAATACCTGAAAAAGCGGGCGTCATATTCAGGGGTGCCAGATCTATACAGGGCCAGATCGCCCCTAATGTTATTGATCCCCCCAAAAAAGTTTCCTTCTTTTTTCAATGTAAGGGATACTTTCCCTGCCGTAGGTGTAATGTATGTTTACATAACATCAGCGGCAGGAGAAAGAGTGATACGTTCCAGTCTTCCACCACTTCACGCATCTACTCCATGAAATGTTTCACCACTTGTGCGACTCGCTATATTGTGTACCTTTTGACCTGTCCATGTAAAAAACAGTATATTGGACGCACAATTAGGACCTTTTCCATCCGGGTAAATGAGCACATTAACAACATTAAAAAAGGCAAAACCAACCATAGTGTTCCCCGACATTATTTAGAATGCCACCAGCGCGATCCCATTGGGACACAATTTCTGGTCATCGACCAATTCGTCCCTCATTGGAGAGGAGAGTCCCGTGTGCGGGGTGTTTCTCGCCTCGAAACCTACTGGATCTATGAGCTCCGTACCTACTCGCCATTCGGTTTGAATGTCGAGTGGGATATCAACTCTTTTATTAACACAGCTTGATTTGGTTTAATACACTTTCTTATTCACTACTGCTTCAGTCCTTAGTCATTATTTAGCTTTTTATTCATACATCTTTTCTCCGTGGCTCCAGATATGTCCATGAGATAGATTTATGAGTTTTAGGTGGATACAGTTAGTTGTCCACTCTCCATGTTGGTTTTTTCACATATTATTTGTGTCCACTTGTCCCATCCTATCTTATCATGTATTTAGAATGGGTCTTTATTATGCTAAAATTCCACACTTGGAACGGTTATCCATTCATTATGTTAAATTCACACAAGATGGCGCTAGTGTGTCATCTTTATCTTTTTTACATTCATTATGTTTGTATATTTTACA
This sequence comes from Lithobates sylvaticus, assembly GCA_028564925.1. Lineage (NCBI taxonomy): Eukaryota > Metazoa > Chordata > Amphibia > Anura > Ranidae > Lithobates > Lithobates sylvaticus. The sequence goes on from CM053028.1 coordinate 93,256,838, forward strand.
TCTTATATTTTTCATTTCACCACTAGAGGTCACTGATCCAAGATTGAGGAACAAGGGGAGGAGCAGTCCTTAGGAAAACCGTGTTTTTACACGTTTAATTGTCCAGATAGAATGTTTTGTTTTCCTGTATTGAATTCTGGTCCCTTTCGAGCCCACGATCTAGCCTCTTACGCGTGACGTCATGACGCACGCGTTAGGCTTTAGCTTGGTCATGTGACCTTCATAAGTCCCAAGACGGCCCCCTCTGTTCTTCAGAGTGCTTGCCAGCCTATTGATACGCTCAGCGCCTTTGGCGCCGCCCTCCCCTTGGTCCCGAATGGTCATCTGACCTCTGGCGCGTCAGGTGACCACATGTCACGTGATCGGTGCGGGATCTTCATTGATTTGAACGCCCGCCCTGTCATTGGACTGTAGGGCACACGTGACATCACTGTCCGGTCTTATTGGACCGGCCATTTGGATAGTTGCATGTGCACATATTGGAGGACGCGAATGAGCGTGGTGCTGGCGTCGCTCCATTGGATGTTACTACCCAATGGAGTTTGACCTTGATGTTGGTCACGCCTGTTCCTGTTTGATGCTCACTAGGTGTTGTGTTATTGGTGGTTCAAGGATACCACCCATTGGCTTTTTATGGTGATTGGCCCAGAGCATGTTTTTGACCAACCATTTCCGATCTGATGGGGACTGTGGACCCCGCCCAGGGGCTCCGTCCGATCACTCATTGGCTTTCCTTTTTGGCGCCACTTTCACATGTGCTTCTGTTCAATTGTTTGGGGATGGTGTGGTCAGGTTGACACCTATCAGGGCTTCTCATCTTGCCATAATCCCATCCCATTGGCCACTCTATTCCCTGGGGGATCACATTTCCCATCATATGATCGGATCTGGTCCTATCAGACTAGGTAACTATCATGTCACATGTTAACATTCCCTGATTGGATGATAATCATGTTTAGATATCTATATATATATGTGCAGTGTAGGTGAATGGTTATATGCCCCAGTTGAAGTCTACTACAGACGAAACGCGTCGGGCCAGGACATACCTACACCCACACTGCTTTTAATTGTGATCACTTTTATCCTACCATTTGTTTTTGTAATCGTTTTTTTAATAAAAACCTACTCTATTGATCTATACTATTGGAGTCTCCTCCGATTGTTTTTTATTATTTTTTCTCTATATGGTTGGACATCCATTGGGAGAGTATTCCAAGTCCACTCTCGCTTCATTCACAAGTGAGCGTCCACCATCCGCCCACTCCACTCTCCATTCATCAAGTGGCCGTCCAGGAGTTTCCATCCCTTCCATGGGCACCCAGATTCCATGACAGCCACCCTCATCTTGACTGACCGTATCCTGTTGGCCCAGCTGTGAGGGACTCTGCACAGTTCGTCTGTCTGCTTGGGACATCGAGATTGTAGGCTACCTAGAGCCTCTTTATGCCCGTTTGACTCCCTGTTGCTGACAGGGAGTCCATCAGTTCCGGTAAGCGTACATCTTTACTCTCTCACATCCAAGTGTGTACACCTGAAGATTCGGTTTAGGACTGTTTGGGTCTCAAGTCATCCACAGTTCATCACTTTGGACTCTTGTTGTTTTATCACTACCTGATACGACAATTTTCACTTTGAATGCATCCAGGAATTAGTTCCCCAATCAATATCGAGGACTCGTTCTTGGGACTTTAATGTGTGCACTTTAAATATTATTATTTGTGCTGCCAAATTTTTTGTTCCAGGTTCACATTATTTCCTCCAGATACCATAGAGGAATATATGTCATTGGTGATTCTCATTGTGTGCACCACCACCATTGTTTGCACCTTTTTTACAGGTTCCTTTCCTATAGTTGTCACTGAGGAATAGATATCTGTCACGTTCATGTAGGTTTACACTTTACTCTTCTAATCACCATTTGAGGAGTCGAAGGGTATTACCGCCATTTACCTTCATAGCTGAATGGTGTTACTACCATTCACTTCTTAGCGCTGCACTCTTCTTCCTCCATTGTCCATTGAATACTTGTCTTATTCTAGTGCTGCTGCTATACTTCACTATGTTCTTTTGAGTTTAGCGCTGTAATTCTCTCCACCTATACATGTCCCCACAACACACATGTCCCCAAATAATAAAAACACATGTCCCTCACATATGTCCCAGTAAAATAACATGTGCCAATGATTATCTGCACACATATGTCCGTGATCACCTGCACACCCCTTTTACATGATCATTTGCGTACATATGTCCGTGATCACGCGAACCAATTATTATACACTTATTGGAATTTTTTTTACAAAAAACATGTAGCAGAATACATTTTGGCTTAAATTTATGACAAAATTTGATTTTATTGGATTTCTTTTAAAAAAGAAAAGGAGAAAATATTGTTTTTTTTCAAAATTTCCGATATGTTTTTGCTTATATCGCAAAAAATAAAAAACGGAGTCGCGAATAAATACCACCAAACTAAAGCTCTATTTGTGCGAACAAAATGATAAAAAATTCATTTGGTTACAGCATTGCATGACCGCGCAATTGTCACTGAAAGTGCGAGAGCGCTGAAAGCTGAAAATTGGTCTGGGCAGGAAGGGTGTTTAAGTGCACAGTAAGCAAGTGGTTATATATATATATATATTTTTTTTTTTAATAATGTAATGCGCATTTATACACACTTACAGTGTCAAGAAGTCCTTAGGAGGTGATAATTCACTAAAACCACCTTTAGAACTTTATGATACAAAGGGGGAGATCTCCCTTTCATGACTATATGAAGTGTTACTAATGTTTAATTGTTTTAATTGGTTTTATGTGCAGAAATCAATAAAAGTTGTACATTTTCCACCAACATTGCGATCCTTGGGATGCCTTTTAAGTCTGTAATTTCTTTTCTCTCTCCTGCCAGAAATATGAAGGTCACCGTTTAGGACATCTTTCAAAAAAATACCAAATGTCAACAGACTTCTGAATCACTTCAATACTTTTGAAACACTAAGGCTGGGTTCATACCTATGCGAATTGGATACGGGGGCTTACACCGCATCCAATTTCGCAGGACATTTTAAAATTTGTTCATTTGAATGAGGCTGGTTCACTAATGTGCATTGCTTTCGCACTCCGCATTGCCCAAAAAACATGTGCGTTTTCTGGGTATTGCGGTGCGAATTGCAGGCACATAATCTTCTATGGGAACGCATCCGATTCCCAGATGCGTTCCGTTGTTAACAAGAATTCTCTCCCCCTCCTCATTACACCTCCCCCTCTCCCTGCTTAGCTGATCTGCAGGAGAGGAATCGCTGAACAGCTGCTTTCTCCCTTTGCACAGAGAAAACGGAGATGGAATTCGCACCGCACATGTGTGAATCCAACCTCAGGCTGGGTTCACACATGTCTGGTTGCAGTTTGCAGTCCGGAGTCCGGTGCATTTTGGTTCACCTGTTCAGGTGCAAATTTTCCCCTGAATTTGCTACTGAACCAGATCCAAAAAACGCACCACGGCCCCTATGGACATGCATGAACTGGCTCCATTGAAAGCCAGTCTCACATTCACATGTTATACGAATTAAATGCGGTTAAAAACGCATCCAATTTGCATATATGTGAACCCAGCCTAACTTGGAACCAGTATGCATATCAAGTCAGCGTTAGGCTGGCCATAGATGGTGAGAATTTCTTTCCTAGCTGTTAGCTGTTCCCTGGAGTGGGTGCAGATACCTGGATTATACCGGTATCTGCACCCTCCTCCCCCCTGAAAGGTGCCAATTGTGGCACCGGAGGGGGGGAGGAATCCGATGAGCGGAAGTTCCACTTTAAGGTGGAACTCCGCTTTAAGGCATACGTCCTTATCTGTAGGTTTGTTCCAGGAATGTGACTCAATGTATGGATGACAACCAGGCAACAAGCATTTGCAGAAGAAAAGGAGCAGTGGAAGGGTCCCATTTCCCTAAAGAAATATTTATTTTAAAGGAAACATGCATTCCCCCTTCTGATCCTCAGTCTTTTTGCATTAAAAATATTCAACTTCCAATGCAGAAGCCACTGCACTCCACCTAAGGATCGGGTATTTATAGAAATGTAAGTGTTGAGATGTCTATGTACTATAAGCACCCTGCGGCCCCAATTTGCATATCAAAAAAAAAAAAAAAATACAACTGGGCCAAAACCAATATAGTTTCCCTTTAAAGCAATATCTAAACAGAGTGCAATCACATGCTAACTACTGTGTATATATAAATATAAGTAACAGAAAATCAATGTGCCTACTGCTGCACCTAATCCTTAAACAAAATGTCCTGTATTTTTGATAAATGTTTTATTCTTTGAGAATGAAGGTTATCCCAGACCCAATTAAATACATAGGAGAGGTGCCAGTGTATGTACATTAGGAATTTTGGTCAAAAAGGCTACATGACAGATTGCAGCAATACCACCCTCTGTGCAGGGATAGGGCGACAGCAGGCTCTCCGCAAATGTACATGGTATAATCCGTATTGCTTCCAAATCCTAATAGTACGCTTCAAACTAGCAGCCACCCTATGGGCTCACAGCAGCAAGAACAATTGTAAACTTAGCATGAGATGTAATAAAAACTTCCAAAAGTGCCTGTGGATTATTTTTTGTCACCAGCTGTATTAAAAAGTGTTTCCAAACCCAGGACCCTGCATTTACTATATCTGGTCTCCCACAGAACATGGAAATGCAACTGCTAAATATCTTTTCTCAGAAGCATATAGCAGTCTTGTGACTTTGATCGGTGTCTGATTGAAGCGTGTAGGAGGAATTTTCATACTTTACTGAGCTGACCTGTCAGGATGCAGGACCACTGACCCTCTGTCTGCACGGTGCTGATTGGCCCTGTACTGATGTACCCTCCAAAGAAAGAAAAAAAAAAAAAAAAAAAAAAAAAAACTTCTCTAGCAATACACACCAAACTGAGCATGTGCAGAGTGACTCCAAAGGCTCTGTATTATACAGGCCTGTTCTGGAGTCAGTGGAAGAAGAGGAGGACCTATACATGGAGAATCTGTACATACAGAATCACACAGCCCTTTTACACAATGCAGAGAATTAACCCCTTAAGCTGCACAGTGAGCATAACAAAGCACTGTTGTGGGTTTAGTAACACTAAGCCCAAAAACAAAAATTTCATATTGTAGCATACCAATCCTGGAAGCAGAGCTCCACCCAAAAGGGAAGCTCCACTTGGTTTTGACGGGTACCCGCTCCCACTTCCAGGTAATGTACCGAGAGCAAGGTTCCCTCTTGTGGGGTTTTAAAGGCCCTGATGGTGATAGAACACCAACAAAACAATATAGATGATAAATATAAAATAGAAATTTATTGTAGTATATACAGTTCAAAGATAAACAAACAAGGGATAATTGATAAGAAAAATGTGGCTAATACAATTACACATCAATATGATACACTGGTTAGATGCTGTAAGGCATTGATGGCAAACCTTGGCATCCCAGATGTTTTGGAACTACATTTCCTCTGATGCTCAATCTGGCAATCTAAAACATTTCTGGCCCCTTCTTCTCTCCAGCTGCGTTCTGGGAGACACACACAGGTCCCAGAAGAAGGTGGGACCATTCAGAAAGTGCAGCTTGACTCGCACATGTGCAGTAGGAAACCAGCTGTGGAGCCTGAAGGCTTCACTGCCGATTTTCCTTACTTAAAATGTCAGCACCTGATGTCGATTGACGAATCAGCTCAGAATGCTGACATTGCGGGCTTCCTGGACAGCTTCCGCTGATCTCCCCCCCCCCCCCTCCGGTGTCACATTTGGCACCTTTCAGGGGGGAGCAGATACCGGTCTAATACAGGTATTTACTCCCACTTCCGGCAAAAGAACGCTGCAGAATTTGCGGCAAACTACGCCATGTCCGGCCCCTCCTCCATCCCCCGTTGTCTTCTGGGAGACACACAGGTCCAGAAGACAGCAGGGACCAGTCAGACTAGTCATAATGTGCGGCCCGACTCGAGCATGCACAGTAGGTACCCAAGGCTGATTCTCTTACTGAAGATGCCAACACATCCACCAGGAGCTGAGAGACGAGGACATTGTGAGTGCCTTGGACAGGTAAGTGCAGTAGTTAATGTGGAGGCTGCATTTGTTTTTTTCCCTTTATTTCCCCCTAGTGATCCAGCCAATGCCGGTCTTATGCCCCGTACACATGGTCAGACTTTCTGACGGAAAATGTTCAATGGAAGCTTGTTGTCGGAAATTCCGTTGAGTAGGCTCCATCAGAATTTTTTCATCGGAATTTCCATCACACAAAATTTGAGAGTCGGTTCTCAAATTTTCCGACAACAAAATCCGTTGTCGGAAATTCCGATTGAGTGTACACAATTCCGACGCACAAAGTGCCACGCATGCTCGGAATCAAAAAGAAGAGCAGTCATACGTCACTGTGTTCTTGACGTTCGGAATTTCCGACCAACTATGTGTGACCGTGTGTATGCAAGACAAGTTTGAGCCAACATCCGTCGGGGAAGAAAAACATGGATTTTGTTGTCGGAATGTCCGATCCTGTGTACAGGGCATTAGGGTGTCTACTTTAGATGGAAGGGCAACTGATAAACCTTTGGACAGCAGCATTGTCAGTCTGGGGAGAGGGTAGTCTTATGCCGCGTACACACGACCGGTTTTCCGGTCGGAATAAACGCTGAAGCTTTTTCCGACGGAATTCCGCTGAAACTGTCTTGTGAACACACGATCACACCAAAGTCTGACCGTCAAGAACGCGGTGACGTACAACACGACTAGAAAAAGGAAGTTCAATAGCCAGTAGCCAATAGTTTCCGTCTCGTACTTGCTTCAGACCATGCGTCGTTTTTGGTCCGTCGGAACAGCATACAGACGAGCGGTTTTCCGTCGGAATTTTCGAGAGAAAAAAAAGTCCGATGAGGCCCACACTACGATCGGAATATATGCTGAAAAGCTTCCGTCTGACTTTTTCTGTCGGAAATTCCGCTCGTGTGTACACGGCATAAGATGCACCAGCAGAATTAGATGGACTTGACTAATAAATTAAAACCCAACTACTGCTAAAACTGATCTGCAGTTAGAGCAACAGTTTTTCTTTTTTTTGTGATAAAGGTTTTACATAAATGAATAAAAGCAGACCACTGTAAGCACCCCTGTCAGTGTTAAATGGTTTGTATGAGCCCTCTGTCACTTTTGCTGGACAACTTGATCTGTTAGGATCCGTTTACTTTTGACATTTTGGGCTCTTAAGCAGAATGACTGCAATTCTGCCCACCATCACAAATGGCACCACGATCACATAATGCATGTTCAGGCGTCATTCATTTTCAACGGTGCAGTTTGGCCGAGATAGAGCACGTGGCAAACCGTCATGCCCAACGCTTGTCACCCAAAAAACAGCAGGATCTTCTTTTGGGCGACAAGTTTTGCGCGTTGTAATTTGACGTCATAATCACAACAAAACCGCACTGTGTTTTAGGTGATATTGTAAATGAATGGCACCCGTACATGCTCTTTGCAATCGCAGTGCGATTTGAGATCACTGGCAGAATCTCAATGATTCTGCTCGTGACCCCAAATGTGAATGGAACCTTAACCAATTGACCTCTGGAAGATTTTCCCCGCTTCAAGACCAGGCCACTTCTTGCTAAATGGCATTGCGTTATTTTAACAATTGCGCGGCCGTGCATGTCATTTTTTTCCCCTACAAATAAAGCTCTCTTTTGGTGGTATTTGTTCAACTCTGCGTTTTTTATTTTTTGCGCTATGAACAAAAAAAGACCAACAATTTTGAAAAAAAGAAAAATTTTTTTTTTTTACTTTCTGCTATAAAACATATCCAAGGAAAAAAAAAAAGTGTCTTCATTGATTAAGGCCAATATGTATTCTGCTACATATTTTGGTAAAAAAATAAAATAAAAAAAATCTCTCAATAATTGTATATTGATTGGTTTGCGCAAAAGTTATAGCTACAAACTACTGGATTTTTACTAGTAATGGTAGTGATTAGTGACTTAGCAGGACTGCGATAATGCGGTGGACAATCGGACACCAACTGACACATTTTGGGGACCAGTGACACTAATAAAGTGGTCAGGGCTAAAAATATGCACCATCACTGTACTAATGACAATGACTGGGAAGAGGTTAAACATCAGGGGGTGATCAAATGGTTAACTGTGTGCCTAGCAAGTGTTTGTGCACTGTGAGAGGTGCTTTTCCTAGGGGAAGGCATAGAGCCATGTTCCTACTTTGCAGGCACACAGGATCCATGCCTTCCCTTCTGACAGAATGTTTACATAGGCAGATCGATGTTCTGGCTCTCTGCCCAACGATCAGTAGGTGCCGGCGAACATAGAGTCCGTGGTACCTGCAGATCAATATGTATATAATCACAGCGTGAGCAGGTTGCCGAAAGAGCGCATGCATGCCCCAGACCCGGAAGTGTCAGATCCCGTTCTGGGTACGTGATCCGGCGCAGCAGTGGCCTTTTGCGGCAGTAGAAGTACATTATACTGGCGGCAAGTGGAAGTCCATGTAAAAAAAATTAAATCCCTGCATCTATAGACACTACGGATCTAACACTAACCTCGTTACCCCTGTAAAGGAAAAAATAGTATACATACCGCTTTGAAAGCCGATCTGACCCGATCTGACCCGATCTCCAGTGGCAGAAGCTCTGCAGGGGACACGGCGGATAACGGCTGTGAAATGAATGGGAACGTCCCCCGTGGGGCATACATTGTCGTCCGTCTCCTCTGCACCCGCCTCCACGGTGAAGCCGCAGCTGACAGCTCAGTGTGGGATCCGGTCAAGGTGGATCAGATCGGCTTCCAAAAAGGTTTGTATACTCATTTTTTCTTTACAGGGATAATGAGGTTAGTGTTAGATCCGTGGTGTCTATAGATGCAGAAATTTTAGTTTTTTTTACATGGACTTCCACTTTAACCACTTGCCGCCAGTATAATGTACTTCTACTGCGCCGGATCACGAACCTAAAAACGGGATCTGACAAAAACTAATTTTTTCTTTACAGGAAAAGGGAGGTTAGTGTTAGATCCAAAGTGTCCATAGATGCAGAGATTTTAGATTTTGCATCAACTTCCGCTTTAAAAAGGTGAACCTAGCCTTTAATGGAATTATTACAATGCAGTACTTCATCACATTATTTGTAATGCAACACAGAGGAAATGGCAAGACATGGACTGTATGCTGTGTGATCCAGAACAAGAAGTTGCCCGTCCTTTTAGCGAAATGGGACAAGCTAGGTGAATGAATACACGGACATAGGCAAATCGATCGGCCATGACACTACAAACTGCAGCCACACAACATGTGAGCCCATCATTACAAGTTTAGATAAGGCAACAAATGACACAAGGAATAGAACACTAATTCCTAGGTAAAACAATAACACTTAAAGTGTACAAGGCCTTTAGATAACTGCCTAGAGAAGCTGACATGCACTGAAAAGCATCTTCTTGGATCCAGACTTTAGAACCCACATGACTTTCACAGCTACAAAAATAAAATAAAAAAAATAAAAAGCTCAGGCTAAACAAAAGGGTACATAGAAACCGATACTGCCAGCTTATGAAGCTTGTGGTAATGTTGCTGTGCTGAAGACATTACAAAACACTAGAAACCACAAAGACACACCGACCATGTCTACTGTAGACTGTGCCTCCAGAATGCCCCTCATTCTTCATTCCAACATTCCCCATTCCCAGTACTCTATACACATTCTCTAACCCAGGGGTGCCCAACCAGTGGCCCACAGAGCCCTCTGATGTGGCCTGTGACCTCCTGCTTTGGGATAGCAGGTTGGCAAGCCCAGATCGCAGGTTGCCAACCCCCCATCCCAGAGCATCAGTGTTCTGAATGAAGCCGGCGGTAGAAGAAGCAAGCGCCTCCGGAGGGAGCAGAGCCGCATATGCCGAAGTTTCCTGTATAGCGCCTGTCACAAGCAGAGTGATACAGAAATGTATTCAGCCTGGGACAGCAATAGCCGGCAGTACCTGAATGGAGGCCTGTTATTAAAAGGTAAGTTTTGATTACTAAATTGCAGTGTATATATGGGCATATCTATTCTGCAGTGGTTACTGGGCTGGTTCCAAACTGATCCACAGGTGCAGCACAGAGCACCTTCGGGTTACCTGCACTGAGTCATAGCCTTTTGTTCTTACCTGCGGGTTTGGTGCGCTTTCAAAAAGTGCACCACTACTGCAGGATATAATAGAAGTCTATGAAAAAGTGCAGCTAACCCGCAGAAGAGCCATAAGAGCACTGCACTGCACTCACGGTGCAGGTAAACTGTGACACATCAGTGTGAAAGCAGCCTTAGGCCCCTTTCACGCGATCGGTCCAACCCAATCGGACCCTCCATTCATCTCTATGGAGCGGCAGATGTAAACGGACTTGTGTCAATTTGCACCCACCTACCTCCAATCTGATCCACTAAAAAATAAAAAATAAACAGAAGGGGATCCGTCCCCTTACATCTGGTTGGATCGGATTGGAGGGTCCATAGAGTAGAGTGGGCTGTGTCCGTTATCTGTCATTCATCCGCTCTGCTGATTGTGGCCCGCGACCAGTTACCAAGTAGTTAAAGTGGCCCTCGCTCTTCAAAAGGTTGGGCACCCCGCTCTAACCTCTGTCATCCCAAATGTCTTCCTTCCAAGCTGGCAACTTGAAACATTTTTCTGTATAGTGTTGTGATCCCAAAATATATTTATAATCAATTAATCTTAGAATTTCCTGTGTCTTAGTTACAAAGATTTATTAGCCAACGTGAAAGTAAAATTATTATAGATCTAATGATATATTCATAAATGAGTAATTCAAACCAGTGGGCCTCAAAATATGGATTCAAAAAGACTGAAAAAACAAAAAACAGACCGAAAACATTGACTGTTGAGAATCTGGGGTTTGGAAGAGGAAGACCCTCCAGGCAAAGTCTATGGGATGACGTGCAAGCAAAGCAAGGCAGTTAGTTGATGACTACTTAAAGTCTATGTGTACCCTTACACCTCGAGAAGCAACCCATTCAGTTTACAACAGAAAAGAAAGGCAAAACATTTGTTTATAGACATTAAAAAAAAACATTATAAATAAATACCCTTTTCCCCCCCTTTCTTTTTTTTTTTTTTAAAAAGAGCACATACCCTCTTTTGTTCTCAGCTGCTTAATCCCGCCCAGCCTATCGCAATGTGCCAGCTGGGCGGAAGCTCCCTGGTTCCAGGATGACGTCCTCCCAATCGAGCGCTTCCTGTGTGCTCTGGCAGCCACGCTGCAGCTCAATCTGTCAACCGTTGTGTCTAATGACAGATTAGTACCGGACCGGCCCCAGTATCATGCGATCATTATGACCAATCACGTGACAGTTGTACACAGTGGATGGCTTTCATTCATAGCCATTCATTATGTACTATTGTGTTAATCTCTGTGATTGGTCACATCGATCAAACGGTACAGATAGCCAATCACAGCGTACTGTACCATGCGATAGCTGTGGCCAATCACAGCTGCCACAATAGTACATAATGGCTATGAATGGATTCTATTCATAAAAAAGATTGCTTATAACAGTGATCATCACTGTGTTAAAGAAAAAATCCTAATCACCTCCCCAGAGTAGCACAGTGGTAACACTACACTGTCACAGTATGCAACAAAAAATAAATAAAACAATAAAATAAAAAAAAGAAAAAAAAAAAAAAAAAAACATTTTTTTTTTTTTTTTAAAGTATGAATTTGTTTACACATATGACGCTGTACTGCTTTGGTGTCTGTATGTAAAAAATTAAATAAAAAAAATAACCACTAATGACTAGTCCTGGATAAAGAGAACATTTTTGGAAATATGGGACTTTATGGGTGCATTGCAATGCAGAAATCACTCGAGAGTGTATGTAAAAATATATACAAAATGCGTTGCAATGCACCCATAAAGTCCCATATCTCCAAAAATGTTCTCTCCATTTCCAAAGGGATATTGGTGCCATATTTTTTGTAGATTTTGATGCTGGCCTCTGTCCATACATTTGATCATAGTTCTGGATAAAGCCAATAACTTTTTGATAGGGTTAGGGTCAACAATATTTCTTGCAAAAAGGCTGTTAAATACCATCAACTGTACACAAGCCAGCGCATATTATGGGATGTCTAATGAGAACACAGAGAAAGAGAAAACTTGCAGTTTCCATCACATGAAATGAATCTTGTGTGTAGTGTTACCATCAAGAAATACAACACCCGATGCATTTTTTATAAGCCTTACAGCTCCTGACAACCCAAACTAATTTTGTCCGCCGCAGGATATTTTCCTGAAAACGCAACAGATTTATTACAGTGAGAACAATTATAATGGTCAAACCGCAGTATTCCACAATAACAAATCAAAATGATCACAAACTAACTGCTCATCAATTTACAGCAGTCATAGAAAAGTAAAATGACCGCTGACAGGTTGCTGAGGGTTACGGACCTTTGTTCTTTCAAATGATCAGCACAAGAAGCCATAAAAGCTCGCTCTGCATAATGCAGATTTATTTTTTCTTTAGCTTGCGGTGGGTTTAGATATTAAAAAACTAAAAGCAACTCCACCAAAGATTTTTTGATTGTTCGGGCCCTTTCACACGGGCTCTATGATCAGGTCCGCCTGTCAGTTTTTCAGGCGGACCTGATCGATTCACCTCTAATGGAGCAGCGTATGTCTTATGCAGATATCCGGTCCGATCCTGTCTGCAAAATCCAGATGGATTTTCCCTCAGTCTGGAGGATGGGATCAAATGAAAAAAACGGACAGGCGGTCCGTTTTTTCCGATCTCCCCATAGAGGAGAGTGGGACTGACAGGTCCGTCACCGCACAGTGAGCAGAGACAGACCTTTCATCCGCCTGCTCAGTGGATCGGTCCCCCGCTGAGCAAAGCGGAGTCCGTATAATGGACAAGCCCGTGTGAAAAGGACAGTATGGCTCCATTTATACCTGGGCATTGTGAATTGCGGGCACAATCGCCACAATATTGCTCAGGATTCAGAATCGTGGAAAAGCGCGTTTGCGATGCAAGTATTTCTCAAAAGCAACCCAAACGCGGTGCAATTCTACCGCAATTGTCGCACGACAAATTGCACAAATAAAATCATCACTTAGGCCCCACAGTTACAAACTTTTGTACCACCTGCCACAATCTAATAGATTGTAAGCTCTTCTGAGCAGAGCCCTCTTAATCCTCTTGTATTTTATTGTATTATAACTGTATTGTCTCCCTTTTATATTGTAAAGCGCTGTGTAAACTGTTGGCGCTATATAAATCCTGAATAATAATAATAATAATAATAATGTACACTACATCGCCTAAACTTGGAGTTTAGAAGCTTTTGGTGGGTTTTTTTGGCACCGCTCCTAAACTGAACTCCATAAAAGCCTGTATGTCCATGTACACATAAGCTTTTAGGATCATTTAGGAGCTGCTGCGGTTAGGGGAGGTTCAACCTCCCTCTTGTGATCGCAGAAGAAATGCGTTCAGCATAGGAACGTTTTGACCGCTGCTGCAAAATTACGCTGCGATTTTGCAGCATTTTGCGTTTTCACGCGGCAGGTGGTCATACAAGGCTATGTGTACATAAAGCCTTTAACTCCCACACAGGAGAATCTTTTGAACTTTAGAGATGCTGAACGTGTCATGTGACCCAGACTTTGAAATGTTAAAGCGGTTTTATACTCTGACCAAAAAAAAAACCTGGCAAAGGCATAATGAGCTAGTATGCACCGCAATTTTTTTATTTTTTTTATAGGAAGCTTAGAGCTCAGCTTTAATAACTATTCTATTTGCACAAGTGATCTCAGGAGATGTGGTATATTACCGAAAGAAAGGGCAATGCCTGGTCAGAACACCCGATCGGTTCCTTTGTTTTCTGTAATATAATCTTGGCTTATAGTACAAATCAATAGCGTGATGTCTTTCTGTAAAGATGGCCAGGTCTCTCACTCTTCAAGAATGAAAACCGGACACAATACCAAGACAAGTTCTGGATCTAATCTCACAATGTCTAATGGGGGCCATACTTGATTTGATTTTATTGTTTAAACTGAGATTAGACCAAAACGATCAAACTGGCAAACAATTAAATAGCCAAAAACCTTCCCCTCTAAAACAGGCAGCAAAGAGCAGACGTATCACTGCTCTGCCACTTGTCAAATGCCTGTGTACAGCAATCCACTGCAGATCACTTTTCAAGGGTGGCAATGACTACCATAAGTGTAAACAAGCCCTGGTGATTTCACTGCTGAGCTGTTTACTCTCCTCCTCGACTCTGACACAAAAGGTAGCAAAGACCGTCTTCTACCAAGATGGCCGACACAGTTCTTACAAAGAATGGTCCATCAAGTCAGTAATGGAGAAAGATCAGCTGAAAGGATACAGACTAGTTCTTTAATCCCTTGCGGCCTAGCCTCATGCCAAATAACACAGGGGCCAACCTATCGTCGATCCGGGTGGACGTCATATGAGGTCCTCCTGGATCGGGGCGCGGCAGCGCAATCTGTCACCGACTGTAGCCACGGGACACAGCCGATGACTGATCACTGTACCGGCCCACTGCCGGAACCATGTGACTGCTGTAACTAAATTACAACAGGTCACATAAAAGTTGTAAACAGTGAATGGCTTCCTTTCAAGCCATACATTGTGTACAATTGTGTTGCTAGCTGTGATTGGTCACAGTGATCACATGGTACAGACTGGGACAACCACAGCCCATCTGTTCCATGTGATCACAGCTGTGGCCAATCACAGCTAATCAAAACAAAACAAACTGAATGAATCCATTTCATATTGTGAAATGCTTGCATATAGCAATGAAATTCATTGCTATAAACAATGTGTAAAAAAATAAAAAAAGAATTACTTTCTCAGAGTAGTACAATGTTACTATGGTAACATTATATTGCTCTGGTCAAAGTGGGTTTAAAAAAAATTTAAAAAAATAAAATAAAAATATATTAAATTTTTTTCTGTATCGTCACCAGTTCGTGTCCCTGATCACCGCTACACCAGTTATCTGATGACGCTGTACTGCAGTGGTGACATATACACATCATTATATATATATATATATCTCCTTCCATCTATCTCTCTCTCTCTCTCTCCCCATCTCTCTCACATGTATGAGAGAAATGTATTCGTTTTTCAAAAAATGACAAAAAAAAATTACAACTTCAAAAAACTCGCCACACTTCTTACTAAATAAGGGTCAGTTGGAGGATATTTGTACTGTCCTGAGACACAGTACATCAGGATTGATCACATTTTATATAATATATATATATATATATATATATATATATATATATATATAAAACCCTATATATATATATATATATATATATATATATATACACACACATACACAATAGTTTGTGGACTCTAACTTTCCTACAGACTAAGTAATATACATGGATTTGGGTTATTTTCAACAAAGAAATGTAGCAGAATACATGTTGGCCTAAATTCATTAAGATTATTTATTTGCAAAATTTTTATAACAGAAACAAAGAAAAACACTTTTTTCCCCCAACATTTTCAGGCGTTTTCCTTTATTTAGCAAAAAAAGAAAAAAAAACGCAGTGGTGATTAAATACCACCAAAAGAAAGCTCTATTTGTGTGAAAAAAAATGATAACAATTTCATATGGGCACAGTGTTGCATGATCGCGCAATTGTCATTCAAAGTGCGACAGCGCTGAAAGTTGAAAATTGGCCTGGGCAGAGAGAGGGTAAAAGTGCCCGATATTGAGGTGGTTATAATGAACCTGTGCAGAGTATGGGGTTGTTACTGAACACTAAAGAAGACTCACCACCGTATTTCTATTCCTTCACTGTCCAATCTGCAGCCTAATTTATCACTATGTAATACTACTGATGTAGTAGAGGTCTGGGACCTGGTTATGCTGACTGGCAGGAGCGCCTAGATCAGAAGTACAAATCGGGTAAAACAGCTCCCATAGTGGTCTGTATTCCAGTTGTTTATTTGGCAGTCTACCTGCCGTTGATCATGGATCATGTGAGTTTTGTAAGGCTACAGTTTGAAACTTGTGCACCAAATTCTCTTTTGTGAATCTAAAACTTATGATCAAGCCGACATTCTCTGTAAACACACAATTTTATCCCGTTTTCTGACACATACCAGAGTAAGATGAAATACAAATATTATTGTAACACCTACAGTGTTTTATTTGACTGTCCTTGAAACACCAACAACCATTCCTCACTATTAAAGGGATATTAAACCATGACTTCTGAAGCACTTCCAGCAGCTAATTGAATCACTCACTGAACACACAGTGCACTTCTTTATAGCGGAGTTACCGCGAAAAAACATTTTTATTTTTATTTGTATCCTAGCATCATTGCTAATGAAATTTCCAAAAAAAAGTATACACACTGGGGCGGTTCGGGCGTCGGCGGTAAAGCGGCGCTATTTTTATTAATTTTTTATTTTGCCGCTTGCGGGACGGTTTTAACCCCCGCTATCGGCCAAAAAAGGGTTAAAACCGCCGGCAAAGGTATAGCCCATTTCAATGGGTAGGAGCGCTTTAGGAGCGGTGAATACACGGCTCCTTCACCGCTCCAAAGATGCTGCTAGCAGGACTTTTTTTTACCGTCCTGCTAGCGCACCGCTCCAGTGTGAAAGCCCTCCGGCTTTCACTGGAGTGAAAGGAGCCGCTATACAGGCGCTATTTTTAGCGCTGTAGCACCTGAAAAACGCCTCAGTGTGAAAGGGGCCTTACTGTTCGCTTTGATGCCTCCATTTGTGGCCATCATGAGATTGGGCTTTGATGCCTCCATTTGTGGCCATCATGAGATTGGGCTTCACGTGCCCAATCGAGATTGCTTCCTGGAATAGCTTTGGAGGTGCATGCTGGGTAAAAAGCATGCATCTCTCGATTCAATGGCGGCACAATTTTTGAGCACAGTACTGCCCACAGACTGCTGGGAAATTATGTGTCATCATTTCCCAGGAGCACAGGCGAGGGAGGAAGTCACAAGGAGCTCCACGGACCAGGAAGTGGCAGATTACGAGGACTTCAACTTCATACCAATAGGGCCTTTCTGGTAAGTATATAAAAAAATTTTTTATGAGTTTATGAGCGTTTATGAGCACTAACCACCTAAGCCCCAGACCATTTGGCTGGCCAAAGACCAGAGCACTTTTTGCGATTCGGCACCGAGTCGCTTTAACTGACAATTGCGCGGCCGTGCGTCGTGGCTTCCAAACAAAATTGATGTCCTTTGTTTCAAACGAATAGAGCTTTCTTTTGGTGGTGTTTGATCACCTCTGCGGTTTTTATTTTTTTTTTTTGCGCTATAAACAAAAATAGAGCGACAATTTTGAAAAAAACGCATTATTTTTTTACTTTTTTGCTATAATAAATATCCACAAAAAAATATATTTTTCCCCTCAGTTTAGGCCGATATGTATTCTTCTACATATTTTTGGTAAAAAAAATAAATAATTTCCGCAATAAGCGTTTATTGATTTGTTTGCACAAAAGTGATTCTAACTGTCAGGGGGAGGGGCTGTGTGTGACACATCACTGATCATAGCTCCCGATCATAGGGAGTTATGATCAGTGACAGTGTCACTAGGCAGAACGGGGAGATGCTTGTTTACATTAGCATCTCAATGTTCTTCAGCTCCGCGAGACAATCGCGGGTATTCTTGCGGACACAGATTCCGCGGGACCCGCAAACCTACTCACGGAGCTCCCAGCAGGGTCGTGCACACACCGCCGGCGGCGCGCACGTGACAACACGGCAGAAAATTCAAAGGGACGTACCTGTACGCCCATTTGCCCAGCCGTGCCATTCTGCCGACGTATATGTACATGCAGCGGTCAGCAAGTGGTTAAGCAATTTTTTGTGCCTCCAAATGCCGAGCTCAAAATACCGCTCTAAATGCCATAATGTACACTGAGCTGCTTCTACAGGCAGGAGAAAAGAAAAAAAAAAACTCCCGTAGAAGCAGAGCTCTTTCTGCCCAGTGTGCATGGACCCCAAGGCCCCGTTCACACTTGGTTGTTTGTGATTGAGGACCGAATTGCAGAGCTTCTGCCCATGATTCCAAAATGCTCTACAAAGCTCACAAATCACACCACGCTTGTTCAGGTGCCATTCGTTTTTAATGGCACCTAAAACACAGGTGTGGCTCTGCCACAATTGCCATTGCGATAAATTGTGCTGCAATCACGGAAAACACCATCCTGCAAAGTTTGATGCTCAATAAGGAGCAGTCGCTTCTTTTGGACGACAAGCTTCGCATGATGTTGTTTGCTGCGATTTATAGCGCGACAATCCGGCACCTGCATTTACAGTGCCTTGAAACTTTCCACATTTTGTAATGTTACAACCAAAAAACGTAAATGTATTTTATTGGGATTTTATGTGATAGACCAACATAAAATGGCACATAATTGTGAAATGGAAGTAAAATGATAAATGGTTTTCAACATTTTTTACAAATAAATATGTGAAAAGTGTGGTGTGCATTTGTATTCAGCCCCCCTGAGTCAATACTTTGTAGAACCACCTTTCACTGCAATTACAGCTACAAGTCTTTTTGGGGATGTCTCTACCAGCTTTGCACATCTAGAGAGGGACATTTTTACCCATTCTTCTTTGCAAAATATCTCAAGCTGTCAGATTGGATGGAGAGCGTCTGTGGACAGCAATTTTCAAGATTTGCAAAACAATGGGATAAAGGAAATATTCCTGAACTTTATTTTATCTCATGGTTACTGTAAAATTGTGTGAATGCATCAATGCAGTGCATGTTATCTCAACTTGCATTCATTGAATGAGTTTACCAAAAATGTCAATATTGCAGAATATACAGCCTCATGCTACATAACTAAGCTTCATTTCATGCTGAATAAACTAAATTATTAATGCATCTTAAATAGAAAAAACTATCTTTAGATAGATTTTTACTCCAAAACATTTTATTAAAATAAATTTAAGTAAAAAAAAAAAAAAAAAGTCAAGTCTGATTTTTTTTTTCTATTTTTTTTTTTTTAAATCATTGCTTTTTTATCCACCCTGCAAAAAATGAACCATCATGTCAGATTTTTTGAACCTAAACGATCGATTTTCTAAACATTAGTAGTGGAATCAATCAAAAAAACTATTTGAAAAAATATACAGTGTTGAAATGGAATGCCAGATCGTGTAATCTATTGACAAAAATGTACCGTTTATTTTGCCATGGATCGATAATGAATAGGCAACATATATTAATAAAATTATGAAGTTTTCACATACACATTCGATAGATCTTTAGAAATCTAACGTTTTTTTTTTCTAACGATTTTCTAACTGTGTATGGCCAGCATAACACAGAAGGCAGAAAAAAAGAAAAACACATCCAATCTCCGCAAAAGAGGCATTTTTGACATTGTGTATGGTTTGAGGCCCAAGACATACCACACATATTAACCGCTTCCCGACCGGCTCATGTATATATACATGAGCAGAATGGCACGGGCAGGCAAAATTCCGTACCTGTACGGGATCCTTTAAATGCCTGCCCGTGGGTCGCGCTCGCGACCCGGTCGGGAGCTCCGTGACCCCGGCCGCGGGACCAGCGGACCCGATCGCCACTGGTGTCCCGCGATCGGGTTACGGAGCTGAAGAACGGGGAGAGGTTTGTGTAAACAAACCTCTCCCCGCGCTTCCTACTCTGCCTGTCATTGATTGGCTGTTCCCGGTCATCGGGAAAGCCGATCAAGAACGTCAGACATCAGCCCCGCCCCCTAATGTAAAAAAACACACACACACGTCAGAGCCCATAACCCCTCACCTCCCCCTAGTGGTTAACCCCTTCACTACAACTGTCATTCATACAGGAATCAATGCATTTAAATAGCATTGATTGATGTATAAATGACAATGGTCCCAAAAATGTGTCAAAAATGTCCGATGTGTCCGCCATAATGTCGCAGTCACAATAAAAATCGCTGATCGCCACCATTACTAGTAAAAAAAAAAAAATATTATTAAAAATGCTATAAAACTATCCCCTATTTTGTAAACGCTATAACTTTTGCGCAAACCAATCAATAATCGCTAATTTTATAGATTTTTTGGGGATATTTATTATAGCAAAAAATATTGAATTTTTTTAAAAATTGTCGCTCTATTTTTGTTTATAGCGCAAAAAATAAAAACCGCAGGGGCGATCAAATTACACCAAAAGAAAGCTCTATTTGTGGGGAAAAAAAGGACGCCAATTTTGTTTTAGAGCCACGTCGCACAACCGCGCAATTGTCAGTTAAAGCAAAGCAGTGCCGAATCGCAAAAAGGGGCCTGGTCCTTTGGCTGCCAATTGGTCCGGGGCTGAAGTGGTTAAAAGACTAAAAAAACAATATTCAGCCTAAACTTTTGCATGGCTTCCAGTTTTGCAGCGACTTCCCAGCAAGCTGATCCCAAGCAGATTTTATCCCATAATTGTTAGCTATTCAAAAAGCCATACAGTAACCCTTCTCCTTCTGTCAGCTTATTTCAATACATTTCTGTATAAACCAGCTACAGATTGTAAGAGTGGAGGACATTAGAAAAGTAGAATAAATCTAATGGAACAGAATTCTGGAGGAGAGGAAGTCATTGGGCTTGTATATAAAACACTCTTCCAGTTGGAATGTAACCGATCACGTTCTTGTAATTTTCCAGAGTCAGATACTAGAGAAGGAACACAGGTCGACTGAATATTTCATAGGGAAGGATCAGGTGACACCTGTCACACAGTCCTCCCACTCCTAGACAAACAGGTTCAGCCATGTAAAGACACACAGAGGCAATCAATGTGAAGGTCTAGCAATACTTTTCCTGTCGAAATATAGACTTACTACATAATGTACCGCTATTACTTTGGAGGAAATCAAATCTAGGGGCACACGAGTATATTGAGCCATATAATGTAAAATACCTCTGTATTTCAGCACCCAGGAGCCACAGGTGTTGCATATAACTGGCTGCAGGTATACACAGCTCTGAGCGTAAACATGTTCATCCAGTGGTAAACGTCTATACACGTATGCATGTTTATATGCGGAGCCACGTAGCCTGCAACAGGTGGCTATAAGCAACACTTGTGGCTTCCAGGTGCCTAAATACAGCCAGATTTTATGTCATAGGGAAGCCACCCTCAACCAGAGTTCTTACAGAGGTCGCAAAGGGTTCCTTGAGCTGTGGCCGATTGGCCTCCCATTCAATGGTGTCCGCATACAGTAGTTCAAGGACAAACGCCACTTGGCAAAGCCAGAAGCATGACACCAATTATCTTTTTAGCCGTTAGACCCCTTGGGGGCGCCGTTGGAGTCCACATGCTCAGCAGGGGATCTCGCTAATGGCCCATATACATGATCCGAATATCGTACGAAAACGGTCATCCGAGGAAGAATCGTACAAATTTCGGATTGTGTGTACACTACTTTCGAGAGCGGATCACGACAGTTCATCTGATATTATTTGACTGGACAAGCAAGAAAATTTTCCTCGTACGATTTTCGTGTAGTCTGTATGGCTGTCATCCAAAAATACAATACAAATACATTACAACACATGACATCACTTCCAAATTTTTTTTCTGTCGTATGACAATTTTCATGACTTTATTTACCTATTCAATTTCTACTTGCGACGACTATTAAGCGAAAAAAGTCATACGATCTGTCGTACGATATTCGGATTGTGTGTACGGGCCAAAAGCGGGGGGATGGCTGGTCTGTGTCCGCTCCCCCTATGCAGAGGGGACACATAGACACAGCCCGCTCTCCTCTATAGACGGTCAGATGTAAACGGACTGCCTGTCTGTTTACACCTGACTGCCATCCGATCCGATCCACTAGACTAGACGCAAGGGTAACGGATCCCCCATCTGTCCGTTTTTAGCGGATAGGATGTTCATTTACACCTGCCATTCCACAGAGCAGATTGGAGGGTCCGATTGGGTCCGCCTACTGCGCTAAATGTGAAAGGGGTCTAATGGTGGCAATCTTCTGTAAGTGGGCATTTTTGCCATTAACCCTCAATGGGTAAAATACATTTGTATTAACTGAATTGGCTTTAATAAGGGATCCCCAAGACATGACATTTTTTTAAGGGGCTGCCTGGAGAAAAAAGGTTGAAAAAGGTTGTTATATACACATAAGTGTACAAAACCTAAAAAAAAATGTAGCTTTGACCAGATATTAAAACAAAGCAGCAAGAATTTATATAGGAAGTATTTTAATTTAAAGTGATTGTAAAATGTTTTTTTTTCTTTTTTTTTTAAATAACAAACATGCCACAAACCACCTCTTCTCAGATCCCATGCCAGCGCTCCTGGCCCCTCCCCTCTGTCCAGTGCCCCCATGGGAAGCCGCTTCCCATGGGGGCACTACTGTATGCTCACACTCGAGCCCCGCTGCTACGTCCATTGACAAAGACAGCCGGACTGGGCCCCGCCCCCTGCTCCCTCGTTACTAGCTTTGATTGACAGCACTGGGAGCCAATGGCTCCTGGTGCCCCAACAAAGCCAGCAAGACCCAGAAGTGAGTGGAGAGATAAGCTGCAGACGTGCAGAGCGCTGGATCGAATGAGGGCTCAGGTAAGTAAAAAAAGGAGGGTGAGGGGGGATGCCGACACCTAAACATTATTTACCTTATTGCAAAGATTGCATTAAGGCTTTACAACCACTAAGTTATTTATGGAATTAAAAGCTAGCTAGTTCATTTGGGACGCGGTCAGAAAATCATATAAAAAAAAAAAAAACTGTTTTCGAAGCAATCGTACGATAATCTGATCGTTATCTACTTATTTCTTTGAGTGACCTTTTTATAGCATGGTTTTTATATTTTGTGACATAATAAAGATTTTTTTGTATAGCTTTATATAAAGTACTCCAAATTACAATTCATTATACAATAGCACTGTAGCCATTCAAAAATCCATCTATTAGGGTTTCTGTTCCAGGTATTTAGGCAACCATCAGCTACAAGTCACTCCATGAAATGACAATCTGATCTCTAGTACACAGCTTTCATCCGAAATCATCCAAAGGGACAAACACAAACATTTTCCTCATACGATACCAGACCGTACAATTTTCATTTCATCAGTACAGTTTTTGTCCGAAAATACACAACAACACATGACATCACTTTCAAATGTTTATTCTGTCGTACGAGAATCTTCAAACCTTTAGTAACCTCTTCATTTTCGATATGAGACTAGCATGCGCAAAAAAAAAAAAAAACAGACAATCATATTGTGTGTACCAGGCTTAAAGTGATTGTAAAGGCTTATTTAAAAAAAAACAAAAAAACAAACCTGTTATACTTGCCTCCTCTGTGCAGCTGGATTTGCACAGAGCAGCCCTGATCCTCCTCTTCTCAGGTCCCTCTTCTGTGATCCTGGCCCCTCCCTCCTATTGAGTGCCTCCACAGCCAGCAGCTTGTTACAGGGGGCACTCGAGCCGAGTCACACCTCCATGTATCCATTCAGACACGGAGCCCCGACCCGGCCCTGACCCCTTTCTCCCCCGATTGGCTGACAGGTTTTGATTGACAGCCTCAGGAGTCAATGGCGCTGCTGCTTAGTCTCAGCCAATCAGGAGGAGTGTCTGGGACAGCTAAAGCACTCGTGAACATTTCTGCAGAGAGAAGGACCTTAGGTAAGTAATTAGGAGGGTGCTGGGGAGGCTGCTGCACACAGAAGGTTTTTTATTTTAATGCATTAAGATAAAAAACCTTCTGCCTTTACAACTCCTTTAAGGGGGGAGGATAAGAACCTCTGCTGGGCATTTACTGCAATCTCCATTAGTGACATTTCCTCTCACTTCCTATCCTAGTGACAATGATTTCATCAGACTAGAGGAAAAAAATCAGTCTCAGAAATGCAGAGAAACAAAAATGAGAAAGCCTAGAGTCATAGCCAGCTTATTATTGCTGTGTCCCTGTTACAGACTCTCTCACATCCTGTCCATTGTCATGGCTCGTTTATATTAGCCTCACCCCCTGAAGAGTGATCCGTGGCAAATCAATTATCACAGGGCGTTTGACAGGCAGTGAGGAGGTGTTATGTTGCCTTCCCATCACCCATTTTAACTCCTAGGAACCCACATTGCTGTGCTGTGGTTACCACTTGTCTCCCCAGCTCATCCAATCAGAGAACGCTTTACATTCATTAAGAGAATGCAAAGTATTTTCTGATGGCACCTGTGCTGAGCTGCCAACATCCCGTGTTCAGAATGCAGCAGGGCGGTCACTCAGCAAAGAACCCAGAAGTAAATATCACTGGACAGTGGTGTCTACGTCAGTGATTTCCAGCTTCCAGGGGATAAGCCAGGTATGATATATACATAGTTACATTGATCCCAGCTGGACCTACGGAATATGTATAAAATATCCATCCCTGGTATTCCTCTTTAAAGCAATTGTAAAGGAATATTTTTGTTAAAAAAAAAAAAAAAAAACATCTTTATACTTACCTGCTCTGTGCAATTCAGCAACCCTGAGCCTCCCTTTCTCAGGTCCCGCGCTGGATCCTCCTATCTGTCCAGTGCCCCCCACAGGAAGCCGCTTCCCACAGGGGCACTTGTGTGTGCTCGCTCCTGAGCCCTGCTGCTGTGTCCATTGATACAGACAGCAGGGTTTGCCCCCCCCCCCCCCCTGACTGGTGATGATTGACAGAAGCAGGAGCCAATGGCTTCCGCTGCCCATTGAGGAGGGAGACAACGGCTAGAGCCACTTCTCTCATGCACGTCACTGGATCGGATTGGGCTCAGGCAAGTATAGGAGGGGTTTGGGGGCTGCAGCAGAGAAGGTTTTTCATGCAAAGAATGCATGAAGGTAAAAACCTTGAGGCTTTAGAAACATTTTAAACTTTCAACTCCACACATACAGGCTTGGTCAGGTCATTTTACAAAAACCCTGAAGATTTGGGCGTATTGTTCTGTATACTTTAGGGCTAAAGATTTTTGTAAATAGGTGAGGGGACAGGAAAGGGAGAATGAATGACGGGATCCTTCACTGCCGCAGCCTCTCATCCCTGCAGCACTGGAAGATCACAACACGTTGTACTATCCGGCATCACCAAAGTAAAGATTTGTACTGTAACCAGCTGGACACAGGATAGTCTTCATTAAAGGTAAAACTTTTTTACTGGTGCCGTGTCCTCAGCAAAAAAAAAAAAAAAGGGAGAGTTCAGCTTTAAACCCAAAAACAAATGTTGCAGCTTACTGATCCTTAGATGTGGTGGCTGTACTCGTTTTCTTTCTTTTTTTTCTAAATGATTCTTTTCTTTTATTTTCACCTGGACGACCAGACAGGAAGTCAGTTATTGTATAGTTACATAGTAGGTGAGGTTGAAAAAAGACACAAGTCCAACCTATGTGTGTGATTATATGTCAGTATTACATTGTATATCCCTGTATGTTGTGGTCATTCAGGTGTTTATCTAATAGTTTTTTTTAAACTATCGATGCCCCCCTGCTGAGACCACAGCCTGTGGAAGGAAATTCCACATCCTTACGGCTCTTACAGTAAAGAATCCTCTACGTAGTTTAAAGGTTAAACCTCTTTTCTTCTAATTTTAATGAGTGGCCACGTGTCTTATTAAACTCCCTTCTGTGAAAAAGTTGTATCCCTATTGTGGGGTCACCAATGTGGTATTTGTATATAGAAATCATATCCCCTCTCAATCATCTCTTCTCCAGAGAGACTAAGTTCAGTGCTCGCAACCTTTCCTCATAACTCATTTTTTATTTTATTTTTCAACTTAAAACAGACCAAGAGGGGAATATATCAAACTTTGTACAATCTTTAAGGGTGCATTTAAGGGATTTTTCCCTAGCCACATTGCTGGGACTCTGTGTGATTTGAGAACTACGCATCTCAGAGAAGTTTGGTGCTTATACATAAAAATATTCCATTTTCATACCTGAAAATTTAAAAAAATAGATGCTCTTTCCCACAAACTGAAAAAATCACTGTGCATTAAGGAGTATGAATGATACTTAAAGAGGAAGTAAAGCCTCTTAAAAAAAAAAAAAAAAAAAAAAAAAAGGACACCCTGCAAGGCAAAGGCATAATGAGCTAGTATGCATAGCATACTAGCTCATTATGAATTACTTACCTGAAAACGAAGCCCCCGAAGCGGTCCTCATCCACGATCTTCTGCGTCACCATCAAACCCGGAGTGACTTCCGGGTCTCGCCGCTCCAGCGCTGTCATTCGCCGGAGCGGCGATGACGTCACTCCCGCGCATGCGCAGGAAAGCGGCATATCGCCGTGAACCCGGCATGCGCAGTGCACCTTCGCGCCGTAGACAGCGATGCCTTTTCTTTTCTAAATATCTCCTAAACCATGTAGGTTTAGGAGATATTTATTGGACCTACAGGTAAGCCTTAATCTAGGCTTACCTGTAGGTCAAAGTGGTTTGTAAGGGTTTACAACCACTTCAAGAGAAGTCCAGGACTGCCAATCGCACGGTTTTCAGATTTCTGTGATCAGAAAGCTGCAGACTGTCAGTCACAGCTCTCTGCTCCTCTCCCTCCTCGCTCACTGGAGCGCTGAGCTGTGGAGGGGGGAGAGGGTGGCCGGGTGTCAGTCCAGGCACCTGGCGGATCCAGACTTCCATCGTCATGATGACGCTGTGCCTTGACAGATATACGTGACGTCAGCAGAGAGCGGACTTCAGCCCGCTCTTCTGTGATCCACAGGAGAAGCCCAGCCAAATGAGCTCAGGCTGAACTTATTACCCTCTAGGCAAACTGTATAAGTCTGAAACCTTTACATGGAAGCCTGAAGCCACTACCCAGATCATGCTATACATGGCCAATCTATGGTTGGGTTCACACTAGCCCATGCTCTGAAAACTAATATTTCAGGAGGCGACTCCTGAATGCATTTTTTTTTTTTTTTTTAAGAAAAGCAGTTTCTAACAGGACTAATGCACCACAAATACAAGTGTTTGGCTTGCTGTTGTGGTGCAGCCCCATTGACTTAAATAGCCGTGCTTGACAGCTGATGTTGCCTGTCAACTCCTCATCCTGTGTTAAAGTGTTACTAAACCCACAATAGTAAAATCAGTCTGTATATTCATAGGCCTCATAGGACAGTCAGAGGAGAATAAAAACTCCTCCTACAAGCTTTAACCAGTGCTCAGCTGATAGAAGTCACAAGACTGCTATATACTGCTAATGAGAAAACGTATTTAGCAGTTTATATTTACTAAAATAAATGCATTTCCATGTTCTATGTACTGTGGAATATATAGTGAATGCAGAGTCCTGGGTTTGGTACCATATTACATTTGGCATGCAGCATGTGAACAGCCTCCTACATTTTACACTTTATGTGGGTGGCAGCCTGATTCACCACTACCCAGCTGTCCATGTAAAGGAGGCCTAATGGGCTGAATTAGAATCAGGAGATATCACTTTCTTCAGGACATTGCAGTGTTTATGCCACACTATGGCAGTTTTTTACTTGCCGTTGGAATCTGCAATGTCCTATGGAGTGTTCTCTGCACAACGCAGCAGCAAACACTGTAAGGCTTAAAGCGGAGGTTCACACAAAAATTGAACCTCTGCTTTTTGGAACCCTCCCCCCCTCTGGTGTCACATTTGGCACCTTTCAGGGGGGGGGGGGTGCAGATACCTGTCTAAGACAGGTATTTGCACCCACTTCCGGGCATAGACTCTCACGGGAGTCTATGCCTCTTCCCGTCCCACTGTCTGCTGGGAAAAAAACACGGGTCCCAGGAGATAGCGGGGACCAGTTAGGACATGCATGCACAGTAGGGGACCAGGAAGTGAAGCCAAAACACTTCACTTCCTGATTCCCTCATTGAGAATGGCGGCGGCAGCTGCCGAGAGCTGAGCGAGGAGCCGACATCGCTGGACCCTGGGACAGGTACCGTATATACTCGAGTATAGGCCGACCCGAATATAAGCCGAGGCACCTAATTTTACCACAAAACAACTGGGAGAACTTATTGACTGGAGTATAAGCCTAGGGTGAGAAATGCGCAGCTACTGTAAGTGGAAAAGAGGGTCAACGATGCCCATTTGCAGCCTCACTGTGCCCATGCAGATGGACACAGTTGACCGATTTGGGGCCCTGTATCTCAGGGTCACTTAGTGCTAGGAACCCCATCTTTAGATATGTTGTAGTGCTAATTCCACTGGGTTGGAATACAACATTTGGGGTTCCTAGCACCAAGTGTCCCCGAGATATGGGGCCCCAAATTCGGGTCAGAAAATCTCAAGCACTTTTCTGCAGCAGAGAATGACATTTTCTGAACCGACTTTGGGGCCCTGTATCTCGGGGCCACTTAGTGCTAGGAACCCCCTCTTGGATATGTTATAGTGCTAGGTCCACTGGGTTGGCACACAAAATTTGGGACTCCTAGACCCAAGTGGCCCCGAGATACGGGGCCCCAAAGTCGGGTCAGAAATTTTTTTTTTGCTGCAGAAAAGTGCTTGACTCGAGTATAAGCCGAGGGGGGCTCTTTCAGCACAAAAAAATGTGCTGAAAAACTCGGCTTATACTCGAGTATATACGGTAAGTGTCCATTTATTAAAAGTCAGCAGCTGCAGTATTTGTAGCTGCTGGCTTTTAATATTTTTTTTTTTTTAGGTGGACCTCCTCTTTATGTACACGGGACGTTTTTACAACCTCTCCTGAACTATTTAACTTGACAGATAGTAACCCATGTTCAAAACGTCTGTTTTGCCACACTTACATGCCGCGTTCAGCAGAGTTTTAGTTTAGAAGCATTTGAACTAATCTATATATATATATATATATATATCAAATAAGGCAATAATCAGGTAGTATAGGGGCTGGTTAACCTTACCTTTCTTTAAAGGGTAACTCGTTTTTGGCTATTTAGAAAGAATGGATATATTTTTTTTTTTTTTTCAAAATAGCCCAAAAATGAAAAACGCCTGTAAACGAAACACATCTAAACGTAAAGTGGAGTTACCCTTTAAAGAATGGTAAGGTTAACCAGCCCCTATACTACCCGATTATTGCCTTATAATTTTGTTGGCTTCAGTCATGTCAGTAGTAAAAGCCATTTATTAGATTACTTTACATTGAGCATAAAGAAATAATCTGCATTACATTAAAAATGCAGAAGTGAGAATCGGCTCCGGGTTTAAGAACACATTTAAAATGCACAAAGATATTTTTGTCCGTCTCACTACACATACAGAAGTAAAAACCGACAGACTGGATTGGGCCTCAGTATCTTTCGGGCCTATGATCTTACTCCATGATTACATGTCTAGAGCAACTACAAATTTGTCCCATATCCTGTGCTGCTGGTGAACAGAGCCAAGCACTGTGTATTTGCTGCCCTATCCATTAAAACAAGGAAGCTGGGCCGTTACATGGTATATGGGAAGATTAGTTAATACTTAGTAGAGCTGCACAATTAATCGTTAAAAAAAAACGTGATCTCGATTCAACCCCTCTGACAATCTCGATTACAGAGTTCGTGGATTCTTTCATATAACAAGTGGAGAGACTCATCAGCTGTCAAAAGAAAACATCGGGCAGTCTGCCAAGTTTTTAAAATTAAACATTGTAACTAACTTCCTTCTTAGATCAAAAGGGAAACTTCTGTGTGTAAAGAAGAAAATCCAGGCAGTCTGACAAGTTTTTAAACAACCTGTAAATGCAGGAAGTTTAACTACTTAAAGTCTAAATATTTTTCTGACACTTATTTCTTAAGGAAAATCAGTATTTTTTGTTAGAAAATTACTTGGAACCCCCAAACATTTAATTATATATATATATATATATATATATATATATATATATATATATATATATATATATATATATATATATATATATATATATATATATATATATATATATATATATATATATATATACACACACACACACACACATACATATACACACACACACACACATACATCTTCCCCACGTGCCTCCATCTGCTAACGAAGGGAAGGGGGGAGGAGTCAAGAGATGTTGAAGTTCTGATTGAACGTAACGTGTACGGGGGAGGAGCTACGCAAGACGTCACCCGCTGCTGCCCTACGGAACTAACACGATTGTCGGCTTTACATGCTGTGTTTTTATCATCTTTATGTGAGTAGTTTGTGTTTGAACACAAAAATGAAATCTTATACTTAAGCGGTGAGCACTTCGATCTTTTCTTTCTACCCATGACCTGGCGTCCTTGCTGAGATCTAAGGAGAAGTGAGAGAAGTTTATGGTCCGTATTAACCCTATAATACGGCTTGCATGACCACCTGTTTGAACAGGGGTCCATGCCATAAGGTGAGAGTGATTAGTTAGTTCGGAGGTGGAGGGATTGTCACGCTACTGTGAAAAAAAAAAAATGACTTACGTCAGTGCTACAGTTTGAATTTAAAACATATTTGTGTGAACTGTGAAGTTAAGTCATGGATTGTGGAAACTAACTAAGAAACTAAATGTCGGGTGATTGTATATAGTGTATACCACATTTACCACTGACTAATGCAGAGTTGCAATGAAAGGAGATCAACTAAAAGTAGTTGGATCTGTATGTGTGTTTTAATTAATAGAAATTAGTCGATCGATTAATCGAACACGAAAATTTTAATCAGTAACAGCCCTAATTTTATATATATATATATATATTATTTTAGCAGAGACCCTAGGGAATAAAGTGTCAATTGCTGCAATATTTTATGTCACACAGTATTTTAGGGCTGCAACTAACGATTATTTTCATAATCGATTAGTTGGCCAATTATTGTTTTGAATAATCGATTAATCGGTTAATAACCTTAAAAGAAAGTGAGACGTGTAATTTAATTAATATGTAAAGTTTTAAAAAAAGGCAATTTATTCTTAAATATCTCTATGCAGTGGTAAATATAAATAACCAACTATATGGTTAGGGAGCAAAATATTTAACCTACTCTGAGAATAACAGACAGAAGAGATATACTTTTTTTGTCCAATTAGTTGTTGGGCAGATTAAAAAACACAAATTGCTGCAAAAACGCATTACTTGCTTTTGTGCAGCTTCTCCATTGAAGTATATTGAACCAAATTCACCATTCTGCTTTAAAAAAAAAAAAATAATAATTTGACACTTTCCAAACAGCAGCGGCTGAAAAAAGCATAGATGTGAACGTTTCCCATAGGAAACCATGTAAATAAACTGTAGTGCGTTTCTGCAAAAAGCACATAAGTGTGAACCAGGCCTGAGACGTTTAGTAACATAATGGGGGTTAAAAAAATAAAAATAAAAAATTAGCCCTTTATAGTACAAAAAAAAAAGCCGATAATCACTACTGTAAGGGGTACATTTTTCTTTTTTTTTTACTGTAGAACTGTGAAAGTAATTTACAGTAGCAATTATTTGCTCTTTTTATACTATAAATGGCTCATTTTATTTTATTTTTTTAACCCCATTATCTTACTGGCCGATTAATCGATTATGAAAATATTAATCGATTAATTTCATAATCGATTAGTTGTTTCAGCCCTACAGTATTTGCCCAGCGGTCTTTCCAGCACAATTTTTTGGGAAAAAATACACTTGAATTCCATACAATGAATAAAAAAGAAATAAAAAAGAAACAGTAAAGTTAGCCCAATTTTGTTTTAATGTGAAAGATGATGTTACGCCGCGAGAATCGCGATATATCTTCTAAGCAAAAAAATTGTGATTTTAATTTTAGCCAGAATCGTGCAGCTCTAATACTTTGGCTTAAAGAGGTGGTCCACCCGATTTATTTTTTTTTAAAAGTCAGCAGCTACAAATACTGCAGATGCTGACTTTTAATAAATGGACACTTACCTGTTCCAGGTTCCAGCGATGTCGGCAGAAGATCGCTCATCTCTCTGCTGCCCTGCCGCCATCCTCCGTCAGGGAATCAGGAAGTGAAGCTTGCGGCTTCACTGCCCGGTTCCCTACTGCACATGCGCGAGTCGCGCTGCGCGTCTTTATTGGTCCCCGTTGTGTCCTGGGAACTGTGTGTTTCCCAAGAAACAACGGGAACCCTCGGATAGGGGCGGGCATCCTCGGATAGGGGCGGGGCAGCTAGTCCCGGAAGTGGGTGCAGATACCTGTATTATACAAGTATCTGCACCCCCCTCCCCCCTGAAAAAGGTGCCAATTGTGACACCGGAGGGGGGGGGGAGGAATCCGAGAAGCGGAAGTTCCACTTTAGGGTGGAGCTCCGCTTTAATGTACACGGGATGTTTTTACAACCTCTTCTGAACGATTTAACTTGACACATAGTAACCCACGTTTAAAATGTAAGTTTTGCCGCGTTTGCATTTAGAAGTGTTTTTTTTTTCTTTTTTTTTTAAATAGCCAAAAACAAAAAATGCCTATAAACGAAATGCGGCTAAATGCAAGTTACCGCGTTTAGAAGTGCTTGGCGCTTGAAATACCTCTAAACTCAGCGTCTGAACACATTTTTTTGCTTTCCAAAAAAGGCCTCTAAACTCAACTGCCTAAAAACGACTATAAACGACCCTGTGTACATGGACAGATAATATAACAGAGGAGAGTTCAGGGGCAGTTGCAAAAAAACGCCCAACTGCTCCTAAGGCCCCTTTCACACTGGGGCGGTGAGCCGCGGTGACGGTAAAGCAGCGCTATATTTAGCGCTGCTTTACCGTCGTTTTCACCGCGGTTTACGGCC